>SJYW01040242.1:0-45660 GCA_006410735.1 Raphicerus campestris
CAAGGTCTTACAACTCAAAACATGATGGCAGGTGTGACAGCCCTGTGACACCTTGAGAGAAAGCCACCGATCCCTATGTCCACTCGACA
Organism: Raphicerus campestris; assembly: GCA_006410735.1. Classification (NCBI taxonomy): domain Eukaryota; kingdom Metazoa; phylum Chordata; class Mammalia; order Artiodactyla; family Bovidae; genus Raphicerus; species Raphicerus campestris. The sequence goes on from SJYW01040242.1 coordinate 90, forward strand.
GGAAGCCTGACACTGCTTTTCCATCTTGAGAGGAAAGCGGACTTGCATGTCTCCACATGAGTTGAGGCCTGACTTCCCTGTGAAAACTCTAGAGGAACCCCGAGATCCATGTCAGCCCTGGAGAGGATCCCTGAGGTTCCAGCCTCAACTCCAGATGAGGACCATGGCCCCAGCAGCAACTGTAAAGGAATCCCGAGCAGCCTCTCGCAACTCACATGGAGACTGGACTTTGCTGAGTCCACACGAGTGGTTCCCTGTGGTCCCCATCATAACTCGAGAGGAACCCCAATTTCCTGCCACAACTCGAAAAAAACCCAGGAGATTCTCCCCTCCATGTGAGATGAGGCCCTTTTCTGCTGTGGCGTCTAGAGAAAAATACCACCTTCCCTCTTGAGCCTCAAAAGGGTACTTGACACCCTTGCAAACTCATTAAGTTCCCCGACATACCTGTCTCCATTCGAGAGGAACACCAAGGGTCCCGCCACAACTCAAGATGAGCCCCGGTTTTCTGTCCTCATCTCGAGATGAGGGTCCATTTCCCTGCTTTTTCGGGAAAGGAATCCCAGCCTTCCTATCACACATCAAGAGGAGGTGTGCCAGGATCCAGCATGGGAGATCCCCCCCATGACAAGGTCATGTGGAGAGGCCTGATTGGCTAGGAAAGTCAGGCCTCAGGGTTTCCCCTGGAATTTCTTGAGCATGTACCCCAGAAACCAGAACCTGCCTGTCTTTTTCTAGTGTGCTTTCCCCCTCTTCTGACACACTCTGGAAAAAGTTAACACAGTTCTTCAGTCTTCTGCATTTGAAAAGGTTGTTTCAGTTCAAATACCCTCTGATAACTCTCTAGCTTGCCTAACAGGTTACCCTGGACTTTTTCAACTTGTGAATTTCTTACAGCACCTCAACCATGAGAGGCACAAAGCTCAAAACATCTTAAAAATACAGAGCCTTTTATAAAGTGTTAAAAATCATATTGGTCAATGGATTTCACTGTTGACTCAATGATTGCTGCAAGGCCTTCATATTCTTTAACTTTTAGGCACCTGGGAGGATATTAATCAATATAATTGGGATATGGAAAAAGGTTTAGAGTAGTTTTGATGTTAACAACACTAGACTTTTGAGTTAATTACTTTTCTTTTGTTATAAATCACTGTACTCCTTTTACTTGTTATAAATTGCTGTATCTTTGCTATGTAAGAATGCAACTTTATTTAGTGCTTTCTAAGAGTGGCACCAGACTTTGGGAAGATCAACACAAATACGTCTTCTAGTTGACAAACTCTTATCAGAAAAGGGCTGTAAAATGTTAATTGGCCCTCTGGCCGGAAGATGATGTAAATCACCTAAGACTTGTGTATACAACTAGGTATGCAGAGAAAAAAGCCTGGTTTTGATAAGAGGCTGGGCTGCTAACGCTACATAATTTTGTATTACCCATTGATCTATATGTACAATCAAAAAGCTATAAATGGCCTTTCTAGACAATAGAGACCAGGCCAGTCGCTGGACTGGTTTCCCACATGTCTTCTCTTTAATCTAATTTCTGGCTGAATTCCCATCTGGGGCGTGGAGCCTCGCCATGTCTACTTACTTGCTCTGACTTTTAAGATCCACACAAGGGGGAGCCCAAGGTGGGGCACCCCCCCCCCCCCAGTATTCAAGAGGACACCGGTGGCCTAAAATAGATGGTGCAAACTTCTTGTCTTGAAGTTTTATTGGTTTTCCACGTAAACCAAGTTAATCAGCCTCTTTTCTCCACTTAATTTTTCTATATACTATTTCTTTCTAATCTAATCTTATATTTCTAATTAAATAAATAAATAAGTTTTTCCTCCCCTATGCTGCTCATGCTTCGTATCACCCAGATTCCACCAGGGCAGAACCCCCCCAGAGGCTGTCTCAACTTGAACCTTGGGAGGAAATCCAGGGGTCGTGCCACCATTCCAAAAGACCCTGATGTCCCAATTCACCCCAGATACACCTGATTTCCCTCCACTGAATTGACGGTCACCTGAGGATCGACTCAAAACACAATGGCAAGTGTGATAGCCCTGTGGCACAAGAGAGAGAGCCACCAATCCTTATGTAAACATGACAGGAAGTCTGCCACAGATTTTCCAGCTCGAGAGGAAAGCGGACTTGCATGTCTCCACACAAGACGAGGCCTGACTCCTCTGTGGAAACTCCAGAGGAACCCCGAGATGCCAGGGGCAAGCATGTGGAACTCCTCCCATGGCAAAGATCGTGAGGAAATAGGCTACGGCATACACAAAGACAGGATCGATCCTCCATAAATCCCCTGTTTCTGAGCATCTACTCCCGAACTAGAGTCTACCTACTTTAGTGTTTCATGCTCTCACCTATACCTCTGAAATTACGGGTTGCTGACCTCCATTACCTCTCTCGGAGAAGGAGTTAACATACAGCTCCATGTCAATAAAAATTCCTTGGTTTGACCAGAGTGCTTCAACTTACAAACTCCTCTGAAGTTTATCTAGCCTGCCTGTACAGGTTCATCTGGCCACATGTGATTGTTTACAGCCTCCCAATCGTGAGAGGCACGAGATGTTGTAGACTTATTAAAGGCAGATTCTTTTGGGAAGTTAGAAATTATTAGTGTAGTGGGTTTGTTAGGAATTATATTGGTGAAGGGTTTTTCGTTTGTTGTGTCAATAATTGCTGCTAATTCCCTGCCCCAGGTGTGATAAGGTTTTCTCAGGTCAAACCTCTCTGATGACAGACTAGCTTGTGTGACAACCTCTCAACCATAAACAGCACAGAGAGTTTGGAGTATTTTGAAAGTCTTAATTAGCATAGGGCTTTTCTCATTTTTGAGTCAATGATTGCTGCCAGGTCTCCATATCCTTAGGCACCTGGGAATATATTAATCAATGTATTTGGAATATAGAAAAGGAAATATAGTAGTTTTTGATGTTAGCAATACTAGACTTTTTGAGTTAACACATTTTCTCTTTTGTTACAAATCACTGTGCTCTTGCTATGTAAAAATGTAACTTTATTACTATCTTAAGACTAAATAGATCTTAAGGGGAACATTGGTGAAGGGTTTTCATTTGTTGGGCTGATGTTTGCCGCTGAATCTCCATATTCCCTGCCCTTATAATGAATATAACTAGCATATAGGAGAAATAAGTATTAACCTTGAAGATTAATCATGTTAACCTTAGGTTAAATAAATTCCTTTCTTAGTTGTAACCCACCACACCCTCATCCTATAGGAATGCAACTTTATCTGCTGTCTCCAGAGGGTGGTGCCTGGTTTAAGAAAAAACACCCTTGGAAAAAATACATTTTTTGGTTATCAGAAAGAAAGGATCATAAAATGTCAGCACGCCTCATGACCAGAAGATGATGTAAAATTCCTAAGACCTTTTTTATATACATTTATGTGAAGCACCTGATTTTGATAAAGTTCAGGACCGCTGACCCCCACGTGACTTTAAAATTTCCATTTGTCTCTATGTGTAACAAAAGGTATATAAGCAAACCTAAAAATAAAGAAATCGGATCAGTTTCTGGAAAGACTGATTCCACCGCATCGTTTCTTTCTTCTTACCCATTTTTCTGGCTGAATTCCCATCTGTAGCATGGGTGCTCACCACGTCTACTTACTTGCCCCGGCTTTTAAGTTCCATGCGAGTAGGAGCCCAAGGAGGGGCACCTTCTGATATTCAAGTGGCGCCATTGGCCCAACGTAGATGGTGCAAATTCCTTGTCTTGGAGTTTTATTGGTATCCCATGTAAACCAATTTATTCTGAATCTTTTTCTCCACTAATATTACCTACTACACTACCCATTTCTGATTTCTTTATATATCTGTAATTAAATAAGTTTATTCCTAGGACAGCAACTCCGTCTCCCCTTCGGATTATCAAGGACCCACCGGGGCTGGACCCTGGCACCGAGATACATATCAGCACTGGAGAGGAACCCTGAGGTCCAGCCTCAACTCAAGATGAGGACTGCAGCCCAGGCAGTGACTGGAGAGGAATCCCAAGAGGCCCATTGCAACTTGCATGGAGACTGGACTTTCCTGAGACCATATGAGCAAGTCCCTGAGGTCCCCGTCGTAACTCGAGGAACTCCAATTTCCTGCTGCAACTCAAGAAAAACCAAGAGATTCTCCCCTCCACATGAGATGAGGTCCTTATCTGCTGTGGTGTCTTGAGAGAGATCCCACCTTCCCTCTTGAGCCTCGAAAGGGTCCTTGACCCCCTTGAGGCAACTCAAGAAGTTCCCCGACATTTCCATCTCCACTCGAGAGGAACACCGAGTGTTCTGCCATAACTCAAGAAGAGCCCCGGATTTCCCTCCTCATCTCGAGATGAGGGTCCATTTCCCTGCCTCATCAGGAAAGGAATCCCGGCTTTGCCATCACACCTCAAAGTGAGGCGGTCTCTATTTGAACCCCGAGAGGAACTCTAAGGGTCGTGCCACCATTCCAACAGACCCCGATGTCCTAATCCACTCCAGATACACCTGACTCCTCTGCACTGACTAGACGGTCACCCCAAGGATCGACTCAAAACACGACTGCAGGTGTGACAGCCCTGTGGCATCTTGAGAGAAAACCACCGAAAATATGTTAACTAGACAGGAAGCCTGCCACAGTATTCCAGCTCGAGAGGCAAGCTGACTTGCATGTCTCCACATGAGACGAGGCCTGACTCCCTTGTTTAATTTCCAGAGGAACCCCGAGATCCATGTCAGCACTGGAGAGGAACCCTGAGGTTTCAGCCTCAACTCCAGATGAGGACCGAGGCCCCAGCAATGATTAGGAGAGGAATCCCAAGAGGCCCTTCACAACTCGCATGGAGACTAGACTCTCCTGAGGCCACATGAGCAGGTCCCTGCAGTCCCCATCACAATTCGAGAGGAAACCCAAGTATCCAGCCGCAACTTGAGAAAAACCAGGAGATTCTCCCCTCCACACGAGATGAGGCCCTGTTCTGCTGTGGTGTCTCGAGAGAAATTCCACCTTCCCTCTTGAGCCTCGAAAGGGTCCTTGACAGCCTTGAGGTGACTCAAGAAGTTCCCCGGAAAACCCATCTCCACTCAAGAGGAACACTGAGAGTCCTGCCACAACTCAAGATGAGCCCCGGTTTTCCCTCCTCATCTCGAGATGAGAGTCCATTTCTCTGCTTCATTGGGAAAGGAATTCCAGAGTTCCCATCACACCTCAGGAGGAGGAGTGCCGGGAGCCTGCACGGGAGATTCCACCCATGACAAGTTCATGTGGAGAGGCCTGATGGGCCAGGCGAGTGTGGCCTCATGGTTCCCCCTTGAATTTCCTGAACATGTACCCCCAACACCAGAATCTTCCTGCATTATTATACTGTGCTTTTCCATTCTTCTGACACACTCTGGAAAAAGTTAACTCAGGCCTCAGAATTCTGCATTTGTAAGGGATGTTTCTGTCCAAACCCCCTCTGATAACTCTCTAGCTTGCCTAACAGGTTCCCCTGGACTTTTTACAACTTGTGAATTGCTTACAGCCCCCCAACCAGGAAGGCACAAAGCTTAAAACATCTTAAATACACAGAGCATTTTCTAAAGATTAAAAATCATACTGGTGATGGGTTTTCACTGTTGAGTCAATGATTGCTGCCAGGCATTCATATTCTTTATCTTTTAGGCACCTGGGAGGATATTAATCAATGTAATTGGGATATGGCAAAAGGTATAGAGTAGTTTTGATGTTAGCAACACTAGACTTTTGAGTTAATTACTTCTCTTTCTTTATAAATCACTGTACTCATTTTACTTGTTATAAATTGCTATATCTTTGCTATGTAAGAATATAACTTTATTTAGTGTTTTCTGAGAGTGGCATCAGACTTTGGGAAGATCAACACAAATAAGTCTTCTGGTTGACAAAGCCTTATTAGAAAAGGGCTGTAAAATGTTAATTGGCCCTCTGGCGGGAAGATGATGTAAAGTGTTACAACTAGGTATGCAGAGAGAAAAGCCTGGTTTTGATAGGAGTATGGGCTGCTAAAGCTGCATAATTTTGTATTATCCATTGATCTCTATGTACAATCAAAAAGGAATAAATGGCTTTTCTAGACAATAGAGGCCAGGCCATTCGTTGGACTGGTTTCCCTGTGTCTTCTCTTTAATTTCTGGCAGAATTCCCATCTGGGGCATGGAGGCTAGCCATGTCTACTTACATGCCCTGGGTTTAAGATCCACACAAGGGGGAGCCCAAGGCGGGGCACCCCTCGATATTCAAGAGGACGCCAGTGGCCTAACATAGATGGTTCAAACTTCTTGACTCAAAGTTTTGTTTTCCACGTAAAGCATGTTATGCAACCCCTTTCTCCACTTAAAATTCCTACTATATTATTTCTTCCTAATCTAACCTTATATTTCTAAATAAATAAATAAATAAATAAGTTTTTCCTTGCCTGGGCTGTTCACGCTTTGAATCAACCTGGATCCACTGGGGATGGATCCCGGCAGAGGCGGTCTCCACTTGAACTTCAAGAGGAAATCCAGGTGTCGTGCCACCATTCTAAAAGATCCTGATGTCCAAATCCACTTCAGATACCCCTGACTCCCCTGCACTGCCTCTACAGTCACACCAAGAATGAACTCAAAACATGATGGGAGGTGTGACAGCCCTGTGGCACCTCGAGAGAAAGCCACTGAACCTTATGTCAACTCGATAGGAAGTCTGCCACGGATTTTCCAGCTTGAGAGGAAAGCAGACTTACATCGTTCCACACGAGATGAGGCCTGACTCCCCTGTGGAAACTCCAGAGGAACTCCAAGATCCATGTCAGCACTGAAGAGAAACCCCGAGGTTCCATCCTCAACTCCAGATGATGACCGTGGCCCCGACAGTGACTGGAGAGAAATCCCAAGAGGCCCCTTGCAACTCGCATGGAGACTGCACTTTCCTGAGGCCACACGAGCAGGTCTCTGAGGTCTCCATGGTAACTCGAGAGGAACCCCACGTTTCCCACCGCAACTCGAGAAAAACCAGGAGTTTCTCCCCTGAATGTGAGATGAGGCACTTTTCCACAGCGATGTCTCAAGAGAAATCCCACCTTCCCAGTTGAGCCTCAAAAGGGTCCTTAACACCTTTGAGACAACTCAAGAAGTTCCCCAGGGTACCCATCTCCACTCGAGAGGAATACCAAGGGTCCCGTCACAACTCAAGAAGAACCTCGGTTTTCCCTACTTGTCTCGAGATGAGGGTCCATTTCCCTGCTTCGTTGGGAAAGGAATCCCGGCATTCCCGTTCCACTTCAAGTGGAGGCGGTCTCAACTTGAACCTCGAGAGGAACACCAGTGGTCATGCCACCATTCTAAAAGAGTGCGATGTCCCAATCCACACCAGATACACCTGACTCTCCTGCACTGACTCGACGATCACCTTGAGGATCAACTCAAAACATGATGGCACATGTGACAGCCCTGTGGCACCTTGAGAGAAAGCCACTGATCCCTATATCAACTCGACAGGAAACCTGACACTGCTTTTCCATTTCGAGAGGAAAGCGGACTTGCATGTCTCCACATGAGAGGAGGTCTGACTTCCCTGTGGAAACTGCAGAGGAACCCCGAGGTCCATGTCAGCACTGGAGAGGAACCCTGAGGTTCTGGCCTCAACTCCAGATGAGGACCACGGCCCTGGCAATGACTAGAGAGGAATCCCAAGAGGCCCCTTGCAACTCGCATGGAGACTGGACTTCCCTGAGGCCACACGTGCGGGTCCCTGAGGTTCCCGTTGTAACTCAAGAAAAACCCCAAGTTTCCTGCTGCAACTTGGGAAAAACCAGATTTTCCCCTACATGCGAGATGAGGCCCCTTTCCACTGAGGCATCTTGAGAGAGAAATCCCACCTTCCCTTTTGAGTCTTGAAAGAGTCCTTGACACCCTTGAGGTTAACTCCAGCAGTTCCCCGACATACCCGTTTCCACTCCAGAGGAACACCAATGGTCCCAGCACAGCTCAAGAAGAGCCCCAGTTTTCTCTCCTCATCTCGAGATGAGGGTCCATTAACCTGCTTTGTCAGGAAAGGAACCCTGGTGTTCCTGTCACCCCTCAAGAGGAGGCGTGCCAGGAGCCAGCTCGGGAGATTCCACCCATGATAAGGTCATGTGGAGAGGCCTGATGGGCAAAGTGAGTCAGGTCTCGGGGTTCCCCCTGGAATTTCCTGAGCATGTATCCAAGAAACCATAATCCGCCTGCCTTATTGTACTGAGCTTTTCCATTCTTCTTACTCACTCTGGAAAAAGTTAACACAGGGCTTCTGTCTTCCCCATGAAAGGGATGTTTCAGTTCAAACCCCCTCTGATAACTCTCTAGCTTGCCTAACTGGTTCCCCTGGGCTTTTTACAACTTGTGAATTGCTCATAATCCCCCAAACTCGAGAGGCACAAAGCTTAAAACATGTTAAAGATACAGAGATTTTCCTAAAGAGTTAAAATCATATTGGTCATGGGATTTCACTGTTGACTCAATGATTGCTGCCAGGCCTCCATATTATTATCTTCTAGGCACCTGGGAGGATATTAATCAATGTAATCAGGATATGGAAAAAGATATATAGTAGTTTTGATATTAGCAACAGTAGAATTTTGAGTTAACTCATTTTCTTTTGTTATAAATCACTCTACTCCTTTTACTTGTTATAAATTGCTGTATCTTTGCTGTGTATTATTGTAACTTTATTTAGTGCTTTTTGAGAGTGGCACCAGACTTTGTTAAGATCAACACAAATAAGTCTTCTGTTTGACAAACTCTTATCAGAAAATGGCTGTAAAATGTTAATTGGCCCTCTGGCTGGAAGATGATGTACATTACCTAAGACTAGTGTATACAACTAGATATGCAGAGAAAAAAGCCTGATTTTGATAAGAGTCTGGGCTGCAAATGCTGCATAATTTTGAATTACCCATTGGTCTCTATGTATAATCAAAAAGGTATAAAAGGCCTTTCTAGACAATAGAGGCTGGGCTGGTCGCTGGACTGGTTTCTCCAACTCTTATTTTTTCTCTAATTTCTGGCTGAATTCCAATCTGGGCATGGAGGCTCACCACTCTACTTACTTGCCCGGGCTTTTAAGATCCACACGAGGGGGAGCCCAAGGTGGGGCACCCCCTATATTCTAGTGTAAGCTGGTGGCCTAACGTAGATGATGCAAACTTCTTGTCTCAAAGTTTTATTGGTTTTCCATGTAAACTAAGCTATTCAGTATCTTTTCTCCACTTAATTTTCCTACTATACTATTTCTTCCTAATCTAATCTTATATTTCTAATTAAATAAATAAATAAGTTTTTCCTCACCTACGCCATTCACACTTCGAATAAACCCGGATCCACTGGGGCTGGAGCCCGGCAGAGGTGGTCTCCACTTGAACCTCAAAGGAACTCCAAGGGTCATGGAACCATTCCAAATGACCCTGATGTTCCAAAACACTCCAGATACACCTGAACCCCCTGCACTGACTCGACGGTCTCCCTGAGAATCAACTCAAAACATGATGGCAGGTGTGACAGCCATGTGGCATCTTGAGAGAAAGCCGCTGATCCCTATGTCAACTTGACAGGCAGTGTGCCACGTATTTTCCAGCTTTCCAGGAAAGCGGACTTGCATGTCTCCACAAGAGAGGGTGACTGACTCCCCTGTGGAAACTCCAGAGGGACCCTGAGATCCATGTAAGCACTAGAGAGGAACCCTGAGGATCTGGTTCAACTCCAGTTGAGGACCGCGGCCCCAGCAGTGACTGGAGATGAATCCTGAGAGGTCCCTCACAACTCGAATGAAGACAAAACTTTCCAGAGGCTACACAAGCGGGTCCCTGAGGTCCCCGTCGTAACTCGAACCCCAAGTTTCCTGCCGCAACTCGAGAAAAACAAGGAGATTCTCCCTCAACACGAGAGGAGGCCCTTTTCCACTGCGGCAACTCGAGAGAAATCCCACCTTCCCTCCTGAGCCTTGAAAGGGTCCTTGACAACCTTGAGGCAACTCAAGAAGTTCCCCAACTTACCCATCTCCACTGGAGAGGAATACCTAGGGTCCCGCCAAAACTCAAGAGAGCCCCGGTTTTCCCTCCTCATTTTGAGATAAGGGTCCATTTCCCTGCTCTGTCGGGAAAGGAATCCTGGTGTTCCCGTCACACCTCAAGAGGAGGCAGTCTCCACTTGAACCTTGAGAGGAACTCAAGGGGTCATGCCATCATTCCAAAGGACCCCGATTTCCTGATCAACTCCAGATACATCTGAATCCCCTGCACTGACCAGACAGTCACCCCTATGATCGATTCAAAACACGATGGCACCCTGTGGCACCTTGAGAGAAAGCCACTGATCCATATGTCAACTCGACAGAAAGCCAGAGACTGCTTTTCTAGCTTGAGAGGAAAGCAGGCTTGAATGTCTCCACACGAGTTGAGGCCTGACTCCCCTGTGGAAACTCCAGAGGAACCCCGAGATCCATGTAAGATCTGGAGAGGAACCCTGAGGTTCCAGCCTCAAGTCCATTTGAGCACCGAGGCGCCAGCAGAGACTAGAGAGGAATCCCGCGAGGCCCCTTGAAACTCGCATGGAGACTGGACTTTCCTGAGGCTACACAAGTGGCTCCCTGATGTACCCATCATAACTTGAGAGGAATCCTGAGTTTCCTGTTGAAACTCGAGAAAAATCAGGGGATTCTCCCCTCAATGTGAGATAAGGTCCTTTTCCACTGCAGCCTCTGGAGAGAAACTCCCCTTCCCTCTTGAGCCTCGAAAGGGTCCTTGACACCCTTGAGGCAACAAAAGAAGTTCCCCGACATACCCATCTCCACTCAAGAGGAACACCGAGGGTCCCGCCATAACTCAAGAAGAGCCCCAGTATTCCCTCATCATCTCGAGATGAGGGTCTATTTCCCTGCTTTGTCAGGAAAGGAATCCCAGCGTTCTTGTAGCACCTCAAGAGAAGGCGGTCTCAGCTTCATCCTCAAGAGGAACTCCAGGGGTCGTGCCACTATTTTATAGACTCTGATGTCCCAATCCACCCCAGATACACCTGAATAGCCTGCACTGACTCGACGGTCACTGCTGGGGTTCAGCCCCGATGGATCCAGGGAAAGTCGAAGGGTGAATCACGTAGGCGAGGAAAAACATATTTATTTATTAACATAAGAATAGATTAAGAAATAATAGTATAGTAGGAAAATTAGGTGGAAAAAAGATTCTAAATAACTTGATTTATGTGGAAAACCAATAAAATCTCAGAGCAAGAGATATGCACCATCTATGTTAGGCCACCAGCCTCCATTTGAATATTGGAGGGTGCCCCACCTTTGGCTCCCTTTCTTAAGGATCTTAGAAGTCAGGACAAATTAGTAGACATGGCGAGCCTCCATGTTCCAGATGGGAATTCAGCCTGAAATTAGAGTAAAGAGGAGACACGGGGGGAAACATTTCTTCCAATTACTGGCCCAGCCTTTATTGTCTAGAAAGGCCTTTTATACCTTTATGTTTGTACATAGAGATCAATGGGTAATACAAAGTTATGCAACATTAGCAACCTAGACTCTTAACAGAACCAGGCTTTTCTCTCTGCATACCTAATTGTATACACAAGTTTTAGGTGATTTACATCATCTTCCAGCCAGAGGGCCAATTAACATTTTACAGCCCTTTTCTGATAAGGGTTTCTCAGCCAGAAGATTTATTTGTGTTGATCTTCCCAAAGTCTGGTGCCACTCTCAGAAAGCACTAAATAAAATTACATTCTTACATAGCAAAGATACAGCAATTTATAACAAGTAAAATGAGTACAGTGATTTATAACAAAAGAGAAGTATTTAACTCAAAAGTCTAGTGTTGCTAACATCAAAACTACTCTATACCTTTTTCCATATCCTGATTACAATGCTTAGTATCCCCACAGGTGCCTAAAAGATAAAAAATATGGAGGCCTGGCAGCAATCATTGAGTCAACAGTGAAATCTGTCACCAATATGATTTTTAGTGCTTCAGAAAAAACTCTGTAAATTTAAGATGTTTTAAGTTTTGTGTCTTTTGCGGTTGGGGTGGGGCTGCAAGCAATTCACAAGATGTAAAAGTCCAAGGGAACCTGTTAGGCAAGCAATACAGTTATCAGAGGAGGTTTGAACTAAAACATCCCTTTCAAATGCAGAAGACTGCAGCCCTGAGTTAACTTTTTCCAGAGAATGTCAGAAGAGTGGAAAAGCACAGTACAATAAGGCAGGCAGATTCTGGTTTTGGGGGTACATGCTCAGGAAATACCAGGGGGAAACCCTGAGGCCTGACTCGACTTGCCCGTCAGTACTCTGCTGCAAGATATTGTCACGGGTGGGATTCCTCACACTGGCTCTCAGCAGGTCACCCTGAGGATTGACTCAAAACATGATGGCAGGTGTGACAGCCCTGTGGCATCTCAAGAGAAAGCCACCGATCCCTACATCAACTCGACCAGAAACCTGACACTGATTTTCCAGCTCGAGAGGTAAGCAGATTTGCGTGTCTCCACAAGAGTCGATACCAGACTCCCCTATGGAAACTCAAGAGGAACTCCGAGATCCATGTCAGCAGTGCAGAGGAACTCTGAGGTTCCAGCCTCAACTCCAGATGAGGACCACTGCCCTCGAAGTGACTGGAGAGGAATCCTGAGAGGCCCCTCGCAACTCGCATGGAGACTGGATTCTCCTGAGGCCACATGAACAGGTCCCTGAGGTCCCCATTGTAACTCTAGTGGAATCCTGAGTTTCCTGCCACAACTCGAGAAAAAACAGGAGATTCACCCCTCCATGTGAGGTGAGTCTCTTTTCTGCAGTGGAGTCTCAAGAGAAATCCTATCAACCCTCTTGAGCCTTGAAAGGGTCCTTGACACCCTTGAGACAACTCATGAAGTTCCCCAAAATATCCGTCTCCACTCGAGAGGAAAACCAATGGTCCCACCACCACTCCAGAAGAGCCCTGGTTTTCCATCCTCATCTTGAGATGAGGGTCCATTTCCCTGCTTTGTCAGAAAGGAATGCTGGCATACCCGTTGCACCTCAAGGGGAGTTGTCTCCACTTGAACCTTGAGAGGAACTCCAGGGGTCGTGCCACCATTCCAAAGGACCTCGATGTCCCAATCCACTCAGATACACCTGGCTCCCCTGCATTGACTCAACGGTCACCACAAAGACAGACATAAAACACTATGGCAATTGTGATAGCCTTGTGGCACCTCGAGAGAAAGCCACCGATCCCTATGTCAACTCGACAAGAAGCCTGACACTGCTTTTCCAGCTTGAGAGGAAAGCAGAGTTGCAAGGCTCCACACGAGACAAGGCCTGACTCCCCTGTGGAAACTCCAGAGGGACCTCGAGATCCATGTCAGCACTGGAGAGGAACCCTGAGAGTTTCCTGCCTCAACTCCAGATGTGGACCGCGGCCCCGGCAGTGACTGGAGAGGAGTCCTGAGCAGCCCCTTAGCAACTCGCATGGAGACTGGACTTTCCTGAGTCCACATGAGTGGGTCCCTTAGGTCCTCGTTATAATTCAAGAGGAACCCCAAGTTTCCAGCCACAACTCGAGAAAAACCAGGAGATTCTCCCCTCCACGTGAGATGAGGCCGTTTTCCGCTGTGGAGTCTCGAGAGAAATCCCACTTTCTCACTTGAGCCTCGAAAGGGTCCTTGACACCCTTGAGGCAAGTCAAAACATTCCCCTGCTACTCGTCTCCACTCGAGAGGAACACCGAGAGTTCCACCACAACTCAAGAAGAGCCTCGGTTTTCCTTCCTCATCTAGAGATGAGGATCCATTTTGCTGCTTCATCAGCAAATGATCCCGGTGTTCCCATTGCACCTCAAGAGGAGGTGGTCTCAACTTGAACCTCGAAAGGAACTTCAGGGGTCTTGCCACCATTCCAAAAGACCCTGATGCTCCAATCCACTCCAAATATATCTGACTACCCTGCACTGACTCGGCGGTCACCTCGAGCATCAACTCAAAACACAATGGCAGGTGTGACAGCCCTGTGGCACCTCAAGAGAAAGCCACCAATCTCTATTGCCAGGAGCCATTGGGAGGAATCACAACTGTGACAAGGTCATGTGGCAGAGGCCTGATGGGCAAAGCTAGTCAGGCTGCAGTGTTTCCTCCTGGTATTTCCTGAGCATGTACCCCCAAAGCCAGAATCTGCCTGCCTACTGTGCTTTTCCACTCTTCTGACACACTCTGGAAAAAGTTAACTCAGGGCTTTAATCTTCTGCCTTTGACAGGGATGTTTCAGTTAAAACCCCCTCTGATAACTCTCTAGCTTGACTAACAGGTTCCCTGGGTTTTTTTTTTTTTTTTTTTTTTTCAGCTTGTGAATTGCTTGCAGCCCCCCAACCGTGAGAGACACCAAGCTTGAAATCATCTTAAACATACAGAGCCTTTTCTAAAGAGCTAAAAATTATATTGGTGATGGGTTTTCACTGTTGACTCAATGATTGCTACCAAGCCTCCATATTCTTTATCTTTTAGAAACCTGGGAGGATATTAATGTAATCAGGGTATGGAAAAAGGTATAGAGTAGTTTTGATGTTAGCAACACTAGAATTTTGTGTTAATTACTTTTCTTTTGTTATAAATCACTTTGCTCATTTTACTGGTTATAAATTGCTGTATCTTTGCTATGTAAGAATGTAACATTATTTAGTTCTGAGAATGGCACCAGACTTTGGGAAGATCAACACAAATAAGTCTTCTGGTTGACAAACCCTTATCAGAAAAAGGGTGTAAAATGTTAATTGGCCCTCTGGCAGGAAGATGATGTAAATCACATAAGACTTGTGTATACAAAGGTATGCAGAGAGAAAAGCTTGGTTTTGATAAATGTCTGGGCTGCTAACGCTGCATAAATTTATATTACCCATTGATCCCTATGTACAATCAAAAAAGTATAAAAGGCATTTCTAGACAATAGACACCAGGCCAGTGGCTGGACTGGTTTCCCCTGTGTCTCCTCTTTACTCTAATTTCAGGCTGAATTCCCATCTGGGGCGTGGAAGTTCGCCCATATCTACTTACTTGCCCCAGCTACTAAGATCCGTAAGAGAGGGAGCCAAAGGCAAGGCACCCTCCAATATTCAAATGAACACTGGTGGCCTAACGTAGACGGTGTAAATCTATTGTTCTGAGATTTTATTGATTTTCCACATAAATCTAGTTATTCAAACTCTTTTCTCCACTTAAATTTCCTACTACATGTTTTCTTCCTACTCTAATCATATATTTCTAATTAAATAAATAAAAAAGTTTTTCCTCTCCTACAGAGTTCATGCTTTGAATTACCCTGGTTCCACAGGGGCTGGACCACAGCATCCTATGTCAAATCGACAGGAAGACTGACACTGCTTTTCCAGCTCAAGAGGAAAGCAGACTTGCATGTCTCCACATGAGACGAGGCCTGACTTCCCTGTAAATACTCCAGAGGAACCCTGAGATCCATATCAGCACTGGAGAGGAACCCTGAGGTTCCAGCCTCAACTCCAGATGAGGATCATGGACCCAGTATCGACTGGAGAGGAGTCCCAAGAGGTCCCTTGCAACTCGCATGTAGACTAGAGTTTCCTGAGGACACATGAGCAGGTCCCTAAGTCCCTGTTGTAACTCCTGAGGAACCACAATTTTCATGCTGCAGCTCGAGATAAATCTGCAAAGTCTTACCTCATTGTGAGATGAAGCCCATTTCCCCAGCAGCGTCTTGAGAGAAATCCCATGATCCCTCTTGAGCCTCGAAAGGGTCCTTGACACCCTTGAGGCAATGCAAGAAGTTCCCCGACATACCAGTCTGCAACTGAGAGGAACACCAAGGGTGCCACCACAACTTAAGAGAAATGCCGAGTTTCCCTCCTCATCTCGAGATAAGGGTCCATTTTCCTGCTTCACTGGGAAAGGAATCTTGGTATTCCCGCCGCAACTCAAGAGGAGGCGGTCTCAACTTGAACCTCGAGAGGAACTCCAGGGGATGAGCCACCATTCCAAATGACCCCAATGTCCCATTCCACCCCAGATACACCTGACTCCCCAGCATTGACTTGATGGTCACCCTGAGGATTGACTCAAAACTCAGGTGTGATAGCCCTGTGGCACCTCAAGAGAAAGCTACCTATCCCTATTTCAACTCTACCGAGAGCCTGACACTGCTTTTCCAGCTTGAGAGGAAAGCGGACTTGCATGTCTTCACATGAGATGAGGCCTGACTCCCCGGTGGAAACTCCAGAGGAACCCTGAGATCTATGTCAGCACTGGAGAGGAACCCTGAGTTTCCAAACTCAATTCTAGAAGAGGACCAAGGCCCCAGCAGTGACTGGAGATAAATCCCAAGAGGCCCCTTACAACTTGCATGAAGACTGGACTTTCCTGAGGCCACACGAGTGGGTCCCTGAGGTCCCCATCATAAATCGAGAGGAAGCCCAAGTTTCCTGCTGCAACTCGAGAAAAACAAGGTGATTCTTCACTCTACACGACATGAGGCCTTTTTCCACTGCGGCATTTCAAGAAAAATCCTACCTTCCCTCTTGAGCCTTGAAAGGGTTCTTGACACCCTTGAAGCAACTCATGAAGTTTCCCGGCATACCCGTCTCCACTCGAGAGGAACACCGAGGGTCCTGCCACAACTCAAGAAGAGCCTAGCTTTTCCTTCCTCATCTCGAGATGAGGGTCCATTTCCCTGCTTCATCAGGAAAGGAAACCCAGCATTCCCATTGCACCTCAAGAAGACACAGTCTCCACTTGAACCTCGAGAGGAACTCCCGGGGTCGTGCCACCATTCCAAAGGACCCTGATGTCCCAATCTGCTCCAAACATCTGACTCCCTTGAACTGACTGGACGGTCACCCAGAGTATCGACTCAAAACACAATGGCAGGTGTGACAGCCCTGTGGCACCTCAAAAGAAACCAACTGATCCCTATGTCAACTCGACCTGAAGCCTGACACTGCTTTTCCAGCTCGAGAGGAAAGTGGACTTGCATGTCTCGACATGAGACGAGGACTGACTCCCCTGTGGAAACTCCAGAGAAACCCCCAGATCCATGTCAGCACTGGAGAGGAACCCTGAGGTTCCAGCCTCAACTCCAGATGAGGATTGTGGCACTGGCAGTGACTGGAGAGGAATATCAAGAGGCCCCTCGCAACTTGGATGGAGACTGGGCTATCCTGAGGCCACATGAGCGGGTCCCTGAGGTCCCTGTTGTAACTTGAGAGGAACCCCACGGTTCTTGCCGCAACTTGAGAAAAACCAGGAGATTGTCCCCTCCACGCTAGATGAGGCCCTTTTCTGCTGAAGCATCTCGAGAGAAGTTCCACCTTCCCTCTTGAGCCTCTAAAGTGTACTTGACACCCTTGAGGAAAGTCAAGAATTTCCCTGGCATACCGTCTCCACTCGAGAGGAACACCGAGGGTCCCACCACAACTCAAAAAAAGCCCCGGTTTTTCCTCATCATCTCAAGATGAGGGTCCATTTCCCTGCTTCATCGGGAAAGAAATCCTGGTGTTCCCATCACAGCTCAAGAGGAGGCGGTCTCCACTTGAACCCCGAGAGGAACTTCAGGGGTTGTGCCACCATTCCAAAAGACCCCGATGGCCCAATCCATCCAGATACACCTGACTTCCCTGCACTGACTCAACGGTCACCCTAAGGATTGACTGAAAACACGATGGCAGGTGTGTCAGCCATGTGGCTCCTCGAGAGAAAGCCACCGATCCCTATGTCAACTCGATCGGAAGCCTGACACTGCTTTTCGAGTTCAAGAGGAAAGTGAACTTGCATGTCTTCACACGAGACAAGGCCTGACTCCCCGGTGGAAACTCCAGAGGAACCCCCAGATCCTTGTCAGCACTGGAGAGGAAACTTGTGGTTCCGGCCACAACTCCAGAGAAGGACTGTGGCCCCGGCAACAACAGGAGAGGAATCCCGAGATGCCCCTCACAACTCGCATGAAGACTGGACTTTCCTGAGGCCACAAGGGCGGGTCCCTGAGGTCCCCTTAGTAACTCGAGTGGAACCCCAAGTTTTCTGGCGCAACTCGAGAAAAATCAGGAGAATCCCCCCTCCATGCCAGATGAGGCCCCTTTCCACTGCGGCGTCTCAAGAGAAATCCTACCTTCCCTCTTCAGCCTCGAAAGGGTCCTTGAAACCCTTGAGGCAACTCAAGAAGTTCCCCAGCATACCCGACTCAACACGAGATGAACCCCAGTGTCCCGCCACAGCTCATGAAGAGCCACGGTTTTCGCTCCTCATCTCAGGATGAGGTTCCATTTATCTGTTTCATTGGGAAAGGAATCCTGGCGTACCCATCACTCCTCAAGTTGAGGCAGTCTACACTTGAACCTCGAGAGAAACTCCAGGGGTCGTGCCACCATTCCAAAAGACCCCATGTCCCAGTCCAATCCAGATACACCTGACTCCCTTGCACTGACTTGATGGTCACCCCGAGGATCAACTCGAAACACGATGGCAGGTGTGACAGCCCTGTGGCACTTCAAGAGAAAGCCACCATCCTTATGTCAATTCAACCGGAAGCCTGGCACTGCTTTCCTAGCTCGAAAGGAAAGCATAATTGCATGACTTCACACGAGACGAGGCCTGAGTCCCCTGAGAAACTCAGAGGAACCCCGAGATCCATGTCAGCACTGGAGGGGATCCCCGAGTTTCTGGTGTCAACTCCAGATGAGGACTGCTGCCCCGAAGTGACTGGAGAGGAATCCCTAGAGGCTCCTCACAAATCGCATGGAGTCTGGACTTTCCTGAGGCCACAAAAACGGGTCCCTGAGGTCCCTGTTGTAAATCAAGAGGAACCCTAAGTTTCCTGACGCAACTCGAGAAAAACCAGGAGATTCTCCCTTCCACGTGAGATGATGCCTTTTTCTGCTGCGGTGTCTCAAGAGAAATCCTTCCTTCACTCTAGAGCCTCAAAAGGGTGCCTGACACACTTGAGGCAACTCAAGAAGTTTCACGGCATACCTGTCTCCACTCGAGAGGAACACCGAGGGTCCTGCCACAACTCAACAAGAGCCCCAGTTTTCCCTCCTTATATCAAGATGAGGGTCCATTTCCCTGCTTCGACAGGAAAGGAATCCCTGCTTTCCCCTCACACCTCAAGAGGAGGCAGTCTCCACTTGAACCTCGAGAGGAACTCCAGGGGTCTTGCCACCATTCCAAAGATCCCAATGGCCCAATCCATTCCAGATACACCTGACTCCCCTGCACTGACTTGACGGTCACCCCGAGGATAGACTCAAAACCTGATGGCAGTTGTGACAGCCCTGTGGCATCTCGAGAGAAAGCCACCAATCCTTGTGTCAACTCGACCTGAAGACTGACACTACTTTTCCAGCTCGAGAGTAAAGTGGACTTGCCTGTCTTCACACAAGATGAGGCCTGACTCCCCTATGGAAACTCCAGAGGAACCCCCAGATACATGTCAGCACTGGAGAGGACCCTGAGCTTCTGGCCTCAACTCCAGATGAGGACTGCTGCCCTGGAGGCTACTGTAGAGGAATCCTGAGAGGCCCTTGGCAACTCGCTTGGAGACAGGACTTTCCAGAGGCCACACGAGAGGGTCCCTGAGTGCCCCGTCATAACTCGAGAGGAACAACAAGTTTCCTGCTGCAACTCGAGAAAAATAAGGAGATTCTTGCCTCCACCCAAGATGAGGCCCTTTTCTGCTGTGGTATCTCGAGAGAAATCGCACTTTCCCTCTTGAGCCGCAAGAGGGTCTGTGACACCCTTGAGGAAAATCAAGACGTTCCCCGACATGTCTGTCTACACTCGAGAGGAACACCGACGGTTCTGCCACAGCTCAACAAGAACGCCGGTTCTCCCTCCTCATCTCAAGATGAGGGTCCGTTTCCCTGCTTCATTGGAAAAGGAATCCCGGCTTTCTTGTTGCAGCTCAAGTGGAGGCGGTCTCCACTTGAACCTCGAGAGGAACTCCAGGGGTTGTGCCATCATTCCAAAAGACCCCGATGCCTCATTCCACTTCAGATACAACTGACTCTCCTGCACTGACTCAAAGGTCACCCCGAGGATCAACTCAAAACACGATGACAGGTGAGACAGCCTTGTGGCACCTCAAAAGAGAGCCACTGATCTATATGTCAACTATACTGGAAGCCTGACACTGCCTTTCCAGCTCGAGAGGAAAGCAAACTTGTGTGTCTCCACACGAGACTAGGCCTAACTCCCCTGTGGAAACTACAGAGGAACCCCAAGATCCATGTTAGCACTGGAGAGGAAACTTGAAGTTCTGGCCTCAACTGCAGATGGGGACCATGGCACCGGCAGAGACTGAAGAGGAATCCCGAGAGGCCACATGCAACTCGCAAGCAAACTGGACTTTCCTGAGGCCCCACGAGCACATCCCTGAGGTCCCTGTCGTAACACAAGAGGAACCCAACATTCCTGCCGCATCTCAGAAAAAATAGTTGGTTATACCCTCAACGTGAGATGTGACCCTTTTCCTCTGCAGCATCTCGAGAGAAATCCCACATTCCCTCTTGAGCCTTGAAAGTGTCCTTGACACACTTGAGGCAACTCAAGAGGTTCGTCTCCACTTGAGAGGCCAATGACAGTCCTGCCACAACTCAAGAAGAGCCCCATTTTTTCCTCCTCATCTCGAGATGAGGGTCCATTTCCCTGCTTCATCAGGAAAGGAATCTCTGTGTTCCCATTGCACCTCAAGAGGAGGCGCTCTACACTTGAACCTCGAGAGAAACTCCAGGGGTCGTGCCACCATTCCAAAAGACCCCATGTCCCAATCCAATCCAGATACACCTGACTCCCCTGCACTGACTTGACGGTCACCCCATGGATCGACTCAAAACATGATGGCAGATGTGACAGCCCTGTGGCACCTCGAAGGAAACCAACCGATCCCTATGTCAAGTCGACTGGAAGCCTGACCTTGGCTTTCCCAGCTCGAGAGGAAAGCAGAATTACATGTCTTCACACGAGATGAGGCCTGAGTCCCCTGTGGAAACTACAGAGGAACTCCGAGATCCATGTCAGCACTGGAGGGGAACCCTGAGATTCTGGCCTCAACTCCAAATGAGGACTGTGGCCCCAGCAGTGACTGGAAAGGAATCCTGAGAGGCCACTCACGACTCGCATGAAGATGGGACTTTCCTGAGGCCACACGAGTGGGTCTGTGAGGTCCCCATCTTAACTCAAGAGGAACCCCAAGATTACTGCTGCAATTTGAGAAAAACTATTTGTCCCATCCACACGAGATGAGGCCCTTTTCTGCTGTGGCATCTTGAGAGAAATCCCACCTTCCCTCTTGAGCCTTGAAAGGGTCCTTGGCACCCTTGAGGCAACTCAAGAAGTTCCCTGACATACCTGTTTCCACTCAAATGGGAACACCGATGGTCCCGTCACAACTCAAGAAGAGCCCCAGTTTTCTGTCCTCATTTTGAGATGAGGGTCCATTTCCCTGATTTGTTGGAAAAGGAATCCAAGTGTTCTCATTCTAACTCAAGTGGAGTCTCCACTTGAACCTCAAGAGGAACTCCAGGGGTCGTGCCACCATTCCAAAAGAACCCGATGTCCCAGTTAACTCCAGATACACCTGACTCCCCTGCACTGACTCAACGGTCACACTGAGGATCAACTCAAAACACAATGGCAGGTGTGACAACCCTGTGGCACCTCGAGAGAAAGCCACCAATTCCTAAGTCAACTCGGCCAGAAGCCTGACACTGCTTTTCCAGCTCGAAAGGAAAGTGGACTTGCATGTCTNCTTGCCTGTCTTCACACAAGATGAGGCCTGACTCCCCTATGGAAACTCCAGAGGAACCCCCAGATACATGTCAGCACTGGAGAGGACCCTGAGCTTCTGGCCTCAACTCCAGATGAGGACTGCTGCCCTGGAGGCTACTGTAGAGGAATCCTGAGAGGCCCTTGGCAACTCGCTTGGAGACAGGACTTTCCAGAGGCCACACGAGAGGGTCCCTGAGTGCCCCGTCATAACTCGAGAGGAACAACAAGTTTCCTGCTGCAACTCGAGAAAAATAAGGAGATTCTTGCCTCCACCCAAGATGAGGCCCTTTTCTGCTGTGGTATCTCGAGAGAAATCGCACTTTCCCTCTTGAGCCGCAAGAGGGTCTGTGACACCCTTGAGGAAAATCAAGACGTTCCCCGACATGTCTGTCTACACTCGAGAGGAACACCGACGGTTCTGCCACAGCTCAACAAGAACGCCGGTTCTCCCTCCTCATCTCAAGATGAGGGTCCGTTTCCCTGCTTCATTGGAAAAGGAATCCCGGCTTTCTTGTTGCAGCTCAAGTGGAGGCGGTCTCCACTTGAACCTCGAGAGGAACTCCAGGGGTTGTGCCATCATTCCAAAAGACCCCGATGCCTCATTCCACTTCAGATACAACTGACTCTCCTGCACTGACTCAAAGGTCACCCCGAGGATCAACTCAAAACACGATGACAGGTGAGACAGCCTTGTGGCACCTCAAAAGAGAGCCACTGATCTATATGTCAACTATACTGGAAGCCTGACACTGCCTTTCCAGCTCGAGAGGAAAGCAAACTTGTGTGTCTCCACACGAGACTAGGCCTAACTCCCCTGTGGAAACTACAGAGGAACCCCAAGATCCATGTTAGCACTGGAGAGGAAACTTGAAGTTCTGGCCTCAACTGCAGATGGGGACCATGGCACCGGCAGAGACTGAAGAGGAATCCCGAGAGGCCACATGCAACTCGCAAGCAAACTGGACTTTCCTGAGGCCCCACGAGCACATCCCTGAGGTCCCTGTCGTAACACAAGAGGAACCCAACATTCCTGCCGCATCTCAGAAAAAATAGTTGGTTATACCCTCAACGTGAGATGTGACCCTTTTCCTCTGCAGCATCTCGAGAGAAATCCCACATTCCCTCTTGAGCCTTGAAAGTGTCCTTGACACACTTGAGGCAACTCAAGAGGTTCGTCTCCACTTGAGAGGCCAATGACAGTCCTGCCACAACTCAAGAAGAGCCCCATTTTTTCCTCCTCATCTCGAGATGAGGGTCCATTTCCCTGCTTCATCAGGAAAGGAATCTCTGTGTTCCCATTGCACCTCAAGAGGAGGCGCTCTACACTTGAACCTCGAGAGAAACTCCAGGGGTCGTGCCACCATTCCAAAAGACCCCATGTCCCAATCCAATCCAGATACACCTGACTCCCCTGCACTGACTTGACGGTCACCCCATGGATCGACTCAAAACATGATGGCAGATGTGACAGCCCTGTGGCACCTCGAAGGAAACCAACCGATCCCTATGTCAAGTCGACTGGAAGCCTGACCTTGGCTTTCCCAGCTCGAGAGGAAAGCAGAATTACATGTCTTCACACGAGATGAGGCCTGAGTCCCCTGTGGAAACTACAGAGGAACTCCGAGATCCATGTCAGCACTGGAGGGGAACCCTGAGATTCTGGCCTCAACTCCAAATGAGGACTGTGGCCCCAGCAGTGACTGGAAAGGAATCCTGAGAGGCCACTCACGACTCGCATGAAGATGGGACTTTCCTGAGGCCACACGAGTGGGTCTGTGAGGTCCCCATCTTAACTCAAGAGGAACCCCAAGATTACTGCTGCAATTTGAGAAAAACTATTTGTCCCATCCACACGAGATGAGGCCCTTTTCTGCTGTGGCATCTTGAGAGAAATCCCACCTTCCCTCTTGAGCCTTGAAAGGGTCCTTGGCACCCTTGAGGCAACTCAAGAAGTTCCCTGACATACCTGTTTCCACTCAAATGGGAACACCGATGGTCCCGTCACAACTCAAGAAGAGCCCCAGTTTTCTGTCCTCATTTTGAGATGAGGGTCCATTTCCCTGATTTGTTGGAAAAGGAATCCAAGTGTTCTCATTCTAACTCAAGTGGAGTCTCCACTTGAACCTCAAGAGGAACTCCAGGGGTCGTGCCACCATTCCAAAAGAACCCGATGTCCCAGTTAACTCCAGATACACCTGACTCCCCTGCACTGACTCAACGGTCACACTGAGGATCAACTCAAAACACAATGGCAGGTGTGACAACCCTGTGGCACCTCGAGAGAAAGCCACCAATTCCTAAGTCAACTCGGCCAGAAGCCTGACACTGCTTTTCCAGCTCGAAAGGAAAGTGGACTTGCATGTCTCCACACGAGACGAAGCCTGACTCCCCTGTGGAAACTCTTCCAGAGGATCCCCGAGATCCTTGTCAGCACTGGAGAGGAACCCTGAGGTTCTGGCCTCAACACCAGATGAGAACCGTGGCCCCTGCAGTGACTGGAGAGGAATAGCAAGAGGCCCCTGGCAACTCGCATGGAGACTGGACTTTCCTGGGGCCACACGAGCAGGTCCCTGAGTTCCCCATAATAACTCGAGAGGAAACCCAAGTTTCCTGGCACAACTCGAGAAAATCCAGGAGATTCTTTCCTCCACACGAGATGAGGCCCTTTTCCAATGTGGCATCTCAAGAGAAATCCAACCTTCACTCTTGAGCCTCGAAAGGGACCTTGACACCCCTGAGGCAAGTCATGACTTCCCCGACATAACCGTCTCAACTCGAGAAAAACTCTGAGGGTCCCTCCACAACTCAAAAAGAGCCCTGGTTTTCCCTCCTCATCTCGAGATGAGGGTCCATTTCCCTGCTTCGTCAGAAAGGAATCCAGGCATTCCCGTCGCACCTCAAGTGGAGGAGGTCTCCACTTGAATCTCGAGATGAATTCCAGGGGTCGTGCTATCATTCTAAAAGACCCTGATATCTCATTCTACTCCAAATACACCTGATTGCTCTGCACTGACTCGACGGTCATACCAAGGATCGACTCAAAACATGATGGCAAAATTGACAGCCTTGTGGCACCTGGAGAGAAAGACACCGATCCATATGTCAACTCAACCGGAAGACTGACACTGCTTTTCCAGCTCGAGAGGAAAGTGGACTTGCCTGTCTCCACACGAGATGAGGTGTGACTCCCCTGTGGAAACTCCAGAGGAACCCTGAGATCCTAGTCAGCACTGGAAAGGAACTCTGAGGTTCCAGCCTCAACTCTAGATGAGGATCAGGGCTCCGGCAGCAACTGGAGAGGAATCCTGAGAGGTGCCTCACATCTCCCATGGAGACTGGACTTTCCTGAGGTCACATGAGCGGGTCCTTGAGGTCCCATTCTTATCTTGAGATGAACCCTAAGTTTCCTGCCGCAATTTGAGAAAAACCAGGAGATTCTCCCCTCCACGCCAGATGAGGCCCTTTTCCACTGCAGCGTCTTGAGAGAAATCCCAACTTCCCTCTTGAGCCTCGAGAGGGTTCTTGACACCACTGAGGCAACTCAAGAATTTCCCCAGCATACCCATCTCCACTTGAGAGGAACACCGAGGGTCCTGACACATCTCAAGAAGAGCCCCGCTTTTCCATCCTCTTCTTGAGATGAGGGTCCATTTCCCTGCTTCGTCGGGAAAGGAATTCCGGCGTTCCCGTCGCACCCAAGTTGAGGCGGCCTCCACTTGAACCTCGAGAGAAACTCCAGGGGTCATGCCACCATTCCAAAAGACCCTGATGTCCCAATACAATCCAGATACACTTGACTCCCCTGCACAGTCTCGACGGTCACCCCGAGCATCCCGCCACGACTCAAGAGGAGCCCTGTGATCCCCTGCTCAGCTCCAGATGAGGGACCCTTTCCCTGCTCGTCGGGAATGGGTTCCCGGCGCTCCCACCGCATCCCAAGAGGATGCTCTCGCACCAGGAGAGTTGGGAGGAGCCTCAGGGTTTGGGCCACCATTCCCCAAGACCCCCAAATGCCTCGTCCACTCCAGATGCACCTGACTGCCCTGTACTGCCTTGACTGTCACCCCGAGGTGCGACTGCTCTCACGTGTGACAGCCCTGTGGTACCTCGAGTGCAAGCCACAGATCCCTGTGTCCGCTTGATGGGGAGCCGGACACTGCTGCTGCAGCTGGGGAGGAAAGCAGACGTGCACGTCTCCACTCGAGACGAGGCCTGACTCCCCTCGGGAGACTCCAGAGGAACCCCAAGTTCCATGTCAGCACAGGAGAGGAAACCTCAGGTTCCAGCCTGAGCTCCAGACAAGGACTTAGGACCCAACACTGACTGGGGAGGAATCCCGAGAGGCCCCTCACAACTCGAATGGGGACTGGCCTTTCCTGAGGCCACAGAGGTGGGTCTCTGAGGTCTCCATCATAACTCGAGAGGAACCTTTTGCAACTCAAGAAAAACCAGAAGCTTCTTCCCTGAATGTGGGGTGAGTCCCTTGTCTGCTGCGGCATCTCAGGGGAAATCAACCCTTTCCTCTTCGATCTCGAAAGGCTTCTTCACACTCTTGCTGTGACCGAAGAAGTTCCCCGCCCCACCCATCCCGACTCGGGAGGAACCCTGAGGATCCCATTGTGACTCAAGAGGAGCCCTGTTTTCCCCTGCTCAGCTCCAGATAAGGGTCCCTTTCCCAGCACCATCAGGAAAGGATTCCTGGCATTCCTTCGCATCCCAAGAGGGGGCACTCACCATAGGAGAGTTGAGAGGAACTCCAAGGGGTGGTGCACCATTCCAAAAGACCTGCAAATTTCTCAGTCCATTCCAAATGAACCTGATTGCCCTGCACAGCCTCGACTGTCACCCCGAGTATCGGCGCACACCATGGTGGCACGTGTGACAGCCCTGTGGCACCTCGAGGGAAAGCTACAGATCCCTGTGTCAACTCGACGGGAAGCCTGACACTGCTGCTACAGGAGAGGAAACCTCAGGTTCCAGCCTGAGCTCCAGACGAGGACTTAGGACCCAACACTGACTGGGGAGGAATCCTGAGAGGCCCCTCACAACTCGAATGGGGACTGGCCTTTCCTGAGGCCACAGAGGTGGGTCCCTGAGGTCTCCGTCATAACTCGAGAGGAATCTTTTGCAACTCGAGAAAAAACAGGAGATTCTCCACTCCAGGTGAGATGAGGACCTTGTCCACTGCGGCGTCTCAGGGGAAATCACCCCTTCCCTCTTGAACCTTGAAAGGGTCCTTCACACCCTTGCTGCAAATCAAGAAGTTCCCCGACAAATTCGTCTCCACTCGAGAGGACTCCGAGGGTCTCGCCACAACCCAAGAGTGGACTCGTATTGCCCTGCTCAGCTCCAGATGAGGATTCCTTTTCTGTTCAGTCGGGAATCCGACAAACCCGTCTCTTTCCAAGAGGAGGCGCTCTCCACAGCGGAGTCGAGAGGAACGCCAGGGATGGTTCCAGCATTATATAAGTCCTCCAAGTGCCTCAGTCCTTTCCAGATGAACCTGGATTCCTTGCACTGCCTCGAATGTCACCCTGAGGATCAGCTCACACCACGGCGGCACGGGTGACAGCCCTGTGGCATCTCGAGGGAAACTCACAGATCCCTGTGTCAAGTCGATGGGAAGCCTGACACTGCTGCTACAGCTCAGGAAGAAAGCGGACGTGCACATCTCCACTCGTGACGAGGCCTGACTTCCCTGTGAGACTCAGGAGGAACCCCAAGATCCATATCAGTACTTGAGAGGAAACCGCAGGTTCCAGCCTCAGCTCCAGATGAGGACGGAGGACCCCGTGCTGAGTAGGAAGGAATTCCGAGAAGCCCCATGCCACTTGCATGGAGACTGGCCTTTCCTGAGGCCACAAGAGCAGTTTCCTCAGGACCCGTCGTAACTCGAGAGGAACCTGCCACAACTAGAGAAAAACCAGGAGATTCTCCCCTCCAGGCGAGATGAGGACTTTGTCTGCTGTGGTGTGACAGGGAAAATCACCCCATCCCTCTTGAACCTCGAAAGGGTGCTTCACACCATTTCTGTGACTGAAGAAGTTCCCCAACATACCCGTCTCCACTCGAGAGAAACACCGAGGGTCCCGCAAGAACTCAACAGGAGCCCTATTTTCCCCTGCTTAGCTCTGGATGAGGGTCCCATTCCCTGTTCCTTTGGGAAAGGATTTCCGGTGTTCCCGTCACATCCTAAGAGAAGGCGCTCTGCACAGGAGACTCGAGAGGAAGTCCAAGGGTCATGTCACCATTCCAAAAGACCCCCAAATGTCTCAGTTCATTCCAGATGAACCTGATTTCCCTGCACTGTCTTGAGT
Organism: Raphicerus campestris; assembly: GCA_006410735.1. Lineage (NCBI taxonomy): Eukaryota > Metazoa > Chordata > Mammalia > Artiodactyla > Bovidae > Raphicerus > Raphicerus campestris. The sequence continues at coordinate 28,191 of SJYW01040242.1, forward strand.
GTCACCCCGAATATTGGCTCACACCACGTTAGCACGTGTGACAGCCCTATGGCATCTCGAGGGAAAGCTACAGATCCCTGTGTCAACTCGACGGGAAGCCTGACACTGCTGCTTCAGCTCGGAGGAAAGCAGACATGCACGTCTCCACTCGAGATGAGCCTGACTTCCCTGTGGAGACTCCAGAGGAACCCCAAGATCCATGTCAGCACTGGAGAGGAAACCTCTACTTCCGGCCTGAGTTCCAAACGAGGATTTTGAACTTGGCACTGACTGAGGAAGAATCCCGAGAAGCCCCTCACATCTCGAATGGGAACTGGCCTTTCCTCAGGCCACAGAGGCGGGTCCCTGAGGTCCCCATCGTAACTCGAGAGGAATCTTCCGCAACTCACGAAAAAACAGGAGACTCTCTACTCCAGGTGAGATGTGGACCTTGTCTGCTGTGGCGCCTTGGGGGAAATCATCCCTTCCCTCTTGAACCTTGAAAGGGTCCTTCACACCCTTGCTGTGAATCAAGAAGTTCCCTGACATATCCGTCTCCACTTGAGGGGACTCCGAAGGTCTCGCCACAACTCAAGAGAGGCACCATTTTCCCCTGCTCAGCTCCAGATGAAGTATCCATTCCCTGGTCTGTCAGGAAAGGATTCCCGGCGAACCCGTCGCTTTCCAAGAGGAGGTGTTCTCCACAGCAGAGTCGACAGGAACTCCAGGGATTGTTCCAGCATTATATAAGTCCCCCAAATATCTCAGTCCTCTCCAGATGAACCTCAATTCCCTGCACTGCTTCGAATGTCACCCCGAGTATTGGCTCACAACACCGTGGCACGTGTGACAGCCTTATGGCACCTCGAGGGAAAGCTACAGATCCCTGTGTCAACTCGACAGGAAGCCTGACACTGCTGCTTCAGCTCGCAGGAAAGCAGACTTGCACGTCTCCACTCGAGATGAGCCTGACTCCCCTCTGGAGACTCCAGAGGAATCCCAACATCCATGTCAGCACTGGAGAGGAAACCTCTACTTCCAGCCTCAGTTCCAGACGAAGATTTTGGACACGGCACTGACTGGGGAAGAATCCCGAGAGGCCCCTCACAACTCAAATGGGAACTGGCTTTTCCTGAGGCCACAGGGTGAGTCCCTGAGGTCCCCATCGTAACTCGAGAGGAATCTTCCGCAATTCGCGAAAAAACAGGAGACTCTCTACTCCAGGTGAGATGTAGACCTTGTCCGCTGTGGTGCCTTGGGGGAAATCACCCCTTTCCTCTTGAACCTTGAAAGGGTCCTTCACACCCTTGCTGTGACTCAAGAAGTTCCCCGACATATCCGTCTCCACTTGAGGGGACTCCGAAGGTCTCGCTACAACTCAAGAGGGGCCCCATTTTTCCCTGCTCAGCTCCAGATGAAGTTTCCTTTCCCTGGTCTGTCAGGAAAGGATTCCCGATGAACCTGTCGCTTTCCAAGAGGAGGTGTTCTCCACAGCAGAGTCAACAGGAACTCCAGGGATTGTTCAAGCATTATATAAGTCCCCCAAATATCTCAGTCCTCTCCAGATGAACCTCAACTCCCTGCACTGCTTCAAATGTCACCCTGAGTATTGGCTCACAACACCGTGACACCTGTGAGAGTCCTGTGGCACCTCGAGGGAAACTCACAGATCCCTGTGTCCAGTCGACGGGAAGCCAGACACTTCTGCTACAGCTTGGGAAGAAAGCAGACTGGCAATTTTCCACTCTAGATGAAGCCTGAGTGTCCTGTGAGACTCCACAGGTGCCCCAAGATCTATGTCAGTACTTGAGAGGAAACCTTAGGTTCCAGCCTCAGCTCCAGATGAGGATGGAGGACCCTGTGCTGAGTAGGGAGGAATCCTGAGAGGCCCCATGCAACTCGCATGGAACATGGCCTTTCCTGAGGCCACAGGAGCAGTTTCCTGAGGACTCGCTGTAACTCAAGAGGAACCTGGCGCAACTAGAGAAAAAACAGGAGATTATCCCCTCCAGGCGAGATGAGGACCTTGTCTGCTGTGGCGTCTTGGGGGAAATCACCCCTTCCCTCTTGAACCTCGAAAGGGTGCTTCACGCCATTTCTGCAACTGAAGAAGTTCCCCGACATACCCGTCTCCACTTGAGAGGGTCACCGAGGGTACCGTCAGAACTCAAGAGGAGCCCTGTTTTCCCCTGCTTAGCTCGGGATGAGGGTCACAAACCCTGCTCCTTTGGGAAAGGATTCTCAGTGTTCCCGTCACATCCTAAGAGGAGGTATCTGCACAGGAGACTCGAGAGGAACTCTAGGGGTCGTGCCAACATTCCAAAAGACCCCAAAATATTTCAGTCCACTTCAGATGAACCTGATTTCCTAGCACTGCTTCCACTGTCACCCTGAGTATCGGCTCACACCATGGTGGCACGTGTGACAGCCCTGTGGCACCTCATGGGAAAGCTGCAGATCCCTGTGTCAACTCGACAGGAAGCCTGACACTGCTGCTTCAGCTCGGGAGGAAAGCAGACATGCACGTCTCCATTCGAGACGAGGCCTGATTTCCCTGTGGAGACTCCAGGGGAACCCCAAGATCCATGTCAGCCCTGGAGAGGAAACCTCAGGTTCTGTCCTCAGCTGCAGACGACGACTTAGGACCCAGCACCAACTGGGGAGGAATCCCGAGAGGCCCCTCACAACTCTCCTGAATACTGGCCTTTCCTGAGGCCACAGGGGCGGGTCCCTGACATCCCCGCCATATTCGAGAGGAACGTGCAGCAACTCGAATACATCCAGGAGATTCTCCCCTCCAGGCGAGATGAGGACCTTTTCAGCTCTGGCATCTCGGAGGAAATCACTCCTTCCCTCTTGAACAGTGAAAAGGATCTTTACACACTTGCTGCAACTCAAGAAGTTCTCCGACCTACAAGTCTCCACTCGAGAGGAACACTGTGGATCCCACAACAACTCAAGAGAAGTCGGTTTTCACCTGCTCATCTCCATATGAGGGTCGTTTTCTTTGCTCAGTCATGAAAGGATTCCCAGCGTTCCCATATCCCAAGAGAAGGCGCTCTCCACAGGAGAGTAGAGAGAAACTCCAGGGGATGTACCACCATTCTGAAAGCCCCCCAAATGTCTCAGTCCACTCCAGATGAACCTGATTTACCTGCACTGCCTCGACTATCACACCAAGTATGGGGTCACCCCACAGTGGCACGTGTGACAGCCCTGTGGCACATCGAGGAAAAGCCTCAGAACCCTGTTTCAACTCGATTTGAAGCCTGACACTGCTGCTACAGTTCGGGAGGAAAGTGGACGTGCGTGTCTCCACATGAGACGAGGCCTGACTTCACTGTGGAGACTCCAGCAGAACTCCAAGAACCAATTCAGCGTTGGAGAGGAAACTTCAGGTTCTGGACTCAGCTCCAGACAAGGACTTGGGACCCGGCACTGACTGTTACGGAATCCTGAGAGGACCCTCGCAACTTGCATGGAGACTAACATTTCCTGAGGTCACAGGGGCGGGTCCCTGAGGTCCACATCGTAACTCGAGAGGAACCTGCTGCAACTTGAGGAAAACCAGGAGATTTTTCTCTCCAGGCGAGATGAGGCCCTTGTCTGCTGCAGCGTCTCGGGGGAAATCACCCCTTCCCTCTTGAACCTCAAAAGGGTCCTTCACAGCCATGCTGCGACTCAAGAATTTCCCTACATACCCGTTTACACTCGAGATGAACACGAGGGTCTCGCCAGAACTCAAGAGGAGCCCCCTTTTCCCATGCTCAGCTCCAAATGAGGGTCCCTTTCCCTGCTCCATCAGGAAAAGATTCCCAGCGTTCCCTTCACATCCCAAGAGGAGGCGTTCTCCACATGAGAATCAAGAGAAACTCCTGGGGTCGAGCCACCATACCAAAAGACCCCAAAGTGTCTCAGTCCACTCCAGAAGAACCTGGTTACCCTGCATTGACTCGACTGTCACCCCGAGTATTGGTTCACACCACAGTGGCACATTTGACAGCCCTTTGGCACCTCTAGGGAAAGCCACAGATCCCGGTGCCAACTTGACAGGAAGCCTGATACTACTGCTACAGCTCGGAGGAAAGTGGACGTGCACGTATCCACTGGAGATGAGGACTGACTCCCCTGTGGAGACTCCAGAAGAACTCCAAGATCTATGTCAGGACTGGAGAGAAAATCTCAGGTTCTAGTCTTAACTGCAGACGAGGACTTGGGATCTGGCACCGACTGGGGAGGAATCCCGAGAGGCCCTTGGCAACTTGCAAGGAGACTGGCCTTTCCTGAGGCCACAGGGTCAGGTCCTGAGGTCCCCGTTATAAGTGGAGAGGAACCTACCCAACTCGAAAAAATCCTGGAGATTCTACCCTCCAGGCGAGATGAGTCCTTTGCTGTGGTGACTTGGGGGAAATCACCCCTTCCTTCTTGTACCTCGAAAGTGTCCTTCAGACCCTTGCTGTGAATCAAGAATTTCCCCGACATACCCGTCTCCATTCGAGAGAAACACCGAGAGTACCGCCACAACTCAAAGGAGACCCATTTTCCACTGATCAGCTCCAAATGAGGTCCCTTTCCCTGCTTTGTTGGGAAAGGAATCCCTGTGTTCCTGTCGCATCACAAGAGAAGGCGCTCTCCACAGGAGAGTCGAGAGGAACTCCAGGTGTCGTGCCACCATTCCAAAAGACCATCAAATGTCTCAGTCCACTCCAGATGAACCTGATTTCCCTGCACTGCCTCGACTGTCACCCAGAGTATTGGCTCACACCACGGTGGCATGTGTGAAAGCCCGGTGGCATCTCAAAGAAAAACCACAGATCCCTTTTTCAACTCGAGGGAAAGACTGACACTGATGCTACAGCTTGGGAGGAAAGCGGACGTGCCCGACTCCACTCGAGACAACACCTGACTCCCCTGTGGAGACTCCAGAGGAACCCAGAGATCTATGTCAGCACTGGAGAGGAAACCTCAGGTTCTGACTCAGCTCCAGACGAGGACTTATGACTGGGCACCAACTGTTAAGGAATCCTGGGAGGCCCCTCACAACTCGCATGGAGACCAACCTTTCCTGAGGCCACAGGGGCGGGTCCCTGAGGTCCACGTTGTAACTCGAGAGGAACATGCCACAGCTTGAGTAAAATCAGGAGATTCTCCCCTCCAGACGAGATGAGGCACTTGTCTGCTGCAGCGTCTTGGGGGAACCATCCCTTCCCTCTTTAACCTCGAAAGGGTCCTTCACACCCTTGCTGCAACTCAAGAATTTCCCCAACACACCCGTCTCCACTCAAGTGGAACACCAAGGGTCCCACTACAACTCAAGAGGAGCCCCCGCTTTCCCCTGTTCAGCTCCAGATGAGTGTCCTTTTCCCTGCTCTGTTGAGAAAGGATTCCTGGCGATCCCGTCCCATCCCAAGAGGAGAGACTCTCTACAGGAGAGTTGAAAGGAACTCCATGGGTCGTGGCGCCATTCCAAAAGACCATCAAATATCTCAGTCCACTCCAGATGAACCTGATTTCCCTCCACTGCCTCGACTGTCACCCCGAGTATCACTTACCCCATGGTGGCATGTATGACAGCCCTGTGGAACCTCGAGGTAAAGCCAAAGTTCCCTGTGTCAACTTGATGGGAAGCCTGACACTACTGTTACAGCTTGGGAGGAAAGCGGATGTGCACGTCTCCACTCGAGAGGAAGCATGACTCCCCTGTGGAGAATCCAGAGGAACGCCAAGATCCACGTCAGCACTGGAGAGGAAACCTCAGATTCTGGCCTCAGCTCCAGAGGACCTCTCCAACTGTAAAGGAATCCCGAGCGGCCTCTCGCAACTCGCATGGAGACTGCTCTTTTCTGAGGCCACATGGGCGGATCTCTGAGGTCCCTGTAGTAACTCAAGAGGAACCTGCCTCAACTCGAGAAAAACCAAGATTCTCCACTCCAGGCGAGATGAGGCCCTTGTCCACTGCGGCATCTCGGGAGAAATCACCTCTTCCCTGTTGAACGTTGAAAGGGTCCTTCACACCCTTGCTGTGACACAAGAAGTTCCCAGACATACCCGTCTCCACTCGAGAGAAACACCGAGGGTCCCGACTCAACTCAAGAGGAGCCCCGTTTTTCTCTGCTTAGCTCCAGGTGAGGGTCCCTTTCCCTGATCTTCGGGAAAGAATTCCCAGTGTTCCCGTCTCATTCCAAGAGGAGGCGTTCTNGTCTTGTGGAAATGTGACCCGATGCCTGAGGCTTCTCTGGTCTCGCCTGTTGTGAGTGCCTCCTCTTGGGATGCGAGGGGAGAGCCGGGAACCCTTTCCCAATGGAGCAGGGAAAGGGCCCCTCATCTGGAGCTGAGCATGGAAAAATGGAGCTCCTCTTGAGTCTTGGTGGGACCCTGGAAAGTTCTCTCGAATGGTGACGTGTGAGGCGGGGAACTTCTTGTGTCACAGCAAGGGTGTGAAAGAGCATTTCGAGGTCCAAGATGGAACCGGTGATTTCCCCAGCTACACCGCAGCGGACAAGGGTCTCAATCCGCCTGCAAGGGTGAAGCTTCTGGTTTTTCTCGAGTTGCATCGGGGTCCTCTTGAGTTATGACAGGGACGACAGGGATCCCCTCCTGTGGCCCTAGGATAGGCCAGTCCCCGTGGGAGGGGCTAGGCACATCTGGGAATTCCTCCCCAGTGACGCCAAATCCTCAGTCCCCTTCTGGTGCTGAGGCTACAGCCTGAGATTTCCTCGCCCGTAGTGACATTTGTACTGGGCATCCAATGCAACCCCTGCCCTGTGGCCTCAGAAGAGGCCAATCTCCGTGCGAGTTGCAAGGGGCCTGTTGGCATTCCTCCCCAGTCAGCACCCAGACCTCAGTTCCCGTCTGGAGCTGAGGCTGTAGCCTGAGTTTTCCTTGCCCGTGCTGACTTGGGTCTTGGGGTTCCCCTGGAGCATCCACAGGGAGTCATGCCTCGTCTCGCCTGGAGACATGCTCGGTCGCTTTTTTCCAGAGCTGCAGCAGCAGTGTCAGGCTCCCTGTTGAGAGGATACAGGGATCTGTGGCTTGCCCTCGAGTTACTCCAGGGCTGTCACACGTGCCAGCGTGGCGTGATTCAATCCTCGGGGTGACAGTCGAGGCAGTGCAGGGCAGTCAGATTCATCTGGAGTGGACGAGGCCTTTGGGTGTCTTGAGGAATGGTGGCACAACTCCTGGAGTCCCTCCCAACTCTCCCGGTGCAAGCGCCTCCTCGTCGGATTTGAGGGGAGTGGCGGGAATCCTTTTCCGACGGAGCAGGGAAAGGGACACTCATCTGGAGTGGAGCAGGGGGAAACAGGCTCCTCTTGAGTTGAGGCCGGATCTTCACTGTTCCTCTCAGTTGGGGACGGGGGGTTGAGGAACTTCATGGGTCACATCAAAGGTGTGAATGAGCCTTTCGAGGTCCAGGAGGGAAAGTGTGATTTCCCCTGAGATGCTGCAGCAGACAAGGGCCTCACTCTGCCTGAGGGGAGAAGCTCCTGGCTTTCTCGAGTTTAGGTGGGGTCCTAATGAGTTACTACAAGGACCTCAGGGACCCACCACTCTGACCTTAGTAGAGGCCAGTCACCGTGCGAGTTGCTAGGGGCCTCTGGCTATTTCTCCCCAGTCGTCACCAGGTCCTCAGTCCTCATCTGGAGCTGAGGCCGGAGCCTGAGCTTTTTTCACCAGTGATAACATGGGTCTTCAGGTTCCTCTGGAGCTCCACAGGGGAGTCAGGCCTCGTCTCACCTGGAGACGTGCATGGCTGCTTTCCTCCCAAGCTGCAGCAGCATTATCAGGCTCCACGTCAAGTGGACACAGGAATCTGTGGCTTGCCCTCGAGGTACCCTAGTGCTGTCACACGTGCCAGCATGGCATGAGTCGATCCTCGGGGTGACAGTCGAGGCAGTGCACAGCAGCCAGTTTCATCTGAAGTGGATGAGGACCTTGGAGGTTTTGGGGAAAGGTGGCATGAACCCTGGTGTTCCTCCTAACTCTCCTGGTGTAAGTGCCTCCACTTGGGATGCGAGGGGAGCACCTGGAATCCTTTCCCGATGGAGTAGGGAAAGGGACCCTCATCTGGAGCTGAGCAGGGAAAACGGGGCTCCTCTTGAGTCATGGTGGGACCCTCCGTGTTCGTCTCAAGTGGGTACGGGTGGGTTGGGGAACGTTGTGTGTCACAGTAAGGGTGTGAAGGAGCCTTTCGAGGTCCAAGAGGGAAGGGATGTTTTCCCCTGAGTCGCTGCAGTGGACAAAGGCCTCTCCCCACCTGCAGGGAAGAAGCTTGTGGTGTTTTCGCAAGTTGCAGCGGGGTGCTATCGAGTTAAGACAGGGACCCCACGGACCCACCCCTGTGGCCTCAGGAGAGGACAGTCTCCGTGCGAGTGGAGGGGATTCCTCCCCAGTCGGTGCCGGGTCCTCAGTCCTCATCTGTAGCTGAGGCTGGAGCCTGAGCTTTCCTCACCCTTGCTGAGATAGGCCTTGAGCTTCCCCTGGAACTCCACAAGGGAATAAGGCCTCTTCTAGCGTGCAGCTGTGCTTGGACTCCTTCATGCTGAGCTACAACAGCAGTGTTAGGTTCCCCGTCGAACGGACACAGGAATCGTTGGCTTGCCTTCGAGGAACCCAGGGCTGTCACACATGCCAGTGTGACGTGAGGCGATCCTTGGTGTGACAGTCGAGGCATTGCAGGGCAGTCATGTTCATCTGGAGTGGACGTTTCATTTGGGGATCTTGGGGAATGGTGGAACGACCCCTGGTGTTCCTCCTGACTCTCCTGGTGCGAGTGCCTACTCTTGAAATTTTCGGGAGCGCCGAAAATCCTTTCCCAGTGAGCCAGGGAAAGGGACACTCATCTGGAGCTGAGTAGAGCTGAGCAGGGAAAATCGAGGTTCCTCTTGAGTTACGGCAAGACTCTCGGTGTTCCTCTTCAGTGGGGACGGGTGGGTCGGGGAACTTCAAAGGTCACAGCAAGGGTGTGAAGGAGCCTTTCGAGGTCCAAGAGGGAAGCCATGATTTCCACTGAGACACCGCAGCAGACAAGGGCCTCACTCTGCCAGCAGGAGAGAAGCTCCTGGTTTTTCTTGAGTTGCGGCCAGGTCCTCTTGAGTTACGACGGGGACCCCAAGGACCCGCTCCTGTGGCCTCAGGAGAGGCCAGTCTCCATGTGAGTTGCGATGAGGGGCCTCTGGGGATTCCTCCCAAGTCAGGGCCGGGTCCTCAGTCCATGTCTGGAGCTGAAGCCGGAGCCTGAGCTTTCCTCGCCTGTGCTGACATGTGTGTTGGCATTCCTCTGAAGCCCCCACAGGGGAGTCAGCCCTCGTCTCACGTGTAGACGTGCATGGCTGCTTTCCACCTGAGCTACAGCAGCAGTGTCTGGCTCCCCGTCAAGCAGACACAGGTATCTGTGGCTTTCCCTCGAAGACCCCAGGATTTCACACGCGCCTGCATGTCATGAGTCGATCCTCGGGGTGACAGTCGAGGCAGTGCAGGGCATTCATTTCCATCTGGAGTGGACAAGGCATTTGGGGATCTTGGGGAATGGTGGCACGACCCCTGGTGTTCCTCCCCACTCTCCTGGTGCGAGCGCCTCCTCTTGGGATGTGAGGGCAACGCCGAGAACCCTTTCCCAATGGAGCAGGGAAAGGGACCCTCATCTGGAGCTGAGCAGGGGAAAACGAGGCTCCTCTTGAGTCGCGGCAGGACCCTCGGTGTTGCTCATGAGTTGGGACGTCTTGGGTCACAGCAAGGATGTGAAAGAGCCTTTCGAGGTCCAAGAGAGAAGGAGTGATTTCCCCTGAGACACCGCAGTGGACAAGGGCCTCTCCATGCCTGCAGGGAAGAAGCACCTGGATTTTTGCTAGTTGGGGCGGGGTCCTCTCTAGTTACTCAAGGATCCTAGGGACACGCCCCTGTGGCCTCAGGAGAAGCCAGTCTCCGTGCGAGTTACGAGGGGTCTCTGGGGATTCCTCCCCTGTCAGCGCCAGGTCCTCATTTCCCATCTGGAGCTGAGGCCAGAGCCTGAGCTTTCCTCGCCCGTGCTGATATGGGTCTTGGGGTTCCCCTGGAGTCTCCACAGAGGAGTCAGGCCTCATCTCGGGTGGCGTTGTAAATGGCCGCCTTTCTCCCAAGCTACAGCAGCAGTGTCAGGCTCCCTGTTGAGTGGACACAGGGTTCTGTGGCTTGCCCTCGAGGTGCCACAGGGCTGTCACACGTGCCAGCATGGCGTGAGTCAATCCTCGGGGTGTCAGTCGAGGCAATGCAGGGCAATCAGTTTCATCTGGAGTGCACTGAGGCTTTGGGGGTTATTGGGGAATGGTGGCACGACCTTTGGATTTCCTCCTGACTATTGAGGCAAGAGCCTCCTCTTGGGATGCAATTGGATCGCTGAGAATCCTTTCCTGATGGAGCAAGGAAAGGGCCCCTCATCTGGAGCAGAGCAGAGGAAAATGGGGCTCCCCCTGAGTCATGGAGGAACCCTCAGTGTTCCTCTGGAATGCAGACGGGTGGGTCGGGAAACTTCGTGGGTGGCAGCAAGGATGTGAAGGAGCCTTTAGAGGTTCAAAAGAGAAGAGATGATTTCCCCCGAGACGCCCCAGTGGACCAGGGCCTCGATCCGGCCTGTAGGGGAGAAGCTCCTGGTTTTCCTCGAGTTCCGGTGGGGTCCTCTCGTGTTACGATGGGGTCCCCAGGGACCCACCCCTGTGGACTCAAGAGAGGGCAGTCTGCGTGTGAGTTGGGCGGGTCCTCTCAGAATTCCTCCTCAGTCGGTGCTGGGTCCCATGTTCTCGTCTGGACCTGAGCCTGGAATGTGTTCCTCTCCAGGGCTGACATGAATCTTGGGGTTCCTCTGGAGTCTCCTCGGGGAAGTCAGGCCTTGTCTCGCGTGGACACGTGCACATCCACTTTCCTCCCTAGCTGTAGCAGCAGTGTCAGGCTTCCCGTTGAGTTGACACATGGATCTGTGGCTTTCCCTCGACGTGCCACACAGCTGTCACACGTGCTACCATGGTATGAGCCGATACTCACTGTGACAGTTGAGGCAGTGGAGGAAAATAAGGTTCATCAGGAGTGAACTAAGTCATTTGATGGTCTTTTGGAATGGTGGTACAACCCCTGGAGTTCCTCTTGACTTTCCTGTGGAGAGCGCCTCCTCTTGGGATGCGACATGAACGCTGAGAATCCTTTCCTGACGAGCAAGGAAAGGACCTTCATCTGGAGCTGAGCAGGGGAAAACGTGGCTCCTCTTGAGTTGTGGCAGGACCCTCGGTGTTCCTCTAGAGTGGAGACGGGTTTGTCGGGGAACATCTTGAGTCGCAGCAAGGGTGTGAAGGACCCTTTTGAGGTTTTAGAGGAAAGGGTTATTTCCCCCGTGATGCTGCAGCAGACGATGTCCTCATCTCGCCTGGAAGGGAGAATCTCCTGGTTCTTGTCGAGTGACAGCAGGTTCCTCCCGAGTTACGACATGGACCTCAGGGAACCGCCCCTGTGGCCTCAGGAAAGGTTAATCTCCATGCAAGTTTCGTGGGGCCTCTCTGGATTCCTTAACAGTCAGTGCCAGGTCTCAAGTCCTCATACAGAGCTGAGTCCAGAACCTGAGGTTTCCTCTCCAGTGCTGACATGAATCGTGGGATTACTCTGGAATCTCCACAGGGGAGTCAGGCCTTGTCTGGAGTAGAGTCGTGCACATCCGCTTTCCTCAGGAGCTGTAGCATCAGTGTCAGTCTTCCTGTCGAGTTGACAAAGGGATCTGTGGTTTTTCTTCGAGGTGCCACTGGGCTTTCACATGTGCCACCATGGTGTGAGCCAATACTCTGGGTGACAGTCGAGGCAGTGCAGGGAAATCAGGTTCATCTGGAGTGGACTGAGACATTTGATGGTCTTTTGGAATGGTGGTACAACCCCTGGAGTTCCTTTCGACTTTCCTGTGGAGAGCGCCTCCTCTTGTGATGCAACATGAACGCTGAGAAACCTTTCCTGACGGAGCAGTGAAAGAACCTTCATCTGGAGGTGAGCAGGGGAAAACGTGGCTCCTCTTGAGTTGTGGCAGGACCCTCGGTGTTCCTCTCGAGTGGAGACAGGTATGTCGGGGAACATCTTGAGTCACAGCAAGGGTGTGAAGGACCCTTTCAAGGTTCTAGAGGGAAGGGTTTATTTCCCCTTGACACCGCAGCGGACAAGGTCCTCATCTCGCCTGGAAGGGAGCATCTCCTGGTTTTTGTCGAGTGGCAGCAGGTTCCTCACGAGTTACGATGGGGACCTCAGGGACCAGCCCTTGTGGCCTCAGGAAAAGCCAGTCTCCATGCGAGTTGCGAGGGGCCTCTTGGAATTCCTCCTCAGTCGGTTCTGGGTCCCACATTCTTGTCTGGACCTAAGCCTGGACAGGTTTCCTCTCCAGAGCTGACAAAAATCTTGGGGTTCCTCTGGAGTCTCATCAGGGAAGTCAGGCCTCATCTCAAGTGGAGATGTGCAAGTCTGCTTTCCTCCCAAGCTGTAGCAGCAGTGTCAGGCTTCCCATCAAGCTGACACATGGTTCTGTGGTTTTCCCTCCACATGCCACAGGGCTGTCACACGTGCTACCGTGGTATGAGCCTATCCCCGCTGTGACAGTCGAGGCAAAGCAGGGAAATCAGGTTCATCTGGAGTGGACTGAGACATTTGGGGGTCTTTGTGAATGGTGGCACGACCACTGGAGTTCCTCTCGACTGTCCTGTGGAGAGCGCCTCCTCTTGGGGTGTGTCAGGACGGCCGAAAATTCTTTCCCGACAGAGCAGGAAAAGGCATCTTCATCAGGAGATGAGCAGAGAAAAACGGGGCTCCACTTGAGTTTTGGCAGGACCCTCAGTGTTCCTCTCGAGTGGAGACCGTTTTGTCAGGGAAATTCTTGAGTCACAGCAAGGGTGTGAAAGACCCTTTCGAGGTTAAAGAGGGAAGGGATGATTCCCCTGAGATGCCACCGTGGACAAGTGCCTCATCTCACCTAGAGGGGAGAATCTCCTGATTTTTCTCAAGTTACAGAAGGTTCCTTTAGAGTTACGACGTAGACCTCAGGGACCTGCCCCTGTGGCCTCAGGAAAGGTTAGTCTCCATGTGAGTTGCGAGCGGCCTCCCGGGATTCCTTAACAGTCAGTGCCGGGTCTTAAGTCCTCGTCTGGAGCTGAGTCCAGAACCTGAGGTTTCCTCTCCAGAGCTGACATGGATCTTGGGGTTCCTCTGGAGTCTTCACAGGGGAGTCAGGCCTCGTCTCGAGTGGAGTTGTGCACGTCCACTTTTCTCCCAAGCGGCAGCAGCAGTGTCAGGCTTGACACTCGAGTTGACAAGGGGATCTGTGGTTTTTCTTCGAGGTGCCACTGGGCTTTCACACGTGCCACCGTGGTGTGAGCCAATACTCTGGGTGACAGTCGAGGCAGTGCAGGGAAATCAGGTTCATCTGGAGTGGACTGAGACATTTGACTGTCTTTTGGAATGGTGGTACAACCCCTGGAGTTCCTTTCAACTTTCCTGTGGAGAGCACCTCCTCTTGGGATGCGACATGAACGCTGAGAATCCTTTCCTGACGAGCAAGGAAAGGACCTTCATCTGGAGGTGAGCAGGGGAAAACGTGGCTCCTCTTGAGTTGTGGCAGTACCCTCGGTGTTCCTCTCGAGTGGAGACAGGTATGTCGGGGAACATCTTGAGTCGCAGCAAGGGTGTGAAGGACCCTTTCGAGGTTCTAGGGGGAAGGGGTTATTTCCCCCATGATGCCGCAGCAGACAAGGTCCTCGTCTTGCCTGGAAGGGAGAATCTCCTGGTATTTGTCTAATTGCAGCAGTTTCCTTTCGAGTTATGATTGGAACTTCAGAGGCCCTCCCCTGTGGTCTCAGGAAAGGTGAGTCTCCATTCGACAGAGCTCTCCGGATTCCAGCCCAGTCGCTGCTGGGTCACAGGTCCTCGTCTGGAGCTTCAGCCGAAAACTGAGGTTTCCTCTACAGTGCTGAATTGGTTCTTGGGGTTCTGCTGGAGTCTCCACAGTGGAGTCAGGCCTCGTCTCGTGTGGATACGTGCAAGACCGCTTTCCTCCTGAGCTGTAGCAGCAGTGTCAGGCTTCAGATCGAGTTGAAACAGAGTTCTGTGGCTTTTCCTCGATGTGCCACAGGGCTGTCACACATGCCACCATGGTGTGAGCCAATACTTGGGGTGACAGTCGAGGCAGTGCAGGGAAATCATTTTCTTCTGGAGTGGACTGAAACATATGGGGGTCTTTTGAATGGTGGCACTTCCCTGGACTTCTTCTCGACTCTCCTGTGGTGAGCCCCTCCTCTTGGAATGCGACAGGAATGCCAGGAAAAATTTCCCGAAGGAACAGGGAAAGGGACCCACATGGGGAGCTGAACAGGGGAAAAGGGGCTCCTCTTGAGTTGTGGCGGGACCCTCGGGATTCCTCTCGAGTGGAGATAGTTATGTCGGGGAACTTTTTGAGTCACAGCAAGGGTGAGAAGGACCCTTGCGAGATTCAAGAAGGAAGGGGTGATTTCCTCAGAAACACTGCAGCAGATAAGGGCCTATTCTCGCCTGGAGGGGAGAATCTATAGGTTTTTCTCGAGTTATGGCAGGTTCCTCTTGAGTTACGACGGGGATCTCAGGGACCCGCCCCTGTGGTTTCAGGAAAAGTCGTCTCCATGCGAGTAGCGAGGGGCCTCTGGGATTCCACCCCTGTTAAGACCGGGTCCCAAGTCCTCCTCTGGAGCTGATGCCAGAAGCTGAGGTTTCCTCTCCAGTGCTGACATGGATGTTGGAGTTCCTCTGGAGTCTGCACAGGAGAGTCAGGCCTCTTCTCGAGTGGAGACGTGCACGTCCGCTTTCCTCCCGAGCTGTAGCAGCAGTGTCAGGCTTCCTGTCGAGTGGGCACTGGGATCTGTGGCTTTCCCTAGAGGTGCCACAGGGCTGTCAAATGTGCCACTGTGGTGTGAGCCAATACTCGGGGTGACAGTCGAGTCAGTGCAGGGTAACCAGGTTCTTCTGGAGTGGACTGAGACACTTTGGGGTCTTTTGGTATGGTGGCTTGACTCCAGGAGTTTCTCTCGATTCTCATGTGGAAAGCGCCTCCTCTTGGGATGTGAAGGGAATGCCGGGAATCTTTTCTTGACAGAGCAGGGAAAGGGACCGTCATTTGGAGCTGAGCAGGGGGAAAGGGAGCTCCTCTTGAGTTCTGGCGGGAAAGTCGTTGTTCCTTTTGAGTGTAGATGGGTATGTAGGGAACTTCTTGAGTGGCAGCAAGGGTGTGAAGAACCATGTCGAGGTTCAAGAGGGAAGGGGTGATTTCCCCCCAGACTCTGCAGCAGACAAGGGCCTCATCTCGCCTGGAGGGAAGAATCTCCTGGTATTTCTCTAATTGCAGCAGTTTCCTTTCGAGCTACGACTGGAACTTCAGAGGCCCGCCCCTGTGGTCTCAGGAAAGGCCAGTCACCATTCAACTTGCGACAGCGCTCTCCGGATTCCANTGACTCCAGGAGTTTCTCTCGATTCTCATGTGGAAAGCGCCTCCTCTTGGGATGTGAAGGGAATGCCGGGAATCTTTTCTTGACAGAGCAGGGAAAGGGACCGTCATTTGGAGCTGAGCAGGGGGAAAGGGAGCTCCTCTTGAGTTCTGGCGGGAAAGTCGTTGTTCCTTTTGAGTGTAGATGGGTATGTAGGGAACTTCTTGAGTGGCAGCAAGGGTGTGAAGAACCATGTCGAGGTTCAAGAGGGAAGGGGTGATTTCCCCCCAGACTCTGCAGCAGACAAGGGCCTCATCTCGCCTGGAGGGAAGAATCTCCTGGTATTTCTCTAATTGCAGCAGTTTCCTTTCGAGCTACGACTGGAACTTCAGAGGCCCGCCCCTGTGGTCTCAGGAAAGGCCAGTCACCATTCAACTTGCGACAGCGCTCTCCGGATTCCACCCCAGTTGGTGCCGGGTCACAAGTCAAAGTCTGGAGCTGTGGCCGAAACCTGAGGTCTCCTCTCCAGTGTTGAATTGGCTCTTGGGGTTCCGCTGGAGTCTCCACAGTGGAGTCAGGCCTCATCTCGTGTGGATACGTGCACGTCCGCTAACCTCCCGAGCTGTAGCAGCAGTGTTAGGCTTCAAATAAAGTTGAAAAAGGGTTCTGTGGCTTTTCCTCAATTTGCCACAGGGCTGTCACACATGCCACCGTGGTGTGAGCCAATACTCGGGGTGACAGTCAAGGCAGTGCAGGGAAATCATTTTCTTCTGGAGTGGATGAAACATTTGGGGGTCTTTTGAATGGTGGCACTTCCCTGGTCTTTTCTCGACTCTCCTGTGGAGCGCCCCTCCTCTTGGAATGCGACGGGAATGCCGGGAAAACTTTCCCTACGGAGCAGGGAAAGGGACCCTCAAGCGGAGCTGAGCAGGGAAAAAAGGGGCTCCTCTTGAGTTGTGGTGGGACCCTCGGTGTTCCTCCCGAGTGGAGACGGTTATGTTGAGGAACTTCTTGAGTCACAGCAAGGGTGTGAAGGACCCTTTCGAGGTTCAAGAGGGAAGGGGTGATTTCCCCAGAGACGCCATAGCAGATAAGGGCCTCATCTCACATGGAGGGGAGAATCTATAGGTTTTTCTCGAGTAATGGCAGGTTCCTCTTGAGTTACGACGGGGATCTCAGGGACCCGCCCCTGTGGTTTCAGGAAACGTCGATCTCCATTCGAGTAGCGAGGGGCCTCTGTGATTTCACCCCAGTTGGGACCGGGTCCCAAGTCCTCCTCTGGAGCTGATGCCAGAAGCTGAGGTTTCCTCTCCATTGCTGACATGGATGTTGGAGTTCCTCTGGAGTCTGCACAGAAGAGTCAGGCCTCGTCCTGAATGGAGACATGCACGTCCTCTTTCCTCTCGTGATGCAACAGCAGTGTCAGTCTTCCCATTGAGTTGACACAGGGATCTGTGGCTTTTCCTTGAGATGCCACAGGGCTGACACACCTGCCACCATGGTGTGAACCAATACTCGGGGTGACATTCTAGGCAGTGCAGGGAATACAGGTTCATCTGGAATGGACTGAGACATTTGGGGATCTTTTGGAATGGTGGCAAGACCTCTGGAGTTCCTCTCGACTCTCCTGTGGAGAACGCCTCCTCTTGGAATGAGACGGGAACACTGGGAATTCTTTCCCGAAGATCAGGGAAAGGGACCCTCACCTGGAGCTAAGCAGAGAAAAACGGGGCTCCTCTTGAGTTGAGTCGGGACCCTCGGTGTTTCTCTCGAGTGGAGACGGGTATGTCTGGGAACTTCTTGTGTCACAGCAAGGGTGTGAAGGACCCTTTCAACGTTCAACAGGGAAGAGGTGATTTCTCCCGAGATGCCGCAGTGGACAAGGGCCTCATCTCGCCTGGAGTGGAGAATCTTGGTTTTTCTCGAGTTGAGGCAGGTTCCTCTTGAGTTACTACAGGGACCTCAGAGATCCGCCCATGTGGCCTCAGAAAAGAGCAGTCTCCATGCGAGTTGCGAGAGGCCGCTCGGGATTCCTTTACAGTTGGAGAGGT
>SJYW01040244.1:8350-30306 GCA_006410735.1 Raphicerus campestris
CACACAGTCAAAGGCTTTGGCATAGTCAATAAAGCAGCAATAGATGTTTTTCTGGAACTCTCTTGCTTTTTCAATGATCCAGCAGATGTTGGCAATTTGATCTCTGGATCCTCTGTCTTTTCTAAAACCAGTTTGAACATCTGGAAATTCACTGTTCACATATTGCTGAAGCCTGGCTTGGAGAATTTTAAGCATTACTTTACCAGTGTATGAGATAAATGCAGTTGTTTGGTAGTTTGAGCATTTTGTGGCATTGCACTTCTTTGGCATTAGAATGAAAACTTACCTTTTCCATTCCTGTGGCCACTGCTGAGTTTTCCAAATTTGCTGGTATATTGAGTGTAGCACTTCCACAGCATCATCTTCTAGGATTTGAAACAGCTCAACTGGAATTCTATCACTTCCACTAGCTTTGTTCGTAGTGATGCTTTCTAAGGCCCACTTGACTTCACATTCCAGGATGTCTGGCTCTAGTTGAGTGATCACACCATCATGATTATCTGGGTCATGAAGATCTTTTCTATACAGTCCTTCTGTGTATTCTTGCCACCTCTTCTTAATATCTTCTGCTTCTGTTAGGTTCATACCATTTTTGTCCTTAACTGAGCCCATTTATTTTCATGAAATTTTCCTTTGGTATCTCAATTTTCTTGAAGAGATCTCTAGTCTTTCCCATTCTATTGTTTTCCTCTATTTCTTTGCGTTGATAAGGCTTTCTTATCTCTCCTTGCTCTTCTTTGGAACTGTGCATTCAAATGTGTATATCTTTCCTTTTCTCCTTTGCTTTTTGCTTCTCTTCTTGTCACAGCTATTTGTAAGGGCTCCTCAGACAGTCATTTTGCTTTTTTGCATTTCTTTTTCTTGGGAGTGGTCTTGATCTCTGTCTCCTGTACAGTGTCACAAACCTCCATCCATAGTTTATCAGGCACTCTGTCTATCAGATATAGTCCCTTGAATCTATTTCTCACTTCCACTGTATAATCATTATGGATTTGATTTAGGTCATACCTGAATGATCTAGTGGTTTTCCCTACTTTCTTCTATTTAAGTCTGAATTTGGCAATGAGTTCATGATCTGAGCCACAGTCTCTCATATGGGCATGAATTTTTTTTTTTTTTGCAAGACATGTTGAACTTTTCACATTAGAAAGAAGCTGCAAATTCTGTAGAACATTATTTTTGAAGGTATCTATGCAGGGTCCTGTTACAGCCCCTGCAAAATAACTACATTATTGGAACTGGGAGGCTGATCTACCAAATACACTCGGTTGCTTTGTAAAGGGGGAAGAGAAAAAAGAGCCAGAAAGAGGAGAGAGGGAAGAGAGGAAGAAAGAGACACTCCTTATCATGTAATTAACTAAGTTGGAATCTTCCATGAACACCTGAGTTTCAAGAAATGATGGCATCTTTAATAACTTTAGGCAGCCAGATCCCCAAAGAAGACAGCCTTTTGCTATGAGATGGTAGACAAGTCTCTCTGCTAATTAAATAGAGGCATGTTTCTCATATTATCCATATGCCAAGTTAATTTTGGAGGTGAATCCAATTAAAATATTCAGGTGAATCATTTCTGTGCGTTTACTATATGAAACCTAGCTCTATTAACTGTGATAAAACAGAAATATATAATCAAAGGTAAAGATGACTCGGATCACTTACAAGTTAAAAAAAAATAATAATACATTTCTTCATAATTAGAGCTTTCCCAAGCACACTAACTTTATCAAATTTTGCAGGCACAACATTAATCTGGAGACAAACCTTACTGAGTCATTTTGTGGCCTCCACCTCTATTATTAAATGTTTAGTTTTACTTAATTACAAATAGGAAGTTCCAAGTTACAATAGAATAATGTGAAATTTATATCACAGCAAAGATACCACTACGGTCTCAGTGCTCAAAACAATCATTATCAAAGAAAAAAAAGATTCATATGTAAAAGTTGTGCTTCAAAAGAATAAAATATGGAGTAATCTCAAAAAAAATTTATAGCTTAGCAAAATATGGAGTAATCTTAAGATAAAATGTACATACAAAAGATAATTATGAACTCCTACAGTGTTATAAGTAGATTTATAACCTACTTATTGTTTTTCTTCAGTGAATCACCACAAACAACTAAATTCTACACTTAATTAAAATGAATTTATTGCACCTTATTTTAGAATNTATTAACTGTGATAAAACAGAAATATATAATCAAAGGTAAAGATGACTCGGATCACTTACAAGTTAAAGAAAAAAATATAATACATTTCTTCACAATTAGAGCTTTCCCAAGCACACTAACATTTTGCAGGCACAACATTAATCTGGAGACAAACCTTACTGAGTCATTTTGTGGCCTCCACCTCTATTATTAAATGTTTAGTTTTACTTAATTACAAATAGGAAGTTCCAAGTTACAATAGAATAATGTGAAATTTATATCACAGCAAAGATACCACTATGGTCTCAGTGCTCAAAACAATCATTATCAAAGAAAAAAAAGATTCATATGTAAAAGTTGTGCTTCAAAAGAATAAAATATGGAGTAATCTCAAAAAAAATTTATAGCTTAGCAAAATATGGAGTAATCTTAAGATAAAATGTACATACAAAAGATAATTATGAACTCCTACAGTGTTATAAGTAGATTTATAACCTACTTATTGTTTTTCTTCAGTGAATCACCACAAACAACTAAATTCTACACTTAATTAAAATGAATTTATTGCACCTTATTTTAGAATGGAAAATGGGGCATTTTTTGTAGAAATCAATAACTTAATAGTAAAGATAAGCTAAATTATATGTGTTTTTCCTTTTATTTCTCCTACTTTCATTGATGAATGTTGCGAACATATGTCAGCATATATTCTGATCTAATTTCCTTCCCAAAAACCCTAATATAACCTCCCTTTATCCTACAGAAATTAGGGTCCCCATGGTTCTTGAGCGATTAATTGTTGGTAAAATACTTAGACGATAAAAAGCCTATTAAGTGCTAACTATTAATTAGTATTTCCATTATAAGTATGACCTTGAAAGATGAAAATTGTAGCTCACACAATTAAACGTTGGCTATACACAGCAGCTGTAAATACGTGAACAATCAGATTTTAGATTGAACAAAGAGAAAATATTTTCTAAATTCATTCCATCTTCAGCTTGAGAGGAAGTGAACTGTCCTACATGTACAATATACTTCTGATAACCTACATGTATATACACACATATATAATTTTAGTCATGATCATTAATATTCTGATTGTCTAAGGAGTGGGGTTAAATAGCCGTGCTATAGTTAGCCCAACTTGTAATAAAAATGGGGAGGAAAACAGTATAAATTGTAACAGATATTAATGCAAACTCACCTCTACAAAAATATTATTTCATAATTTTCTGTAATGGAACTTAAGTTCTGTTTTGACCTTTATAGGGTCTGGGAGATATGCTTTTAGTGGATTTAGGTTCTTCTCATCCTACCAGAATTCTGGAGGACCTAACAGATGACTAGGAAGCAGCATGCTAGGTGCTGCAGATGTATTTTTCTGTTTCTAACCCTTCAATCTTGGCATTGTTTATTATTATCTGGTTTACGAAGGCCTCTTCTGAGCATGCTTCTTCCTACTGAATGTATCTTATTCTTGACAAGAGGACACAGAGCTTTGCTGCTCTAGAAATCACAAAACCCCTTTTAGTCAACCATTATTTCTAACAATCGCAAGAGGTTTTGTTTAGAAAAAATTGAGAAAAATACTATAAAACACAAAAATAGTGCAAAAATTCTATGTACCAACAATCTCAAATTTATATTTGTTCACCTTTTGTTGCATTATCTTTTAAAAGTTTTATGTATATATATATGTATGTTTTATGTATATAATATATATAATATTATAAATAAAGTTTACTTCATTTAGTCTCCAGCCACAGGTTTCATTTGCTTTTCACTTTGCAGATTCAAAACCAGGCCAAATCTATATGCTCACACACAGAAATATAAAACTAACAGACATTTGTCATTTTTTTTGTTTGCATATGGTATAAATGCTACCCTATTTTTAACATTCTACAATTCATCTGTTTTTACTTAGTATACTACTGTTATACACCCTGGATTACCCTGGTTTTTCCAATAGTCATGTATGGATGTGAGAATTGGACTATAAAGAAAGCTGAGTGCTAAAGAATTGATGCTTTTGAACTGTGGTGTTGGAGAAGACTCTGGAGAGTCCCTTGGACTGCAAGGAAATCCAACCAGTCAATCCTAAAGGAAATCAAGCCTGAATATTCTTTGGAAGAACTGATGCTGAAGCTGAAACTCCAATACTCTGGCCACCTAATGCAAAGAACTGACTCATTGGAAAAGACCCTGATGCTGGGAAAGATTGAAGGTAGGAGAAGAAAGGGAAGATAGAAGATGAGATGGTTGGATGGCATCATTGACTCAATGGACATGAGTTTGAGCAAGCTTTGGGAGTTGGTGATGGACAGGGAAGGCTGTTGTGCTGCAATCCATGGGGTCACAAAGAGTCGGACATGACTGAGCCACCAAACTGAACTGACCCTGGATTATACTTGATCCTTGAATAGCACAGATTTGAATTGTGCGAGTCCATTTATACGTAGGTTTTCTTCAAGTAAACACCACAGTACTACACCACGTGTGTTGGTTGAACCCATGGATGCCAAATCATGGATACAGAGGGCAGATATAAAGCACGTGAAGATTTTGAACTACATGGAGAGTGTGTGTAC
The DNA here is from genome assembly GCA_006410735.1 of Raphicerus campestris. Classification (NCBI taxonomy): domain Eukaryota; kingdom Metazoa; phylum Chordata; class Mammalia; order Artiodactyla; family Bovidae; genus Raphicerus; species Raphicerus campestris. The sequence goes on from SJYW01040244.1 coordinate 13,095, forward strand.
ATGCATGCTTGCTTGGTCACGTCTAACTCTTTGGGAACCCATGGACTGCAGCCCACCAGCCTCATGAGATTCTCCAGACAAGAATACTGGAGTGGGTTGCCAGGGGATCTTCCTGATCCAGGGGTTGAACCTACATCTCTTGCATCTCCTGCACTGGCAGGTGGCTTCTTTACCACTGAGCCACCTGGAAAGCCCTACATGCAGGGTAGGCACCTCAAACAACCTGTTGTGTTCTTCAAATGTCAACTGTATATATACATTCATTTCTGGTAGCTACCCATTCTCTCTTCCCTCATATTAAGAGGGGAGCATTTAGATATCTGTATCATTTTCCATGTTAGTGGTCATTTTTTGTTATTATTTCCACAAGCAATTTTATAATCAGTTCCACATACAGAAATTCTATGTGGTTTAACTCAAATATATCAAGCTTTTTTTTTTAAAGCTTACACTTTACATTCTGCATTTAGGAAGTCTTTTTCAGCCTTGATGCAAAAAACAAAGAAAGACATTTTCTTATATTTTCTTTGAGATTTTTTTAAAATGTTAACTATAATTACAGTTTGGATATTTTTGTAGGTTACATAGAAATCATATCTACCTTTTTCTATGTACAGAGCAAATTATTCCAATACTAGTTTTTTAATAGCTGATCTCTTCACACTGTTCTGTAAAACTTTCTCTGTCATATGTGAAGCTCACATACATCCGTGGATTTATTTCTAGTTTATATTTAATTGATACATCTTTCTATATCTTTTTGGAATCCACTGTATTTCAGCCATTAGAGCTTTACAATTAACCTTGACACTTGAAATAAAAACCTACAAGCCCCCTAAATACCTACATTCTTGACAATTTTCAATTCATTTTAAAATTTACTTTTCAAGTCCTAAAGTATGTCCTACTGTGATTTGGCTAAAAGTTGCATTTAACTTATAGACTCATCTCTAAAAAATTTACATCTTTAAAATAGTGCATCTTCTTAGCTTGTTTAAAGACTTCATATTTTTTCAGCATAAATCATATGCACATATGATTTACACACATTTTAAGCAATTACCTAGTTTTTTTGGCTCTTAAAAAGAGACTTAAAAAGAAAAAAATTACTGCCTTTTTCTGGGGTAAAAATAATCATGATTCTTGCTTGCTATCCTGTTTTCATATATTATTTGCTGCCTATCTTTTTAGTATTTTGTATATTTTCTTGGTTTTTATTATTTTCTTGATCTCATGTCACTTATAATTTTATTTAAATATTTTGCTTCGTATGGCCTAACTTTATATTGTCTAATATCTCAAATGTGTGCTGGGCTAAGTCGCTTCAGTCATGTCCGACTCTTGGTGACCCAGTGGACCATAGGCCACCAGGCTCCTCTGTCCACGGGATTCTCCACAAAGAATACTGGAGTGAGTTGTCACACCCTTCTCCAGGAGATCTTCCTGACCCAGGGAGCGAGCCTCTGTCTCGTAGGTCTCCTCTATTGGCAGGTGAGATCTTTACCACTAGTGCCACCTGGGAAGCCCCAGTATCTCAAACATTAATTTTAAATAATAGCTTTATGTTTAATAACATAAAATTAGCAGTACTATTAAATGTATAGTATCATTACAACATATACAGTATTAAGCACAATTTTTTGTTTACAACCTTAATGGAAATGTTTATAGTTTTCTGTACAGTTGCTTAAAACTGCTTTATGCAAATGAATTAATTCATGCATGCACATTTTTACCATAGAATGCCAGTATCTTGAGTATATAATACCAATATGCTTTAGAAAANTACAGTATTAAGCACAATTTTTTGTTTCCAACCTTAATGGAAATGTTTATAGTTTTCTGTACAGTTGCTTAAAACTGCTTTATGCAAATGAATTAATTCATGCATGCACATTTTTACCATAGAATGCCAGTATCTTGAGTATATAATACCAATATGCTTTAGAAAACTGTTAGAATTATTTCCATTTATCCTTCTTATTTTGTGTATACTTGTGGCTGTAATAGAACTTCCCAGGAGGCACAGTAGTAAAAAATCCACCTGCCAATGCTGGAGATGCAGGTTTGATTCCTGGGTCAGGAAGATCCTCCGGAGTTGGAAATGGCAACCAACTACAGTATTCTTGAATGAAAAGCCCCATGGACAGAGGAGCCAGATTGGCAACAGTACAAGGGGTTGCTAAGAGTCAGATATTACTGAACACATGTACNGGTTTCTCAGGAGGCAGGTCAGGTGGTCTGGTATTCCAATCTCTTTAAGAATTTTCCACAGTTTGTTGTGATCCACACAGTCAAAGGCTTCAGTGTAGTCAAAGAAGTAGAAGCAGATGTTACTCTGGAATTCTCTTGCTTTTTCTATGATACAATGGATGTTGGCAATTTGATCTCTCATTTCTCTGCCTTTTCTAAATCCAACTTCAACACCTGGAAGTTCTTGCCTCACACACTGTTGAAGAAAACTGTTAAAGCTAGTTAACAAAGTCAGGAAAACTGCAAGCTGTGAAGTTAATATTTTGAATGCCTGTTGTATTTTTATACACTAATAACAAAACATCAAAAAAATTATGAAATCAATCCCATTTACAATTGCATCAGTAAGAATAAAATCAGTCAGTTCAGTTCAGTCACTCAATCGTGTCCGACTCTTTGCAACCCCATGAATCACAGCACGCCAGGCCTCCCTGTCCAGCACCAACTCTTGGAGTTTACTCACACTCACGTCCATCGAGTCAGTGATGCCATCCAGCCATCTCATCCTCTGTCATCCCCTTCTCCTTCCCCCAATCCCTCCCAGCATCAGAGTCTTTCCAATGGGTCAACTCTTCGCATGAGGTGGCCAAAGTACTGGAGTTTCAGCTTTAGCATCATTCCCTCCAAAGAAATCCCAGGGCTGATCTCCTTCAGAATGGACTGGTTGGATCTCCTTGCAGTCCAAGGGACTCTCAAGAGTCTTCTCCAACACCACAACTCAAAAGCATCAATTCTTCGGTGCTCAGCCTCCTTCACAGTCCAACTCTCACATCCATACATGACCACAGGAAAAATCGTAGCCTTTACTAGACGGACCTTAGTCGGCAAAGTAATGTCTCTGCTTTTCAATATGCTATCTAGGTTGGTTATAACTTTCCTTCCAATGAGTAAGCCTCTTTTAATTTCATAGCTGTAGTCACCATCTGCAGTGATTCTGGAGCCCCAAAAATAAAGTCTGACACTGTTTCCACTGTTTCCTCATCTATTTCCCATGGCGTGATGGGACTGGATGCCATGATCTTCGTTTTCTGAATGCTGAGCTTTAAGCCAGCTTTTTCACTCTCCTCTTTCACTTTCATCAAGAGGCTTTTTAGCTCCTCTTCACTTTCTGCCATAAGGGTGGTGTCATATGCATATCTGAGGTTATTGATATTTCTCCTGGCAATCTTGATTCCAGCTTGTACTTCAGGCAGCCCAGCGTTTCTCATGATGTACTCTGCATATAAGTTAAATAAGCAGGATGACAATATACAGCCTTGACGTACTCCTTTTCCTATTTGGAACCAGTCTGTTGTCCCACGTCCAATTCGAACTGTTGCTTCCTGACCTGCATATAGGTTTCTCAAGAGGCAGGCCAGGTGGTCTGGTATTCCCATCTCTTTCATAATTTTCCACAGTTTATTGTGATTCACACAGTCAAAGGCTTTGGCATAGTCAATCAAGCAGAAATAGAATAAAGTTAACCAAGGAGGTTAAAGACCTGTGCTCTGAAAACCACAGACAACAATGGAAAAAAATTAAGATGATTCAAGTAAATGCAGGAAATTCTGTCCTCATGGATTGAAAAAAACTTAATATTGTTAAAATATCCATCTTACCCAAAGCAATCTACCAGTTCAATGCAATCCCTATCAAAATTCCAGTGACATATTTTAGAAAAATAGAAGAAACAATCCTAAAATTTTTATAGAGCCACAAAAGATCTCAAAGAGCCAAAGCAATCTTGAGAAAGAAAAACAAACTGGAGGCATCGCTATTGCTAATTTCAAATTGTAACACAAATCTATAGTAATGCAGACAACATGGCATTAGCATGAAAACAGACACATGGATTAATGGAGCAGAATAGAGCACCCAAAATAGACCCCTGCATACATGGTCAATTAATATATGACAAAGGAGGCAAGAATGCATCATGGGATAAGGACAGTTTCTTCAAAAATGCTTTTGGGAAAACTGGACAGCCATATGGAAAAGAATAAAACTGGACCACTCTCTTATACCATATAGAAAAATTAATTCAAAAGAGATTAAAGACTTGAACATAAGGTCCAAAAGTAAAACTTTGAAAAAAATATAGGTAGAAAGTTCCTTGACATTGTTTTTGATGGTATTTTCCAGATCTAACTCTGAAACCAGTCACAACAAAAGAAAATATTAAACAAATGGGACTCCATCAAACTAAAAAGTTTCTGCACAGACTAGAAATCATCAACAGAATGAAAAAGCAGCCCACAGAATGGAAGAAGTTATTTGCAAATAATATATCCAAAAAGGAGATAATATCCAAAATATACAAAGAACTCAAACAACTCAATAACAAACAAATTAATCTGATTTTTAAAATGGAAAGAGGATCTGAAAAGACATTTTTCCAAAGAAGATATGCAGATAGCCAAGAGGCACATGAAAAGATGCTCGACATCAGAGAAGCCCAAATCAAAATCACAATGAGGTGATTGTCCAAATGGTTATTTTCGAAAGGAAAAGAAATCACAAGTATCAACGGGGATGTGCAGCAAAAGGAACACTTGTACAATATTGGTGGGAATGTAAACTGGTGAAGCCACTATGGAAAACAGCTTGGAGGTAACTCAGAACATTAAAAAATAGAAAGAACTACCGTATAACCCAGTAACTCCACTTCTGGGGATTTATCTGAAGAAAACAAATACGCTAATTCAAAAAGACACAGGTACTTCTACAAAAGCCAAGATAAGAAAACGACCTAAGAACCCATCAGTGGATGATNAAAATAGACCCCTGCATACATGGTCAATTAATATATGACAAAGGAGGCAAGAATGCATCATGGGATAAGGACAGTTTCTTCAAAAATGCTTTTGGGAAAACTGGACAGCCATATGGAAAAGAATAAAACTGGACCACTCTCTTATACCATATAGAAAAATTAATTCAAAAGAGATTAAAGACTTGAACATAAGGTCCAAAAGTAAAACTTTGAAAAAAATATAGGTAGAAAGTTCCTTGACATTGTTTTTGATGGTATTTTCCAGATCTCACTCTGAAACCAGTCACAACAAAAGAAAATATTAAACAAATGGGACTCCATCAAACTAAAAAGTTTCTGCACCGACTAGAAATCATCAACAGAATGAAAAAGCAACCCACAGAATGGAAGAAGTTATTTGCAAATAATATATCCAAAAAGAAGATAATATCCAAAATATACAAAGAACTCAAACAACTCAATAACAAACAAATTAATCTGATTTTTAAAATGGAAAGAGGATCTGAAAAGACATTTTTCCAAAGAAGATATGCAGATTGCCAAGAGGCACATGAAAAGATGCTCGACATCAGAGAAGCCCAAATCAAAATCACAATGAGGTGATTGTCCAAATGGTTATTTTCTAAAGGAAAAGAAATCACAAGTATCAACGGGGATGTGCAGCAAGAGGAACACTTGTACAATATTGGTGGGAATGTAAACTGGTGAAGCCACTATGGAAAACAGCTTGGAGGTAACTCAGAACATTAAAAAATAGAAAGAACTACCGTATAACCCAGTAAGTCCACTTCTGGGGATTTATCTGAAGAAAACAAATACGCTAATTCAAAAAGACACAGGTACTTCTACAAAAGCCAAGATAAGAAAACGACCTAAGAACCCATCAGTGGATGATTGGATAAAGATGTGGTATGTATACGTACACACTGGAATACTGCTCAGCCAATAATAAAAAAATGAAGTCTTGCCGCTTGCAACAACATGGATGGCATTTCAGGTATGCTGAGTGAAGTAAGTCAGACAGGGGAAGACAAGTGCCATATGTCTGGCTTAATGTGGGTCTAAACCGCAAAAACAAGCAAGACTCATAGATAATAGATTGGTGGCTGCCAAAGGGAGCATCAATTCAGGATGGGCAAAGTGAATGAAAGAGTTTAAGAGGTACAAACATCCAGTCATATAATGTCATAGGGAGGTAATGGATAGCATAGTGACTATAGCAAATAATACCGTATTGCAAATTTGAAAGTCTCTAAGAAAGTAAACCTCAAAACTTCTAGCAAATAAAATCATGTGTAACTTTGTGTGGTGACAAGTCCGTTACCACAAGCAGACTCGCTGTGGTGATCTTTTCCAGTATATACAAATGTCAAATCATATGGTGCATACTTGAAACTAACATAGGTTGCCTGTCAATTGCCCTTCCATAAAAACAGAAAAAGCATTAAACGAAGTTCAATGCATGTCAACGTCTATTTAGTACATTTCAATGGTTTAGTTCAATTGTACATATTCCCAAAAGTATGGTGCCTTAGGCTTTGTTCCAGATCATGTAAGATTTAACGTACAAACAAATATACTGCCTGTCTAAAATTTGTGCTAAGATGACATAGTTTTCAAATGGTCTAGTTATAGAACTACTGTGATAATAAAGAGATAAAGAGAGCTTTTTGAGTCTTAAAAACTTATCTCATCAAGCTTCTCAATTTTATACTTCAATAATGGAAATGTGATACTTTTTGAATTCTGATTTCTCTTTCCTTAAGTACACAAGCAATAAATATGCTGACATAGAACTGCATTTTTAAAACAAAATGTGTGTAAGTGTGTTTTTAAAATTGCGTTTTTGAAACAAAGTATGTCACATTCATAACAGTGACACACATTTCAATGCTGAACACTGAATAACTATCCAAGATGTATTTTGTATTATAAAACATCAGTGTCTTAAATGTTCTAAATTGCCTTGAGATGTGTCAATGGTCTTGAGAATATCATCTACCATGCTAAATCAACTGATGTCTAGGGACTAAAGCTCTGCTTCTAATTATTCTTTGAATATAAATAAGATGATACTGGTCCAAATAAGATTTCTATGCACATGAATTTATAACTCACTTCTAAGATTTTTTAAAATGACATTAACATGGAAATATAGCATGCTAGAAAGTGTTTTCTGCTCCTATGTGAAAGGCAATGGTTAAATTATTTACAAAGACAAGATTATCTGAAATGATAATATATAGCAAAAATTTTATTATTTAATTTAATTTAAATAACACAAGTTCAAATTCCATTGGTTTGTCCAAATGTGTTTTTTCATCTGTATCTTTTTTACCTTTTATGTACTCTAGCAAACCCACAACCAGTCACAATATTAATCATCTTAAGACAATTTCCTAAAATTTTATACCCATGTTTATTCGCTCCCACTCTTACTTCCACCAAAAACACTTTTCTCTGTCCCAAAGCTTCCCAGACAGCCTTTGTCCAAATGTCATATCATCCTCTGAAAATTCATTGCATTTGCTAATATTTATTAAGCAACTTTACCAGAATTACTTACATGTCAACTACTTGAGGTCAAGTTTCAATGAGTAGGCAATATATACTTTTTATTTTATTTTAGAAAATTATAATATCAAGTACTCTTTCCCCCAAGATAATTCAGGCTTCTTTCAGCTCCATCACTAGGTCCTTTTGTTCTCACTGGGCGGGCTTCCAGGATTTCAACTTAGTCCCTGGTGGTCCACCTCCGAGTCACTCATGACATTTCCTGAGAGTCTCAGATCTATATATATGCCTGTTTGTTGGAGAATTCCACACTAATATCCCAAGAGGAACACAAACTTAACAAGCATCAGTCTGAGTTCACTATTCATTACCCATATCATTACTGCTGTTGATGGTACATGCCACTATGGTTTTGATAACCGTAGTCAAATACTCAGAAGTCATTCTTGAAGTCTTCACTTTCCCAGCTTTCCCATTCACCACCAAAACGTCTGGTTTTCCTTCACATCTAGTTATGTCATTGTTGTTGTTGCTGTTCATTCGCTAAGTCATGTCCAAATCTTCGTGAACCTATGGACTGTAGCCCGCCAGGCTCCTTTGTCCATGGAATTCTTCAGGAAAGAATACTGGAGTGGGTAGCCATTCTCCTCTCCAGAGGATCTTCCCAGCCCAGGGATCAAAGCTGGATCCCCTGCTTTGTAGGCAGACTCTTTACTATCTGAGCCACCAAGGAAGTCCAATAATTATCTCCTATACATTCATTTTACTCCATCATCACTATTGTTACTGCTCAGTTGAGGAACACACTGTGTGTTTCTAAGATGACTGTGTTAACTCTTTCCTTCATTTTATTTTCACTTCATTCTACTCCAGTCCATCCTACAGACTGCTTTCGTTTCAGTTCATTTCCAAGATGCCAACCTGTCAAGAGATCTGAATCACATTCTCCCTGAATTTTCTTTTGCTCTCAGAAAATATTTAACCTCCATTAGGCATGATTCTCCACATCTGATTTATTGTTTTTGCTAAATATTTTCTCAGAAACATATAAATGCCATAATTTTCTCAATTTTTTAATATAATTTGACAGAAAAGAGTATGGGACAAAAATCATGTTCTCTTTCAAGGGTATGGAATCAAGATCATCAATGTTATTAAGGACAATTCCTCATATAGTAAATATCACAAAAAAGAGTTCATAAGGTTGAAATTATCTCACAAATATTCAACAACTGTAACTCTGATACCCTCCTCAGGTAGGGGGATAGAGGCATAAGGGGCTCAGATCAGCTAAACACATGACTAAAATCTCTAAGGTTTCACACCTGACATCACTACTTAGAGCATTGGTACAGAAACTTTCCTCCAAGTGTTACCTGTCAAGAGACCTCGCACTAGAAAAACCTCATTAATGACCTCATTAAGTTCTGACTTTGTTCGCTGTGGCTCCAAGAGGATGTCACCAGTGTAATTTACTTGCAACTGTACAGATGTACTTATACTAGACCTAGAGTAAGAAATGTGGGGCAATTTTTATAAGATTGTTCAGTTGGGGTTCATTTTAATGTATTCTTGCTAAAAACATTTAAAGTCATTTATGCATTGAAGACATTTATCTCTCTTTTAGCAATATATACAATAACAGTTATCTTTTCCAATCCTGATAAATACTAAGTATACAACCACATGACCCTAAGTCATTCCAAATGACAAAGATGCATACCGAGAAGAATGTAAAAGAAATTATTATAACCCTGAAGTAATAAAGCACTGTATATATTTATTCGTCTCCTGCCTGCAAAAGATGATAACTACAAGGAAATAAAAAAGAGGAGAATATACAATGAAAATTACAACAGCCACATAGCAGTACTGCCAAGGTCAGTGAGGGATGAAGGACCAAAGGGAGGATCCGTGGCTTGTGGAATCTAATGGACTCTCAGAGAAAAGAGCTCTCCAGCAGGTGGTCTCATCTGAAGGACAAAAGCAAAGACTTTTTGTCTGAAACGGGGTGTGTATACACAGAATGCCATAGGAGCTACCCAGAACCCATTTGGATTGCGTAGCATGTTTAGGGAGGTTGGAAAGAGTGCAGAAACCTCTGGGCAGGCCAGCTGTGCAAGACACAGAGCAGGAAGGCCCCCACGTGGTGGTGCACAGCATTGCATGTCTAATCTTGGTCCACAGAGGTTTATCTCACTTCCTCTGCAAACTCAATACATCCTTACCGAAATGCGTTTTCTGTGCCAAGCCTTAGTCTTTGGGGTGACATGAATAGACACAGCAGACAAATATCTCTTTTTGTGTGATCTCCCTCCCCTATACACACACACATACACACACACAGAGTCATTTATACTGTGTCTTAATGAAAAACTCGAAATCTTTCCGCAAGCATTCCTAATATTACTTGTCGCTGTTGTTTAGTCACTGTCATGTCTGACTCTTTGGGACCCCGTGGACTGTAGTCCATCAAGAATACTAGAGAATATTATTTCCTTTTTATTATTCTTTAAATAGCTGATTCAATAAGAGCTTCTCTCATTCAGTACAAAATGAAACACAAAATAGAACAGGAGATCTACGAATATACTGTAAGGGAAAAAATGACGTTGAATAGAAAAAAAATCAAGGCGCTTTTTAGGGGGGAAAAACACTTTGTTGTGGAGCCAAAAAGAGTGATTAATCAATTCCATATAGAGTCCAAAAAAATAAAATAAAAATGACCTCTGTAAGTAGAGTTCAAAATGAAAGCTCAAGTAGGAAATTATAAAACAAAATAAGAGGATTTTAAAATAAGCAGACAGAGCTGAGGGAAAAAGAAGTCTAATTGAAGTGCAAAGCCATCAGAAAACTTTCGGCCACTTTGGAAGGAGTGACAAGGAGAATGGGTACATCAATTTTAAAAAGACATGGCAGGGGAAATGGAGAAAATGAGAGAAATCAGCAGAATGCACAAAGAAAACATTCAATATATGCTTAACTGATGGCCTTTAAACAAACAGAACCANCAAGGAGTGGCAAGGAGAATGGGTACATCAATTTAAAAAAGACATGGCAGGGGAAACGGAGAAAATGAGAGAAATCAGCAGAATGCACAAAGAAAATATTCAATATATGCTTAACTGATGGCCTTTAAACAAATAAAACCAAAAAACATACGATTCAAATAAAGTGTCAGAAAAAAAAATTTAAAGAAGTCAGCCCACTCCAGTACTCTTGCCTGGGAAGTCCTGTGGACGGAGGAGCCTGGCGGGCGACAGTCCATGGGGTCACAAAAAGAGCTGGACACAACTTGGCGACTCAACAGCAACAACATCAACTCTACAGATGGAAAGATACTTCAATATTGGTCACAAAATCTATGGACAACAATCACACCTTACATGATATTTACCAAACTTAAAAAGTANAAGAGCTGGACACAACTTGGTGACTCAACAGCAACATCAACTCTACAGATGGAAAGATACTTCAATATTGGTCACAAAATCTATGGACAACAATCACACCTTATATGATATTTACCAAACTTAAAAAGTAAAACTAAAATCACTATGCCTCTCCAGACAATGAAAACAAATGAAAGTTAAAACTCGGCAAAAGGATAAAAATCAGACTGACTCCAGTCTTCTCTGCACTAAGCACACAGCAGTACAAAGAAATGGACTATTTATAGTGGCTATAGTTTTTAAAAAGTGCTGTTTCATGAATTTTCTATATCTTTAAATTGAGGCTAGATGTCTTAAAGTATAGGCAAAAGACAAATACTTGCAGGTATGCATTAACACGGAAACTATGGTTACCAGGAGTAGTTTTGTAAAAAAAAAAAAAAAANAATTCTGGGAGATAATGAAGGACAGGGAAGCCTGGCATGCTGCAGTCCATGGGGTCGCAAAGAGTCAGACATGACTTAGCAGCTGAAGAAATTAGGCCAAGTAAGTGCCTCTCTAAATAACCATACAGCCCAGTGAAATAGTCCATCAGGATCACTAGAATTCTATCACTTCCGTGGGTTTGTTGAGTTGAAAAACTGCAGAAGGCTCCTCTGGGGATGTTTTCTTTACAGATGACACAATCACTTGTCTTCACAATTCTTGCACTGAACTTTCGGTCATGTTATCACAGTACTTTCTTTGGTGGAGCACAATGGAATTAAAGGTTAACATCTAAATTAAATTTTTAATTTGATTATTTTCTCTTCTCTTGGTTACGATGTACAGATTTTAAGGGTATTATTCGGTTTTACAAATTAATACACATATGAACAATACACCTATGAAGATTAAAATTTCTTTCTTGCCTTGCCAAGGGCCACAAAGACCATCCTCCCCCCACTCCGTCTGCCCCAGTTTAGTGATTTGCCAGGAGGATGCTAGGACTGAGTGTATTGTTGTGCTCATAGCCGTGATTTATTTCAGCAAAAGATTAAAAGCAAAATCAGAAAAGGGGAAAGGTGAGCACAGTGGGGACCAGGGGAAACCTGGTGAGAGGTTTCAAGGGTCCTCTGTCAGTGGANCGTATTGTTGTGCTCATAGCCATGATTTATTTCAGCAAAAGATTAAAAGCAAAATCAGAAAAGGGGAAAGGTGAGCACAGTGGGGACCAGGGCAAACCTGGTGAGAGGTTTCAAGGGTCCTCTGTCAGTGGAGTCACACAAGAGGTACTTCCCCCCACCACCCCACCACCAGAGCAAGTTGTGAGGACACATGTGGAAGGCTGTCCACCAAGAAGGCTCCCTGGAGACTAAGCACCCATGATTTTTATTGGGGTTCATCACATAGACACTACCTATCAAGCATGTATGAACACTTCAGAGAAAGAAAAAAGCAAGCAAGCAAGCGGGTGTTCAGGCTTCCCTGGTGGTCCAGTGGTTAAGAATCCACCTGCCAATGCAGGGGACACAGTTTTGATCCCTGGTCCAGGAAGGTTTCACATGCTATGCAGCAGCTAAGCCCATGCTACCACCACTGAAGCCCCCGTGCCTAGAGCCTGTGCTCCACAGCAAGAGAAGCCACCGCAACGAGAAGCCTGCTCACCACAGCCAGAGAAAGCCTGAGTGCAGCAGCAAAGACCCAACACAGCCAGAAGAAATAAATAGAAATAAATAACCATTTAAAACACACACACACACATACAAATGATGTTCAGAATCAACCAATTATTTGCATAAACAGTTTAGTCCCGGGAACTATTGTTATCAGAAGAGGACTGGGAACCCTCCTAAAGTGCAAATCCCCAGAAGCCAGTCAAAAGTCAAACTTGCAGGCAGGGCTTGCTAAAGGGCAGAGTCTCAGGTCTGCTATGCTAACTCTTCTTTGCACATGTGTCCATTGCGTGCCAATCCATCAAGAAGTTACAGGTCTATTTCCCACCAAAATAAATTAGTTTTTGCCTATTCTAGAAACTCATGTAAATGGAATTACATAGAATAATAAAATGCCATTTAACCATTTAATTTTCAGTCATAATCCATAGTTCTAAAAGGGTATGATTCACTTTGTGTTTTAAATTGCAGCATTTTATATCTGAGGAATTGTGGTACTGAAGAAGACTCTTGAGAGTTCCTTGGATTATAAGGAGCTCAAACCAGTCAATCCTAAAGAAAATCAGTCCTGGATAATCATTGGAGGGACTGATGCTGAAGCTGAAACTCCAATACTTCGGCCAACCAGTGCAAAGATCTGACTCATTGGAAAAGGCCTTGACGCTGGGAAGGATTGAGGCAGGAGGAGAAGGGGATGACAGAGAATGAGATGGTTGGATGGCATCACCCACGCTATGGACATGAGTTTGAGCAAGCACCAGGAGTTGGTGATGGACAGGGAAGCCTGGCATGCTGCAGTCTATGGGGTCACAAAGAGTCAGACATGACTCAGTAACTGAACACAGCACACATATCTCAGAAAACAGGGCCCTCGGCAGATTTCTGCTCACCATTACATAGCTTGAACAACTGAAAGGAAAATCAAGTTTCCAGTCAAGCACCCATTTTGGGGAGACACAGACATTCAGGTCACAGGACCAGGGAAGGATTCTGATTGGCCTGGTTTGAGGTTCACTTCCAACAAAGACCTGTTTCAGCCAGCATGTAGAGCTTGGGTAGAGGTTACCAGGGAGAAGCAGTTTTCAGAAAGAGCAGGATCCAGCCGCTAGGAGGGAGGACACTCATATACCCCCTCCCTTTTGAAACTCCCTCCCATCTCCCTCCCCATCCCACGATTCCTTAAAAAACTAGGAATAATACCACCACCGTATGACACAGCAATCCCACTCCTGGGCATATACCCCAAGGAAAACAAAACTGCAAGAGACGCATGTATCCCATTGTTCACTGCAGCACTATTTACAATAACTAGAACATGGAAGCAAACTAGATGTCCATCGACAGATGAATGGATAAAGGAGTTGTGAGATATATATATATATGCCCACAATGGAATATCACTCAGCCATAAAGAGGAACACATTTGAGTCAGTTCTAATGAGGTGGATGAACCTAGAACCTATTATACAGAGTAAAGTGAGTCATAAAGAGAAAGATAAATGCCATATTCTAACACCCACATGCAGAATCTAGAACAATGGTACTGAAGAATTTATTTACAGGGCAACAGTGGAGAAACAGACATAGAGAACAGACTTACGGACACGGGGAAAGGGGAGGAGAGGGTGAGATGCATGGAGAGAGTAACATGGAAACTTACATTGCCACATGTAAAATAGATAACCAAAGGGAATTTGCTATATGGCTCAGGATGCTAACATTTTAAAAAAATTTACTTGAAATATAATTGCTTTTCAATGTTGTATTAGTTTCTGCTATACAACAATGTGAATCAGCCAGAAGTGTACATATACCTCTTTCCCCGTCTCCATCCCACCTCTCTAGGTCATCTCAGAGCACCGAGCTGAGCCCTGTAGTATTCGGCAGCTCCTCACTAGCTACTTATAACGCATGGTAGGGTATTTGTCCCCCCCTTCCCTTTTCCTTGCTGTGCCCACAGGTCAATTCTCTACATCTGTGTCTCCATTCACATTTTAAGATGTCCATGAATTCTCAACTCCAAACCAACGAATTTTTAATTTAGTCAACAATGTTGTCACGCTGCTGAGCACCAGGGACAATTTACCAAAAAAAAAAAAAAAAAAAGGAGGAAGATTCTCTGCATGTATCCTTGTACTCAGTCGTGTCCGAATCTTTGCAGCCTCAAGGACTGCAGCCTGCCAGGCTCCTCTGTCCAGGATATTTCCCAGGCAAGAATACTCGAGTGGGTTGCCATTTTCTTCTCCAGATCTTCCTGATCTCGTGATCAAACCAACCGCACCTTATGTATCCTACATTGGCAGATGGGTTCTTTACCACTGCCGCCACCTGGGAAGCCCACACAATCTGGGACAGACAACTCTAGAGAACGGCAGTTGCAGCCAGCCAGCGGAGCACTCAGTGGATCCTAGGAAGGGGACATAGGGCGTTCCGCTGGAAACAATTACAGCTTTCACGTTAGAATCACAAATATGCTCCCCATGGCATCTCCACCTTCTTTAATTTCTTGATGAGGAAATTTATCTCACAATTATTCAGTCAGAAAGTTAAATGCCAGGGTTCAATCCCAGTCCACCCATCACTCTGCCTTTCCAGGCAACCAAGAGACTGAATAGAAAGTTCTCTGTAATCAAAACAGAAAGTAGACTTCATAAGCTATGTGTTACAATTTTTTAAAACTATGGTCCTATTAGTGATATTCACTCTATTTGAGCTGCATCATGATTAGAAGATGGCATGTTGAGTCAGTCTTTTCCCAAACTGACTTATATATATATTTCCATTCTTATCAAAATTCCAGCAAAATATACATATATTTTGAAAATAGTTACAAGCTTGTTCTGAATTTTATTTTGAAAGGCAAATATACTAGAAGGGCCCAAACAAGTTTGAAAAAAACTTTTCCTTGATTTCAAAACCTTCTTAAAAGGTGCAGTAATAATAAATAGAGTATGCTAATGAAGAAAAGATACACATATCACTGTTTCAAAGGAGTGTGTCCAGAAATAGACCCACACATTGATTTTTGGCCAAGACCAAAATCAAAAAGCAATTCAATGGAGAAAAAATAGTGTTTTCAAAAAAATGGTCCTGACACAAATATCCATATGACCAGAAAAATGAACATTGATCCTTACCTCGTACATTATACAAAAATCAACACCAACCATTTTGCAGATATATGTAAAACATAAAACTCTAAAACTTTTGAAAGAAGCACAGAAGAACATCTACTGTGGATTGGAGAAGATTTCTTAGCTATATAAAAACCACAATCCATACTTGTAAAATTGTTACTTTCTTTTAGAATGATGAGACTATAAAGAAAATGTACAGACAAGACAGCCACAGACTACAGAAAATATTAGCAAATCACATGTCTGGCAAAGGACTTGTACCAAGAATATTTAAAGATCTCTCAAAGCTCAGTAATCAGAAAGCAATTAGTTGGGAGATTGGGATTGGCATATATACACTACTACGTATAAAATTAGTAATGAATGAGAACCTACTGTATAGCACAGGGAACTCTACTCAGTGCTTTACAGGGACCCAGATGGGAAGGAAATCTAAAACAGAGGATCATAGGAATACATATAACTGATTCACTTTGCTGTACACCTAAAGCTAACATGACATTGTCAAACAGTCATGTATACATGCATGCTCAGTAGCTTCAGTCGCTTCAGACTCCTTGGGACCTTATGGACTGTAGCCCGCCAGGCTCCTTTGTCCATGGGATTCTCCAGGCAAGAGCAGTGGAATGGGTTGCCATGCCCTTCTCCAGGGGATCTTCCAGACACAGGGATTAAACCCGCTTCTAGGTGGGTCTCCTGCACGGCAGGCGAAATCTTTACCTCTGAGCCACCGGGGAAGCCCCAAACAACAATACCACAGTGGTAAACACACACACACACACACACACACACACACACACACAAATTAAGAAAACATTGTCTAATAAAAAGTGAGTAAAAATACACAAAATATATTTAAATTCACTGGTTACCAAAGAAATTCCAATTAAAACCACAATGTTATGCCAAAATACATCTAGTAGAATGTCTAAGAAGACCACCAGAGAAACTTTTGGTATAATGGAAATGTTCTACATCTTGGTTATAGGATGCTTTCATGACTCAAAATTCTGTCAAAGCACAAACATTAAACTTTAAAAGGCTGAATTTTACTGCATCTCAACTATATCTCGATTTTCTAAAAAAAGGGAAAAAAATCACTGACAAGACAGTATTCATACACAGATGAAATTGTAAAGCAAGCCTTTTATTTAGTTTTTTTAATATGTTCTCCAATTATATGTCAGAAATTATAACTGTTAAGTAAAGTTATCACATGTCAGTAAAAATTATCTTAGTTTTGTCTATGGATGGACAGATGATTGATGGATAGATATAGATATAGAGACATTTATTCATCTTCAACATATTTTATAAGCCTTTTAAAAGGCTGAGTGTTAAGTAATTACTAACAAGTTATAATTATTTAAACTAGGTTATGTAACAGTATAATAAAATATAACAACTCTAATTTGAAGCAAAACTAAATGAGAAAATCTAATGCTATTTCCCTGACACATCTAAAGGAAATGAGTGATTTCTCAATATTTTCTAACTAAAGAAGTATTG
>SJYW01040244.1:33473-65369 GCA_006410735.1 Raphicerus campestris
TGTTATTTCAGGTTGTTTATACTTTTGCTGCTTCTACTTTTAAAGAAATCATTTAATTTATACTTTACATTTGATAGACATTTTACAGAAGAGTACAATAAATCAACAGAAAGTTTTACCAAGATCAATAATTATAATTAGTAATGGAGCCAGGCAGTCTGAATCCAGAGTCATCCCTCTTAAAGATTAAAACATATCAGGAAGGAAAACTCACTGTGAATTTTGTTATAGATATATATATAGCAGGGTGTGAATGCTGTTTGATATTTGATACAATGGGGCTAGATCTTAAGGCAAATATATATCCAGTCACACTCATTAAAGACATGCTGGGGACAGGTCATGAAAAAGCATTCCAAGAAAGGTTACCAAGTGGTCCAAAAGGGTGGAGGAGGCAATTCAAGAATCAGCAGATATCTCCAAGAGCCTGGCCTGTGGGAAAGCAATCAGTCTTGGAGTCTGACTGGAAACACAAGAAGACCAGGTGTGAGTCAACCAAACTGCAAAGGGAGAAATCAAACTGGGCCTGGTTTTCTTGAACTCATCTACTCCTAATTAGTTAAGGGGTAGATCATAAAATGGCACATCNGACTGGAAACACAAGAAGACCAGGTGTGAGTCAACCAAACTGCAAAGGGAGAAATCAAACTGGGCCTGGTTTTCTTGAACTCATCTACTCCTAATTAGTTAAGGGGTAGATCATAAAATGGCACATCTATGTGATTTCTATGTGTTTTTCTTGTTGTTAATCACTCAGTCATGTCTGACTCTTTTGTGACCCATGGACTGCAGCCTGCCAGGCTCCTCTGTCCATGGGATTTCCCAGGCAAAAATACTGGAGTGCGTTGCCATTTCCTTCTCCAGGGAATCTTTCCTTATTGATATATACATACACAATAATATGAAGAATCACTTTTATCACATCTACTATTATGAATATTTCACATTGAGTGAAATAATGCTGATAGTCTTAGCACTAATTAGTGATTCAGACACTGAGGTTCCCTTGTCTGCCAAGGTTATCCATTCCAGAAACAGAGATCAAACTCGGTTCTTTGAACTTCAAATGAAGTGTTCTTTCCCCTGTTCCAAACTGCTTCTTGTTTGATAAATCCTGGAAACACAGACAGCTAATCCTTAACGTAGAATTAATTCATTATTGAGGTGTCTCTGCTGCCACATTTAATTAACTCTGTGTATGCGAGGCACAGAGAAGTAAAGTCTTAGGGTGCTGATTCTTTGCAATTTTAACATAGCTAGTGCTTTTTAGGACCTTATATGAATGGCCTGCAGGAACCAACAGCTTGGAATGAAGGGTTAATGTTTTGATGAAACTAAAACAGTTTAGACAATCCAAAGTCAAGTGCATGCTCAGTCACTCAGTCATATCTGATTCTTTGCAACCCCAGAGACTGCAGCCCGCCAGGTCCTCTGTCCATGGGATGTTGCAGGTAAGAATAGTGGAGTGGGTTGCTACTTCTTCTTCCAGGGGATCTTCCCAACCCATGGATGGAACCCGTGTCTCCTGCATTGACAGCCAACTTCTTTTCCTGGGAAGCCCAAAGTTCAACATGGCTGCTTTTATTTTTTCTTTGCTGGGAAATCCTATATTACCTCAAATAGTTCATCTCTCAATTACATATATGTATCAATTTTTAATTAATCAAGGGAATTACATTTAAAAATATATATTTATATATGAGTTATGTATATGTGACAGATACTGTATTCCCAGTCCTGCTCACCCAATCTGCTCAACTCCAGCCTTCAGCATCTTGACAAATGTAAGTGATTAGGTTATTCGCAACACCTGATTTCTTAACACCCGAAACATCATGCTGCTCTGCCTTCCAAACATATCCTCCTCTGATCACTTGTCACACAATGGCAGGCTAGACCAGTCTGAGCCAAGGCCCGTCATCTCTCACATGGCATCCTCTAGAAACCTTCTTTTTCCCCTTTTCTCTACTCTTTACTCACTATAGTCTTATCTCTACTGTGCATGCTAAGTCTCTTTGGTCATGCCCAACTCTGCAATTCCATGGGCTCTATTCTGCCAGGCACCTCTGTCCATGGGATTCTCCAAGCAAGAATACTGGAGTGGGCTGCCATGCCCTCCTCCAGGAAATCTTCCCAACACAGGGATCAAACCCTTGTCTTATGTCCCCTGCATTGGCAAGTGGATTCTTTACTGCTAGTGCCACCTGCGAAGCCACAAGCACAAAAGGGCAAAAGGGAACGTTCTAAGTTGTAAAATATTTCACATATGTAATCTGATTGCTTGCAACTGTTGAATGGCCTTCCATTATAGGCATTATATTTGAAATAAAATCCAAACACATACCCATGGACAATAAAGGCCCGCATCTCTACCCTGCTCATCTCGCACCTCTATTTTCTATTACTGTTGACCTCTCTCAAAATACATCAGTAGGGTACATCTTTCTCCATCTCAGGGCCTTGACATTTGTGGCACACTTTGTAATTCACCCTTTCCCCAGCATCTCCCCAGAGCTGGAAAATTTCCCATCCTTTAAATCTGCTCAAATCTTCCCTTTACAGAGAGATTATCCATAAATAACTTCTGGGAGGAAAATGCTTTCTCAATTTCTAGGGGATCACTACCCAGCTGTGTGTGTGTTATTTACCCAGGCGTGTCTGACTCTTCATGACCCCATGGACTATAACCCTCAAGGCTCCTCTGTACATGGGATTCCAGGCAAGAATACTGGAGTGGGCTGCCATGCCCTCCTCCAGGGAATCTTCCCAACCCAGGGATGAAAATCGGGTCTCCTGCAATGCAGGCAGATTCTTATTACCATCTGAGCCATCAGGGAAGCCCAGAACTTCTAATAACTTCACAGTGCTTCAACAAAGCTCAGCCTTGGGAAACTCTTTGTAATAAGCATTACATATACCAGCTTGCTGTGTGTGTGTGGTAAGTCACTCAGTCATGTCTGACTTTTTGTGACCCCGTGGACGGTAGCCCACCAGGTTCCTCTGTCCATGGGATTCTCCAGGCAAGAATCCTGGAGTGGGTTGCTGTGCCCTCCTCCAAGGGATCTTCCTGACCAAGGGATCGAACCCGAGTCTCTTATGTGTCCAGCATTGGCAGGGAGGCTTTACCAGCAGTCAGTTCAATCCAGTCACTCAGTCGTGTTCGACTCTTTGCGNCTGTCAGGATGAAGATGGAGTGGCAGAGCATTCTAGGATGAAAGAACAACAGAAGAGAATTTCACAGTGACTGGGCATGATAGGGCAATGTGTATGTGCGTGCCATGTTGCTTCGGTCGTGTACAACTCTTTGCAACCCTACGGACTGTACCCTACCAGGCTTCTGTCTGGATTCTCCAGCCAGGAATACTGAAGTGGGTTGCCCTGCCCTCCTCTAGGGGATCCTCCCAACCCAGGGATTGAATCCCAGTCTCTTAACTCTCTTGGCAGGCAGGTTCCTCACCACTAGTGCCTCCTGGGAAGCTCTGGTAGGGCCAGAGTTAGCAAATAATCTCAGGTGACCGAAATTAATGGGGGAAAATGCAGCAAGAAAGCAGTAGAAAAACAGTGCAGGTGATAGGAAGGAGGGGATGAGAATTAAGACAGTGTGACTGGTACGAGAAAACAGTATCGACACCACTATGCAGAGTTAGAGCCTGCTGGACTTTTCCAAGTGCTTGAAGCTACTATTGCAGGATATGTGTTGGGAAACTTCACAAGCAGCACCCATCTTATTTATGCATGTATTTACTTATGCTGTGCTGCGCAGCATGTGTACCTTAGTTCCCTGTTCAGGGATTGAACCCAGGCTCCTGGCAGTGGAAGTGTGGAGCCCTAACCACTGGATGACTAGGGAATTTGCCAGCACCAACCTTTTGATCTCCTCCAGCTTCTCCCAAGTTCTTGGGTACCTTTTCATCATGTCCCACACATTCAACCTACTTTCCTCCCAAAGTCCCATGTGTGGGGTCTAGAACTCAAACCCATCTATAATATCTATTCTTCAGAACGATGAATAAAAGTAAATCATATGAACATTTTAAAATGAGGAAAATAAAAGAATGTAACCATCTTTGTTTATTCTTTTATTCTACTTTAACAATAGAAAAGGTATCTTCTGTCCAGGAGCTTCCCTTTCTGGCTTGAAGACTGAATCAGACCAAAAATGTCAGCAAGTGGGTGGCTCATTCTTTCCTGTGAGTAGACATCACCACACAGGCCTTTCAGCCATAAGTCCAGTCCCCAAGGCTCTGCTGGTTGAGTAGAGAGCATCTCCTAGAGTCACATAACTTACCAGGGATACATCCAAAGTTTCAACCCATCATGACTAGGAAGATAGCTGTCAAATTTACCAAGAACAAGACAGGAAGCAAAGAGGAGTGGAAAAGATGTGTAAACCAGTGTGAAGGGAAGATAAAGAAAATGACTGCTCTGTGTGTTTGATGCAGACTCGGTACAGAGGGCTTCCCTGGTGACTCAGTGGTAAAGAATTGCCTGCCATGCTGGAGACTAGAGTTCAATCCCTAGGTTGGGAAGATTCCCTGGAGAAGGAATCTTTTCCAGAAGAGAAATGGAGAAGGAAATGTTAACCCACTTCAGTATTCTAGCCTGGAAAATTCTATGGACAAAGGGGCCTGGAGATATAGAGTCCATGGAGTCACAAAGAGTCAGAGAGGACTGAGCTAGTAAAAACCAAAAAACAACTTGGTACAAAATCTGGGTTTTCAGACTCTTGTAAACCAGGCCTGCCTGTACAGTGAGTCTCAGAGGTGAAATGTTCTTATTTACCCAGGACAGCTAAAATCTAAGAAAGATACCTGTCTGCTGTTGTGTGACAGAGAAGTCTTTTCCTTTCTCTAAATGCATACCATGAAATGTTAGGTTTCCTGGGTGTTGGAAATTTTCTTTTTTGGAATTCAAATCTACACTTGAAATAAAGTTGAGTGCAAAAGTGTTAGTCACTCGGTCATATCCAACTGTTTGAAACCCCATGGACTGTAGCTCACCAGGCTCTTCAGTCCATGGGATTTTCCAGATAAGAATATAGGAGTGGGTTGCCATTCCCTTCTCCAGGAGATTTTCCTGACCCAGGGATCAAATCTGGGTCTCCTGCATTACAGTCAGACTCTTAACATCTGAGCTACTAAAAAGGTTAATAAATTTTACAAAGAAATTCAAGTTGATATTCATATTGGTGGTGGTGGTTTAGTCACTAAGTCGTCTCCAACTATTGAGACCCAATGGACTGTAGCCCACCAGGCTCCTCTGTCCATGGGATATCCCAATTGAGAATACTAGGGTGGGTTGCCTTTCCTCCTCCAGGGGATCTTTCTGACCCAGGGACTGAACCCAACTCTCCTGCATTGGCAGGTGGATTCTTTACTGAATAAGCCACCAGGGAAGCCCTGATAATTATATTACTATTTTAATAAATATAATTTAATGTATAACTCCATATGAAGTCTTCATACATATGTCAGTCTTAAAATTAATGTCCTTTACTTTCTGTCCAAAGTCATGTTTAACATTCAGTTCAGTTCAATTCAATCGCTCAGTCATGTCCAACTCTTTGTGACCCCATAAATCGCAGCACACCAGGCCTCCCTGCCTATCACCAACTCCCGGAGTCCACTCAGACTCACGTCCGTCGAGTCGGTGATGCCATCCAGCCATCTCATCCTCTGTCGTCCCCTTTTCCTCCTGCCCCCAATCCCTCCCAGCATTACTTCAGTTCAATTGCACTTTATAAGTTTATAGGAAGGTTTTTTCTTTTTTAAGTATTAATAGCGAATAGTAAGTGATTGGCATTCCTAGACTCTCCTATTGGCATTTTCAGTAGAGGTCAGGGACACAGTACTAATGAGAGCTCAGGTTTCAGTTGTTTAGATGCACNAGTTTATAGGAAGGTTTTTTCTTTTTTAAGTATTAATAGCGAATAGTAAGTGATTGGCATTCCTAGATTCTCCTATTGGCATTTTCAGTAGAGGTCAGGAACACAGTACTAATGAGAGCTCAGGTTTCAGTTGTTTAGATGCACAGTATAGACCCTGACAACGGAGGAAAATACCAATAAAAATTCAGATGCTTTAAATGACTGTCCAAAACTGTAAAACAACAGTCTTTCATTGGAATTTTACATTATGGTTGGTTTCTCTGCTGATTCAGAGATAAAGAACCCACCTGGCAATGCAGGAGACACAGGGTTTGATCCCTGGGTCAGAAAGGTTCCCTAGAGGAGGAAATGGCAACCCACTCCAGTATTCTTGCCTAAGAATCCCATGCACAGAGGAGCTTGAGGGGCTATGGTCCATGGAGTCACAGAGTTGGATAAGACTGAGCAGTCTCACACACACACACACACACATGCAAATTATGAGGTAAAGAAAAATTTTGAATGTATTCTTCATCATTTATATTTAGTAGGTAATTCAATAAACTGTTATTTTTATCACATAGACATATTTGCCACAAATAAGTGCCCATTAAGGAAATTAATGCTACATTCTCATCATCAGTAAGACAGTGTACTATACCAGTAGTGATAAGGATATTGTTACAGATTAGACATATAATATAAATTATTTGATAATTGCTAGGCAAAGTATTTGACCTACAAATTCACAATGATATTATGAAGTAGGCAATATTACTACTACTAAGTTGCTTCAGTCGAGTCCAGCCCTGTGCGACCCCATAGACGGCAGCCCACCAGGCTCCCCTGTCCCCGGGATTCTCCAGGCAAGAACACTGGAGTGGGTTGCCATTTCCTTCTCCAATGCATGAAAGTAAAAAGTGAAAGTGAGGTCGCTCAGTCGTCTCCAACTGTTAGCGACCCCATGGACTGCAGCCTACCAAGCTCCTCCATCCATGGGATTTTCCAGGCAAGAGTACTAGAGTGGGGTGCCATTGCCTTCTCCGAGGCAATACTAGTATCCCTGTTTTTCAGATGAGAAATTGAAGTTCGGGAAGTTCAATCTGTTTGCCTGAAGTCACATTGTTATTATGTTTACCAGGATCAGATTTCAGACTGTCTGGTTTCTGAGTCTGGGCCTCTAACCAGGCTCTAATTGCTAGCTCCCTCGCACATCAGGTCTTATTGTACCTACACTATTTCTATTCCACAGGAAAAAAAACAAAAAAAACACCAGAATGAGTTCTGCTACCCTTTGTTCTAAAACAAATTAAAATACAAATTAAAATTTTTGAAAAGATAGTTTTGATGCTAATTGTCAATAATAATTATATTTTCATTTTGAGAAGAATTGATATGATTCATTTTAAGAGCTTGGGATAATAACTATTCACATAAATATAACTCAAATTTAGAGAACTAAATCTCATAGACTGCAAGTTTATTTATAAGATTTCTTGTTAATGCTGAATCATTTTCTCATCTAAATCAGCACATTGTAATGGTAGTTGTAGATATTCATTTATTCGAGATTATTACTGAGTAAATTTTATGTACTAAGATGATTTGTAGAAATAGCCAGCCTGATAGAACAATGGATATTTGAATATACAGATGGAGAATAAAGAACTTACTCAATATTTGTGGGGAAAGATGGGACTTTCCAGGTGGCACTAGTTGTAAAAGACCCACTTGCCAACGCAGGATATAGAAGAGACGTGGGTTNAGACTGCGTTTATTTATAAGATTTCTTGTTAATGCTGAATCATTTTCTCATCTAAATCAGCACATTGTAATGGTAGTTATAGATATTCATTTATTCAAGATTATTACTGAGTAAATTTTATGTACTAAGATGATTTGTAGAAATAGCCAGCCTGACAGAACAATGGATATTTGAATACACAGATGGAGAGTAAAGAACTTACTCAATATTTGTGGGAAAAGATGGGACTTTCCAGGTGGCACTAGTTGTAAAAGACCCACTTGCCAACGCAGGAGATAGAAGAGACGTGGGTTCGATCCCTGGTTTGGGAAGATCCTCTGGAGGAGAACGTGGCAACCCACTCCAGTATTCTAGCCTGGGGAATCCCACGGACAGAGGAGCCTGGGGGCTAGGGTCCATAGGGTTGCAAAAAGTAGGACAAGACTTGAAATGGCTTAGCACACATGCATGCAGAGGAGATTAGTAAGGCTTCCCTTATAGCTCAGTTGGTAAAGAATCCGCCTGCAATGTAGGAGACCCTGGTTCAATTCCTGGCTGGGGAAGATTCCCTGGAGAAGGGAAAGGCTACCCACTCCAGTATTCTGGCCTGGAGAATTCCATGGACTATATAGTCCATGGGATTGCAAAGAGTCAGACACGACTGGGGTGACTTTCACTTTCACACTTTTCACTTTCACATCAATACCTGATAATCCACATATTGCTTGCCATAAAAATTACAAAAAGATATTTGAGCTTGGACTTACTTTCATTTCTCAATAACAACATAAAGAAATAGATGTGAATTCAAAATACAGGGCTTTAAGTTGTTACAAGAATAAATCCTACAGATTCTCATTACAAGGTGAAATTTTTCTTTTTTCTTTTGTTTTTATTGCATCTATATGAAAAGATGGATGTTAGCTGAATCTATTGCGTTGTCTTACAGTCTATATGAATCAAATAACCATGCTGTATACCTTAACTTATACAGTGATGTAGAACAACTACTTTTCAATAAAACTGGAAAAACAAAGTTGGTCCTCAGTCTAATCATTTAAATTGTGTACATTATAAAATGTNGTTACAAGAATAAATTCTACAGATTCTCATTACAAGGTGAAATTTTTCTTTTTTCTTTTGTTTTATTGCATCTATATGAAAAGATGGATGTTAGCTGAATCTATTGTGTTGTCTTACAGTCTATATGAATCAAATAACCATGCTGTACACCTTAACTTATACAGTGATGTAGAACAATTACTTTTCAATAAAATTGGAAAAATAAAGTTGGTCCTCAGTCTAATCATTTAAATTGTGTACATTATAAAATGTATAAATTCTTTCAAAAGCAAAGGTGAATTTATTCATCAAATATTAACTGCAAAGTCTATAAGACCCACAGAGTTTGATCCCTGGGTCTGGAAGATCCCCAAGAGGAGGGCATGGCAACCCACTCCAATATTCTTGCATGGAGAATCCCATGGACAAAGGAGCCTGGTGGGCTATAGTCCATAGGGTTGCAAAAAGTCAGACATGACTAAAGCGACTTAGCATGCTACACACATATTAATCTCTAACACAAAATAGCCATATTTCTATGATTCCTCATGGTTTTTTTTCTTATTTGTTAGTTGGTTGTTTTTCTTACTACTAATATGGTTCTTTCCTTCAAGAGTTTGTAATACACAATGGACAAAAAAGAAAAAAACAGGTTTACAATGTACAGCTAAAGGATCTCCTATAGTTGACTCTGCTGTTTTAAAAGCAAATAAATAAGTTTTGTTTTGTTTTAAGAAAGCATCTGTTCCAGCAGTTTTTTATCATGTGTCCCAACTACAAAACACAAGGCAACATGGAGGACAGGAAATGCTNCAGGTTTACAATGTACAGCTAAAGGATCTCCTATAGTTGACTCTGCTGTTTTAAAAGCAAATAAATAAGTTTTGTTTTGTTTTAAGAAAGCATCTGTTCCAGCAGTTTTTCATCATGTGTCCCAACTACAAAACACAAGGCAACATGGAGGACAGGAAATGCTCTAAAATTGGAACAAAATAAGTTTTGTCCTGGTTATAATTGCAAGTCCCTTTCACTTGAATAATTTACTTTTCTTCTCAGTTTAACAGCAGAAAATCAATATTTCTTCCTCTTTTCTCTGGAGTATACCAGTTTCTAGAGCTACTACAGATATTTTTGAAAGCAAAAAGCAGAACAAAAAATCACTGGGGAAATTTTGTGTAAAAAACAAAATATTTCAGTGATTTGACGGTGTTAATATGTAAGTCTCACTATGAGACTTTTCATACTCATGAGCTTATTTTATAGGGAGTCAGAAAAAAAACAACACAATTATCCAAAGAAAGAGAAAATTGCATACTGTAACTCCCAGGAAGGAAAAGCACCAGGTTTAAAATATGTTCACAGAAGAGGGGCATGCCTATTCTGAGGTATTCAAAAAGGAGTTACCTCTGAAAGAGATACAGCCAGTCCCTGTAAATNTTATTTTATAGGAAGTCAGAAAAAAAAACAACACAATTATCCAAAGAAAGAGAAAATTGCATACTGTAACTCCCAGGAAGGAAAAGCACCAGGTTTAAAATATGTTCACAGAAGAGGGGCATGCCTATTCTGAGGTATTCAAAAAGGAGTTACCTCTGAAAGAGATACAGCCAGTCCCTGTAAATGAACAAGTTCTGTTCGGACAATGTATTTGTAAGTCCAATTTGTTCAAGTCCAGCAAGTTTAGCCTAGGTACCCAACTAATACAATCGGCTATTATAGTACTGTACTATAATAGGTTCATAATGCTATACACACAAACACCCTGGGATAACCCTGAGAGATGAGATGGGGAGGGAGGTGGGAGGGGGGTTCAGGATTGGGAACTCATGTACACCTGTGGTGGATTCATGTTGATGNAAGATGGTAATGATAACCCTGTATGTGAGACAGCAAAAGAGACACAGATGTATACAACAGTCTTTTGGACTCTGTGGGAAAGGGTGAGAGTAGGATGATTTGGGAGAACGGCATTGAAATATGTAAATTATCACATTGAAACAAATTGCCAATCCAGATTCGAATCATTATACAGAGTGCTCGGGGCTGGTGCACTGGGATGACCCTGAGGGATGGGATAGGGAGGGAGGTGGGACATGGGTTCAGGATGGGGAACACATGTACACCCATGGCGGACTCATGTCATTGTATGGCAAAACCAATACAATACTGTAAAGTAAAGTAANGTGCTCGGGGCTGGTGCACTGGGATGACCCTGAGGGATGGGATAGGGAGGGAGGTGGGACATGGGTTCAGGATGGGGAACACATGTACACCCATGGCGGACTCATGTCATTGTATGGCAAAACCAATACAATACTGTAAAGTAAAGTAAATAAATAAATAAAACTGAGATTTTAAAAAATAAATAAATAACTGATTGCATTCTGTATCGTCTGTAAGTTTGCTTAATAAAAACAAATATGTTTAGTACTTAACAAGTGGCATGAAACATTATCATAAGCAACCATATAACTGGTTGCCATTCTGTATCCTCCATAAGTTTGCTTAATAAAAACATGCTGATATGAAAAGCAAGATTAATAAAGATCTGACCTTCAGTTGATTTTAGATCATGTATTGCATATATAGAAAAATAATTTTCATGTTTTCTTCCATCTTTTTAAATTTTCTGAAAAAATAAATATAGATGGTCATATCTCTTCCCCATTTACTCAAAATGATTATTAGTGTAATTAATCACATTTTAATACTAATTCAGTATTACCTAGAGTTTTTTATTGCCTAAATTTATAAACACACTGCTAGTGGTATTGAACATTTGTCTTTTGTGTTAAGCCATAATTAACATGGTATTAATTTCTAAAATTCCTATCCTATATTGTAACAGGATAAGGAAAGAAAAAATATATATACTTTACAGATATTCCTTCTTCATATCTTAAAGAAAGTATACCTGAAAGGAAACATTATATCACCATCAAAATATAAACTGATCATAAATATAGCTAAAGTTACCAACAAAATAAGCTATAAATAAAAAAATATATAATATTATTCTCTACATGCTTCAAGGACCAACTCAGATAAAAAAGAAAAATTTTTTAAATAATGTCATACTGTCTTCAATTTCCTTATCACTTAACTGGTTTATCATATGGTAAACCAATTATCTTTCTTACATTTAAGCCCCCATAGAATCTAAGGTCAAATCAAGAGCTTCTCACATTCAAATCATACACTTTTTTCAAAACAAAGCAAAAATGTCTATATGAAAAGTTAAAAATTCTCACATTCTATGATCACATTCCTCAGCCCCTTCCAGTTGAAAAATATCAGGGTAGTTAAATTGAATTATCTTTTCATATATTCTCTACAGTTAAGTATTAATAATTAAAAATCCATTAATAACATCAAATTTTTTATTTACCCAGTAGAGGGCAGTGCTACATATGGAAACCTATGCATAACTAAGTTCCTCCAGAGTGAGTGAATGGATGACCCCATTAATTCCCATGCCCAGATTTCCTTAATTTGGCTTCTGAAAGCAGAGCATCAAATCCAAAGGAAATAAGTGGCAATAGAGATATAGAGAAATAAAACATGCACACAGCTTAGCAATAACTACAGAGTTGGGCAGCATTGATAACACCTGTCTTCCTGTTTAATATGAGTTACAGTGTTTTCCAATAATGGATCAAATAGTTATGTACATGAGAGTGATAAACTAGACAGGGTTGCAGAATTAATATTCTAGAGCATTTGAAAATATATAAATTATCTTTTCTTTTCCTGTTGCTGGCTAGAATTAAGACAGCAAATATCACTGGAGACCAGTGTTCTGGATGACATCATAGCTTGATACGGTGTAAATTCTAGCTATTGATGTTTGTCTCTATGTGGATATGCTCAGTCAGTGATTCATCTTTTTTAATCAAAAATGCTAATTCATGATCCAGTTTTACTTTACTATTTCTTATGATGACATCAGTATCCTAGCTCCAAGAAAATGAAGTAATATTTCTTAATAAACCTTGTTTTCAAAGATGCTGAAATAATAAAGCAGCTTTCTTCAGCATTTGAACATGTTACTATGCTTTTATTTTTACGGGAGGATAGCTGATTTGCAATGCTCTGTTAGTTTCAGGTGCATGCAATGTGATTTAGCTAGGCACATACAGGTACCTTTTTTTGAGCATCTTAATTTAAAAAACTAGGAACTATTACCTGTGCTTAATTCTTAGGGGAAAACAACATCTACTCTTTTCTACTATATAGTTTCATTTGTTTTCGCTCTATATACATATCAAATCAACTCTTAAAAAATTTTGATGCTAATAGATCACTTTATAGCTTTGATACATTGGACTGCAAGGAGATCCAACCCATCCATTCTGAAGGAGATCAGCCATGGGATTTCTTTGGAAGGAATGATGCTAAAGCTGAAACTCCAGTACTTTGGCCACCTCATGCGAAAATGACTCATTGGAAGAGTCTGATGCTGGAAGGAATTGGGGGCAGGAGGAGAAGGGGACGACAGAGGATGAGATGGCTGGATGGCATCACCGACTCGATGAACGTGAATCTGAGTGAACTCAGGGAGTTGGTGATGGACAGGGAGGCCTGGCGTGCTGCAATTCATGGGGTCACAAAGAGTCAGACACGACTGAGCGGCTGAACTGAACTGAATCTTGGGTAGAATTTTTACTTTCATACATCTCCACAATATGTTTTCATTTGAATCTTTTCTTTAGTACTTATTTGATTTTTTATTTGTAAACATAAATACATTTATTGAAAATGACCTAATTCTGTATGATTTAGCAAGCAGGAATTGTTTCCTCTGTATTTTTTAAAGTGCTTAGAGACAAATATTACGTTATGATGATGATGAAGCTTCCATGGCATTTCTCCTCTAGCCCATCATTTAAATCTTGACTAAGAGGAATGTCTGGGAGAAAAAGAAAAAGATTTAAATAAGGAAGACTTAAACATTTCCAGCTAGTCTATGTGGCAGCAATTAAATCAACAGTGCCATATGCTGACTCTCCTATTAAAGCACTCTGCAGGGGAGAAGAAATTGGTGATTTGACAGAAAATTACTGTTCAAAATAATTACTTTTAAAAAGACACTGTCTACAGAAATCTCCAGGAAACAACTATAAATCATTCCTTATTTGATCATTTAACCTGAAAAATATGGACCCAAATTATTCTGCTATCATAAAAAATTCACTGATATAAGCTATTGAATGAGGAGAAAATAAACTAATATGCAAACTATTTCACAGCTCACAGTGAAATGCTCCTGGTTTAGTTCTAGTCTCTGCCATTTACTTAACTAGGTTAACCTCCATTCTCTTATCAGTTAATTGGTAGTAACATTAAATTCCTTGAAATGTTGATGCCAGCGTTACAGGGAGATGTATATAGGGCACCTATTTTCATTGCCAGGATGTTTGCTGCTTAGCAAATCCTGATTACTCTCATTACTTCTGCAAATGACGTTTTATTTGATGTCAGGCAAATGATTGACTTTTTGAAACTTTCCTTCGTCTCTCAAATTGGAATTATAATGCCCACCAGCCTTACCATGGAGCATTGTTAATCTGAAATGAGATAATAATTGTGCAAGTGTGAAAACACTTTGCAAGTGATAGAGTACTGAATAAATATTAGGATATAGAATTAATTGGGAATATATACAAGAATTTAAACTGGCATAAGAGAAGCTCTTTTGCATACACCATCTTCTGGGAAATTGTTAGAAAAATCCCTTGGAATGAAAGGTTACATTGGCTTGTGGAGAGAAGTTCATTATTTATAGCACCATTATAATTTTTGTTTGTTTTGTGGAAATCATGTTTACACGATTCAGTGTCTTGCCTGAATACTGATGGACTGATTTAGTGGGTTGAAACTAACAGTGTTGACTGTACGTATGAAGTACAAGACTCCCAAAATACATTTACATTTATCCTGCTAAAATAAACTTCATAATAGGTGAGTTTCATATTTTCACTCAAGAAAATTTTGTTACTGAAAATTTACTAAGAAAAGCAGGGTCAGTATTACCTGTATTTTTAGAATTTTTGTATGTATCTGTTACTTTGGAGTTTCTTAAGAAGCAAGGATATGTATGGGTGCCTTAAACCTATAGTCTCTGAACAAAGCAGTACAAATGTGGAAAGGCGATCTTACATCCCTCTTTCACAGGAAAAGCACCATCGAGAGCTAAGTCCTTCTTGAGGACTGTTTTAGAAAAAAGTGCTGAATAGCCTTTAACTCCTTTCAATATATCTTCCCCTGAACAACCGTGGCTTCTCTGTGTCCTCTGTGTGTCTATTCATATCCACCTTCCTCACAGGATAGGAAAAGACTGTTTCTACACTTAAACAACAGATGATGCCACCCTAATGGCAGAAAGCAAAGAGGAGTGAAGAGCCTCTTAATGAAAATAAATGAAAGAGGAGAGTGAAAAAAGCTGGCTTGAGACTCAACATTCAAAAAACTAAGGTCACGGTATTCAGTCCCATCATTTCATGGAAAATAGATGGGGGCAAAATGGAAACAGTGGCAGATTTTGTTTGGGGGCGGGGGGCTCCAAAATCACCGCAGATGGTGACTACAGCCATGAAATTAAAAGAAGCTTGCTCCTTGGAAGAAAAGTTATAACAAAGATCGAAGCCAAGTCTCCCACATTGCAGGTGGATTCTTTATCAGCTGAGCCTCAAGGGAAGCCCAACAATACCGGAGTGGGTAGCCTATCCCTTCTCCAGCAGATCTTCCCAACCCAGGAGTTGAACTAGGGTCTCCTGAATTACAGGCAGATTCTCTACCAACTGAGCTATCAGGGAAACCCTGTGAACCTATACAAAACCTCTCTAG
This sequence comes from Raphicerus campestris, assembly GCA_006410735.1. Classification (NCBI taxonomy): domain Eukaryota; kingdom Metazoa; phylum Chordata; class Mammalia; order Artiodactyla; family Bovidae; genus Raphicerus; species Raphicerus campestris. Next base: position 48,992 of record SJYW01040244.1, read on the forward strand.
AACCTAGAGACATGAATTTGCCGACAGAGGTCCATATAGTCAAAGCTATGATTTTTCTAGTTGTTTGTACAGATGTGACAGTTGGACCACAAAGAAGGCTGAGAGCCTGAAGAATTGATGCTCTTGAACTATGGTGCTGGAGGGGCTCATGAAGAGTCTCTGGATATCAAGGAGATCAAACCATTCAATCCTAATGGAAATCAACCCTGAATATTCACTGGAAGGGCTGATGCTGAAGTTGAAGTTCCAATACTTTGGCCACCTGATGCGAAAAATTGACTTATTGGAAAAGACTCTGATGCTGTAAAAGATTGAGGGCAGGAGGAGAAGAGGACGACAGAGGATAAGATGGTTGGATGGCATCATCAACTCAATGGACATGAGTTTGAGCAAGCTCCAGGAGATGGTGAAGGACAGGGAAGCCTGGTGTGCTGCAGTCCATGGGGTCACAGAAAGTCGGACATGACTGAGCGGCTGAACTGAACTATCACTCAGAGCATCATACTTTAATACATACATATCTTATAGTTTTTCCTTTTCTACACCTAACCACCATGCTGCTTCCCATCATAGGCCTGCTTCCTCAACTGGTAACGAAATCTCCCTGTATCAAAGTTAGGCTCTCTTCAGATGGGCTATCATAGAGCTGAGACCCTTCCCTTGGGAGTATCTCTCTATAAACAGGAATTTTATGATGAGGTCTATCAATGTGTCTTTCCCACTAGAACAGAAGCCACAGAAAAGCAGAACTGATGTCTGTTTTCTCATTACTGAACCTAGAGACCCTTGCACAGTGCAGGCTCATTGTAGCTGCCTGGTAAATATTGTTGAATCAGTAAAGTTGAGAAGAATGAATATGTGAATCAGAGAAGTAGGAATTCACTTTTGCAAGAGTTTCAGTTTACAGTGTCTCATTTTAAAAAGCAAAAGATATGGGGCTGTTTTATGGCTAGTTAAGTTGAAAAGAGGTAGATAAGCCGAGAAACAATGAGTGAGAGTCTTGAAAGCGTCTAGTTGACGCTGTGTGTAACAATATCAAATCTGGAGAGTCAAAAGAGTAAGGCAACAGTTTGGGGAAAATGATGTGGAAAAAAATAAAAGTGCATTCCGTGGAGAATTTTCTAAACAGTGTTGGAAACAGTAAGTGCATGGAAAGTTGCTCAATGGAACTTAGGAGTTTCAAATGGGAGGAGGGGGTAGCAGAGATTTATTATGGTGATGAAGATGATGAAAGAATACTTGACAGAAGAGTCTTGCTATTGTGAAATTATGCACATTTTCTCAACAGCTAATTAGGTGCTTCTTGAGTTATACTAATGTTTATTTAACCAACTTAACGTAATATCATGATAATATCTGAATAGAGAACAAGAAACATCATAGAAAATGATCCATGGAGAGTCAACTAATTCACCTCCTTCAATACAAAACTCAGAGGCAGAGAGCTCACTGTTTAGTTTCAGATAACCGAGAACTTTAAGGATATAAGTTGGACTGGTCAATGTCTTCTTCACCAAATTTTATACCAAATATGACAAAGGCTTATTAGAATCTGTTGTGTACTTTCTCAGTATATTTTAAAGGGATAAGAAGGATAAGCCCTTGTTCTACAAGATCTGCTTTTGCTAATTAAATTGTAATTAGTTAAAACCATGTAATTTGACTTAATTTTAATGATGTGCCTTTATTCTTCAGAAGCAGAGAGTGTTCTATAGTCCTGCTTGCATTTTTCCTTTTGCTAGCGATCCAAGTACAGTTCTTTGCAAGTTATGTATCATAAAAGCTAAAAATAATGTCTGGGTATTTGTTTCAGAATAGAAGGAATTCTAGACTAATGTGATAAAATGGCATTCCCCCAATTGCACCCATAATGATTCCATTTTGGTTATAGAGTCAGCTCCAAGACTAGATAGCATCTAAAATATCTAGTTTAGTGTACTGAACAGACATTCAGAATCTCAGAGATGGGAGTACATTTGCTTCTGTGTGCTTTATTCTGTACATATTCTGGTGAATTCTGACTAAATTATTTTTTATTTTAATTTACTTGAGCAACATTTGAATGGTCAATATTCAGGTGAAAAGTATTAAGATAGGAGCCATGGAGAAAAGAAAAAAATATATATATGACATACACATATGTGTCCCAATGCCCAAGTCACCTTATAATCTATTCAGGAGAATACCATAGTATATAGTTTTTTCTCTTTTCAAAAATTCATTTATACCCTTTGAAACTCACACAGATATTGTTGTTATGCCAAGAATAGAAAATCGATATTCCTTAGAGAGCTAAGAATTTGATAACATTACAATTACACTATTAATGGTCAGAATTAAATTATTTTCCTTTATTATATTCCTTTTGAGTTCAATCAGGTCTTCAGTTAGAACCACAGAAATCATTTATAAATGGTAAGGATTGGATTCTAAAAAATATCAAAAAGAGAGAAAAAAAAGAGTTCCTAAATTCCATTCTCTGATCCATTCTTTTAAACATTTTTTTAATGTGTTTTTCTTATAGTTACAAATAAATCTTTCCAGCCAACCCAGAACAATTCCATCATCAGCAGAGGAACAGGCATCATGGCAAACCTGAAATGAACAGACTATCCTATGGTCAAAGCTGTGCCCAAGAAATGGTTACTGAACTTGTTTGCATCATCAATTCCATGGTGGTTCAGTGGTAAAGAATCTGCCTGCCAATGCAGGAGACACAGGTTCCATCCCCAGGTCAGGAAAATCCTAGAGAAGGAAATGGCAACGCACTCCAGTATTCTTGCCTGGAGAATCCCAGGGGCAGAGGAGCCTAGAAGGCATAGGACAATAGCCNAAATAATGTCTGGGTATTTGTTTCAGAATAGAAGGAATTCTAGACTAATGTGATAAAATGGCATTCCCCCAATTGCACCCATAATGATTCCATTTTGGTTATAGAGTCAGCTCCAAGACTAGATAGCATCTAAAATGTCTAGTTTCGTGTACTGAACAGACATTCAGAATCTCAGAGATGGGAACACATTTGCTTCTGTGTGCTTTATTCTGTGTACATATTCTGGTGAATTCTGACTAAATTATTTTTTATTTTAATTTACTTGAGCAACATTTGAATGGTCAATATTCGGGTGAAAAGTATTAAGATAGGAGCCATGGATAAAAGAAAAAAATATATATATGATATACACATATGTGTCCCAATGCCCAAGTCACCTTATAATCTATTCAGGAGAATACCATAGTATATAGTGTTTTCTCTTTTCAAAAATTCATTTATACCCTTTGAAACTCACACAGATATTGTTGTTATGCCAAGAATAGAAAATCAATATTCCTTAGAGAGCTAAGAATTTGATAACATTACAATTATACTATTAATGGTCAGAATTAAATTATTTTCTTTTATTATATTCCTTTTGAGTTCAATCAGGTCTTCAGTTAGAACCACAGAAATCATTTATAAATGGTAAGGATTGGATTCTAAAAAATATCAAAAAGAGAGAAAAAAAAGAGTTCCTAAATTCCATTCTCTGATCCATCCTTTTAAACATTTTTTAATGTGTTTTTCTTATAGTAACAAATAAATCTTTCCAGCCAACCCAGAACAATTCCATCATCAGCAGAGGAACAGGCATCATGGAAAACCTGAAATGAACAGACTATCCTATGTTCAAAGCTGTGACCAAGAAATGGTTACTGAACTTGTTTGCNGTTGAAAGAGGGCTGGGGGAATGATGTTGTATGAACTAGAAAGCTCAACTTATTTATATACTTGTGCACAAGAAATTTGAATTTAAAATGTCAGTTCTAAAACACCTGGATGAGAGCAGAGTCCTAGGGAACAAAAAACACTGCCTAAGAAAGAAAAAGATATGTCAGATTTCTTCTCTTTCTCACTGTGCACAGGAGCCAAAATTAACATCTTGTGCTGGAAACACCTTTTATCTCTTCAAATATTATCTGACTTGTTAAGGATATTCACATTTTTTTCTTCCATTGGCAAAATGCTTAATATTTTCTCATCTAAACTGGCCCATTAGTTATGCTTAACCATCCCCCCCTCCAGGATAAATTTTACTGAAAGATTGATTTCTACATTCTGGTATGCATTTTTAAAACTGGCATCACAATCAATGCCAATGTCATGTGTCACACTTTCTAAAATAAATATATTCACATCTAGTTACTAGTTCAGTTTGATCTTCAGAAATGTCTTGCTTGCGGAGCCACGTTGATTTGCTAAGCCAGTTGTAAGTAAAAGAAGGTTCTCAGGGCTCTGATGGTGGAGCTGAGAAGAAGCTGGCAACAGGCTGGGGGAGGAGGAAGAGCAGGGCTCTGACTGCTGTTCTGGAAGGTTCTGGAAATCCCTTGGTGGGGGAGAGTGATCCAGAGTTGGCAATGAGGCTCTGATGGAAGAGAAGCCTGAATGAAGGAAAGAATGAATGCAGGAGGAGCGGGGCTGATGCCCTGCGTTAGGTTCAATAGACAATGAGAAGCAGTAAGGGCCAAACACGCCCATCTCTGGAGAGGGCAGCAGGTCAGTGTTTCTGGTGNTCCACTGATGCTGATGTGGTGAAGCTGAGAGCCACGTCAAGGACAGCCATAGCTGCAGAGTCACTCACCCCAAGACTGTGGTCTTTGTGGGCAGATCTGTTTCCAAAGACTGATGAGGCAACGTGGAACAACTCTTTTAGCCCACTGTAGCCTCAGAGATGCCTGGGAGAGGGAGCAAGATTTTACCAATCTACATTGCACATCTCCCTCTGCCCAACCATGCTTCCTTCCCTGCCCTGGGTGATTTTGAACCTAAAAGCACTACCTAGTAAGCATGTTGGGCTTACTAGGCTGGCTCAGTGGTAGGAAATCTGCTCAATACAGGAGATGCAGGTTTGGTTCCTGGTTCGGGAAGATCCCCAGAGAAGGAAATGGCAATCCACTCCAGTATTCTTGTCTAGAGAATCTCACAGACAGAGTAGCCTGGTGGGCTACAGTCCATGGGATTGCAAAGAGTCGGACACGACTTAGCAACTAAATGACAACAAATAAGCACCGTGCTCTCTTGCCCACCTGTACTTTATCTCAGAACCTTCTTTATGGGGAGACCCACCTGAGACGCTAATGCCTTAGAAAACATAAGCAGGCAAGGATGGTCTTTGTTCTTTTTTGTGTTTGACTTTTCCTTTTTTTTTTTCCTTCCACCTAATAGACTTTCTCTGTCTAGTAGTCTATTTTTAAAAATATTCCAGTTAGCTAACTGCCAATTTAGTTGATGGTTAAGCACCTCCCAAGAGTGCATTTTAATGAGGAGATTTTGGAAGATGATAGCAACTGAACACACAAAGAGAGACTGCCTTGACAACTCAAAGGAATGAAGCAAAAATGATAAGAAGAGAGGCAGAGATTAGTATCCTAAGGCAGGCAACTTCTTGGCATCATCTGCTACACCACTAAGGGGCATATCAATGCCAGGAAAACCATCAATCAAGAGGTCTCTAACCTCAAAATGAACTCATATAGAACCAACCGAGTGTAATATAATGGATTACATAGCAATACACCAAGTGAATCTCTATAATAAAGGATGTACTTGTCACATTCCTTAAGTACTGGGGGTGGGGATGGAAATTACACCTGAAAGGGCCTGAAGACCTCACCCTTACCTCTTCATAAAATACATTATAAGGCTGTTTGGTTATTTGTTTGGAAATTCTAAAGGATCACAGGTTCTAGGCCACTTGTTGACTTCTAACCTTCTCATCAGCAGCCTTCCTGGAATTATCCTTGGCAATGATCAGAAATCCGGACCAAGGGGACAAGTTTCTTGGTGTCATAATTTGGCCTGGACCAAAAGCCTTTTATATGCTTTACATAGATCATATGAAATTATTTATAGAAATGATTCTGGATTTGTTTAGGAGCCTTGTAATTATTTCCAATATGTCTAAATTATCCTTAAATTCCTGAGCCTATTAACAGATCTATTTGTCATCCAATACTGAGTAACCTTGAATCCACCTGAAAAGCAAACTAACCCAAAACTACAGTTTTGTTTGCATTTTAATGTATGACTTCAAGGCAGTAGGTGTGGAAAGAAATCCAAATTCCTTCTGGCAAATTTTGTTCCTCCTCTGAGCAAGGATGCTCCTCTCTTTAAACATGTTTCTTTTCTTTCATTGTTTTACTTTTCCTCTGGTCTCTCCTCTTTGTTCTTTTTACCTCCTTCTTACTAAGTCACAGATGCTGAAAGTGGTGGAGAGAAGCCAGGGGCTCAAAATTTTTTTCAGAGCTCAAGATCTACTTACACAGGCTGTAGACAAAAAGACATGCCTTTCTCTCCATGCCTCAATTAACTACCTACGTTCCTAAGTCCTAATTCAATTAAGCAGGGAACAAGGATGTGTGTAGCACAAGAGTCACCAAAGATTTTCCTGTCTGTCTCTGACTCCACAAACAAGGTTTGTTGCATATTGCTTTAAAAGGACCACCGAAAAATATAAAGAATCACCACTGGTAAGTAGAGCTGAAATTATTTGTAAGCACTGATATCAGAATTTTGAAAGAGGAAAAAAACAATTACTCTTTACTGACATTAACTTATGGTGAGTACACTGGGTTGTGGTTGCATAACCTGTAACAAACTTATTACAAAACTCAATCACAGCAAACTCAGAAACATCTCAACTATCTGACACCAAAGTTACATATATTATTTTTCCAGTGGTATGCTTAGCTTTATTTCTTGCTAATCTAGAGAGAAAACAATAAAAATTCATTTTTTATTTCTTGAGAACTAAACAATGTTTAGTAATAAATCTAATGATTGCTGATATTATAAAAATTTATGTAAAAGCAATAGTGGAATATTTTACATATATTTATGTATGTACTTGTGCACAACTGTGATGGAGAAGACACTTGAGAGTCCCTTGGACTGCAAGGGGATCAGACCAGTCAATAAAAGAAATCAACCCTGAATATTCACTGGAAGGACTGATGCTGAAGCTGAAGCTCCAAAACTTTGGCCACCTGATATGAAGAGCTGACTCATTAGGAAAGACTCTGAAGCTGGGAAAAATCAAAAGCAAAAGGAAATGAGGACTGCAGAGGATAAGATGGTTAGATATCAGCATTGACTCAATGGATATGAATTGGCAAACTCTGAGAGACAGTGGAGGACAGAGGAGCTTGGCATGTTGCAGTCCACGGAGTTACAAATAGTTGGACATGACTTAGCAACTGAACAACAGCAAGCACAATTTCTGTATGGATTTTTAATAATATTGATTAAATATTATAGATGTTTAGAACTTGTTCTGTGAGTTCAAATTGACACCTGATATCCAATTAGTCTTACTAATAGTAAATCATATACTTTAGTGAAGAGTCAGTCAGCCCGAGTGTGTATAAATTGTCAATGGATTATGCATTTTTTCAAAAACATACGTTTTGAGGAATAATTAGCATGTTATAAACTGTTGAATAGTATAATGAAAAGAGACAAAGTCTGGAAAGCCAAGTATTTTATATGTATAAACTATCAACCTGATTTTTAAAACTGTCTTTTCAATTGCATCGTATTTTTTCTTACAGGCTCAAATTCCTCATCAGTACAATTTAAAATTTTTACGTTGACTAAATGAGCTCTGAGTTTCTTTGGCCACTTCTGAAAATTATTCCAGTACATCACTTTAATCTATTTTAGGATATTCTAAATATCTCTTGCTTCTTGGATCTATAAATAAAATATGCAAGATAGAAATGTTTGTATTCAACATGTTAAATTATATCTACACATACATACAGCTCTTCAGTGAAAAGCACTCTACTTTTATGGAATAATTTTTTTTTCTTATTGTAAACAATAGTTATGCTTCTTTTATTTTTATACTGAAAAGAATGCATGATCAGGCAATAGAAATTTACAGTCACTTATTGCATTTAATTACTTAATTTTTTATTCAGTATATGTTAAAGTACTGGGCTTTTTATACCATGGCTAACACATGAGTCAATAGATACTTTCTGAGTCATCTAATATCCTTGAAAAGAATAAAATAAGTGGCATATATTTAACTGGCTGAAGCCACTTAACTTTCAAAATATGCCGAAGAGATGTTTTTAAAGAAAGCATACTGTAAGTGTTTTTCAATGTGAAAAAAAAATGAAATATCTGCTTTGGTGTAGCAAAAGAAACGAAGTAATTTATTGAACTATTCCAATGTAAGATGATTTTTACTTGAAATGTGAAAACTGAACTTGCTTTGCCTCAGAAACAAGATAGATTTCTCCACAGTTATTTTGTTTGGGAATGATATGCTAAAAATAATAAGCAATTGAACACATGTAGTAGCATAGAAAAGTGTAATATGCTTTTAACATACTATTCTTTGTGAATTTATACACAGAATTATATTGATTTCATTTGCTTCTTAAAGAAATTTTCACTAATAATAGAAGATTTGATGTAGAAAAGTGACACATTTTAAAATTATCACAGTAGTTTGTTAATTATTTACAATTATTATGAAAGGAATTAATAATACATCATTTTTCTTTGAAAATTATTAATTGCCTCTCATTTTCTGGAGGCTGGATGAGATTTTATCTAATTTTCATACATTTGGGGCTTGGAAATCAGCTACTGGCTGAAAATTCTATACAGGTATTCATTCCCCCATTTCTTTCATCTTATCACAGTTATTCTTCACGTCTGAGTTTTTCTCTGGACTGCATTGTTTGTGGCTGGCACGGAGATATGCAGAATTGGTCCCATGGAATATTCTATTTGTGTTTAGCAGTCTCCCTACTTCTGATTTCCCAAGTCAACCAACCAACTTTAAAAGTACATTTGCCTGCAGAACCAAGAATACATATTCCTTTGACAAACTTCAGGGATTTTTCATCCCAGAAATTTGTGTCTGTTTGCTCACCTTATTTTGTCTTTCCCATATTCTGAGTTGCCAATGGTTTCACCCACCTCTCCTAAGGAAGTCCTGCTACTTAAGGCAGCAAATGAAATATCTAGATAATGATGATTTTTCTAAATAATGACCAACTATTCATTGGTTATTATGCTCTTCATATTAATAAAGGAAAAGATTATCCCTTAAAAAATGTTCTATTCTTCCATACTTCAACATACACTGTGAGTCAAGGTAACACATGATGGTGATTCAGTTCAGTTCAGTTCAGTCCAGTTCAGTCACTCAGTCGTGTCCAACTCTTTGTGACCCCATGAACTGCAGCATGCCAGGCCTCCCTGTCCATCACCAGCTCCCGGAGTTCACCCAAACCCATGTCCATCGAGTTGGTGATGCCATTCAACCATCTCATCCTCTGTCGTCCGCTTCTCCCACCTTCAATCTTTCCCAGCACCAGGGTCTTTTCAAATGAGTCAGCTCTTCACATCAGGTGGCCAAAATATTGGAGTTTCAGCTTAAACATCAGTCCTTCCAATGAACACCCAGGACTGATCTCCTTTAGGATGGACTGGTTGGATTAGATTTATATAAACTAGTGGCAATCATGTGTCATTTCTAATGTATGATCCATCATGGATTTTTCATCATAAAGCTTTCTTTACCTCCTCATGTGATTCAACTAGGAATTTGATCCAACTTCAATTTATCTGAAAACAAAACTATTTATCTATATCTTTATCTTAAGGCTATCTTTTTCAGTCTTACTTTTCATATTATTTTTCCCAGAAGGACAATAAGTTCTTTGAAGCTTGCAAACACATCACTTTGATTTTACTTTCCCATAGAAATAACAGAAGGCCTGAACCACAGGGTATGTATTTCCACATATTTTCTCTTTCTGCCTGTCACCTTTGTGCTACTTTTCAAAGCTTATCAGGAGCGCCTTCACTAGACTTGCCCATGCAGCTTGTCATGTGGCATTTTTCAGTTGCCTTTCATAGCATGGACCCATGTTCTGTATTAACACTGACCTGTCAAGACATTATACCATATAAGCAGGTTCCTCCAAGACAGAACTCTAATTCTGCCTCCAATTTAAATCAAGTGTGGGTCCCAGTGCTTGGTCTGGATCAAAAGAAGGAAAGAGGGAAATAAATATGAAAATCAATCATTCTGTATTAAGCATAGCTTGAATAACTCATAAGAATTAGTATACTTGTGTAAGCACATCTGGCAAAATATAATCATCCATTCCTCTTTCCAAGATCCCCCTTTCCACAGTCACAGTCCAGGAGAGTTCTGAATTATCTGCACAATGGAATACTTAGACCAATGATCTGACAATAATTAAAAAGGTTGTTTTCCTCATTGGAGTCACCAAAACCTATATATAATTGATGTATGCAATTAAATACATCTACAATCATCAAGTTATGCTCTGTTCCAAGCCATAAACACCTAGATATTACCATACTTGGCTGACAGATAAGACATCATTTGAAAGTGCATGATAGGAAAGACAGATAAATCAGCCTGCCTCTGTAGTATCTGCCTGTTGTCCTGGAGATTTCTTTCCAAAGTTCTCTTTATCATCTAGCATTTAATGACCTTCACTGCCAGTATCAAGGTCTTTCTAAACGTGTGTCACTGAATATTGTGGATCATCTTTCTACATAAAATTTTCAGATGAGTTGGTTACGAAGGTTGCTTAGATCCTATATGAAAGCCTGGGGAGAGTACCAGCATTATAAGAAAATAAGAATATAGGAAAGCATTCATCACACAGAAATTACATAAGGAAATATAAAATGATGTTCAACTCTAATGGGCTAAAATCCTAGGAGACATCTAACTAAACTTTGAAGCTAAAGAGGGACTCCCAGAAGAAAGCCACAATCTATTAAAACCATCAAATACTGACTATTCTCAGAAAGGGCATCAGTGATCTCATTGTCCAGGTGACAAGCAAAGGATGATTTTCAGAGATTAGTAAAGTCAATTGGCAACACTTTAGAATATATATTAAAGTCCCATCTTACTCTTGGTTGATTAAAAAATAGAACACGCTTTATTTTCCAAAATAAAAGTTCAGTGCAAGGCACAGGAAAGAGAAAAAGTGGCCTCTGGAGAAAGAAAACAGTATAAAAAAGGAAGGGTCTGGTGATAGCTTGTAAAAATGAATAGAGCAATGGAGCTAAGCAATAACACAGAAAGATGGTAAATTTTGATATATCATATTTTGACCAGTATTGGAAGTTGGATTCCTGGGAAAGAGACAAAGATCACCCTGGGGAGGAATAGAAGCAAAGAAGTGGAGAAGGAAAATACACTGTGCATAGTCTCATAGTTCAAAATCTGAGTTTAATTTTTAGAAAGTCAGGTTTCATAAGACAGAGATGTACAAAAGCAAATAAAATTTCTTTAACATACAACTGAGTATATCTGATACTCTGCTACTCTTGTTTTTTATTAAGTCCAGTCTCAAGATATTTGATTCTTTATTTCACTACACAATACAAATTTTAAAGCCAAAATAATCTCCCTTCAGCATTTTCAGGAAGACTGAGAAAATGTATAAAAAGCACTGTATAGTGGTTCTTATTAATTTAATGCTGATGAATTTGAAGAGAAATTTATGAGTGTATTATTCAATCACATGGGTTCAGCATTATCAGGAAATGAAATCTGTATTCATGATTAATAGAGAATGAACATCCTTACAGTTCAGATTGCCAACTGTCAGCAACCAAAACATCTAAAAGCACCTATCTCTGCTTTTACAATTCCTACCTTCCTACCACTTTCCTCATCCCCTCCTCCAGCTTGCATGTATTTTCTTATCTCTTCTCCCATGCTGCCAACTACATTTTCACTGCAGTCGCATTTCCTGTTTCAGGCAGGGGGCATCCAGTTCTTTCCTGATAATCTGTGTTGACGATAATGGTCAGCCATTGTGTAGGTGGTGTTGTTCAGTCACTAAGTCAAGCAAGACTCTTGCAGTCTAATGGACTGCAACACGCCAGGCTTCCCTATCCTTCACTGTCTCCCAAAGTTTGCTCAAACTCATGTCCATTGAATCATCTTCTGCCACCCGCTCTGTCTGCTGGGAGGACAGAGGAGGAGATGGTTGGATGGAATCACTGATTCCATGGACATGAACTTGAGCAAACTGCAGGAGATGGTGATGGAGGCTCGTAAAGTCAGATGCAACTTGGTGCCTGAACAACAGAATCGCTTTTAAATGTATCTCTAAGATTTCTTCCCCATTTATTACAACCTAGTCCTCCCCCCCCTCACCAAGTTTGTAGCTAATAATATAAATTAGTAGTTCTCTAAGGTTTTGGGTGGTTGACAACAAGGTCAAAAATATTTTCATAAGAATTCTAAGGCTTTAGTTACTTCCCTTACTTCCATTTTCCCTCAAGTACATCACGAAGCTTTCCGAAAGCTACATAAGTTATGATATGACAACAGATTGAATCTAGAAGCAGCTATGACAACTCAGGTATCTTCTACTAAAATAAATTTCATAAAGAGATTTTCAGGTGAAAACAATGTCGCTTCTCTTGCTGTTATTTATCATTTTAGAAAGCATTATGATTTTCATTGAAAATATCATATATCTTAACATGTAATGAATTGACTATCATTTTTAAAATGAATGAATGCTTAATGATTTTGATGTATCCCTGTATTAGTTACTTATATGGTTAGATATCAATAGGTAGATCCCATGTATACAANTTTAGAAAGCATTATGATTTTTATTGAAAATATCATATATCTTAACATGTAATGAATTGACTATCATTTTTAAAATGAATGAATGCATAATGATTTTGATGTATCCCTGTATTATTTACTTATATGGTTAGATATCAATAGGTAGATCCCATGTATACAAAAGCTCTTCGGGTTCTCAATTCTTTGTAAAAATATAAAGTAATCAAGAGATAAAATATTTAAGGAGTACTTTCTAAATCTTTCCTTTCTATTTGCTCACTTAGTGAGTGAACCCTCATTTTATACTGGGGCATTTGTTGATTTTGTGACTGAATTTCTTCACCTTTTGTTTCAAAGTATTCCAGTAAAATACAGACCCTAAAACATACATACCTTTGATTCAGCAGCCCTATTTCTGGGCATCTAGTTTGAGCTTCCCTGGTGGCTCATGGTAAAGAATCTGCATGCAATGTGAGAAATCCAGGTTCAATATCTGGGTTGGGAAGATCCCTTGGAGAAGGGAATGGCAATCCACTCCAGTATTCTTGCCTGGAAAATTCCACTGACAGAGGAGCCTGGAGATCAACAGTGCATGGGGCTGCAAAGAGTCAGATGGGACTGAGCTACTAACACACACACAGTCTAGGGAAAGCAAGTTGAGTTAAAGAGAGACGAAAAAGTGTAGTAACTGTATTAACTGGAAAAGACTAGATTGATCCTCTTATAACAAAGAAATACAAAATATCAGTGAATTTACACTTAAAGATTTAAGATTTATTTATGCTACATGCCCACAAGGAGGCAGGGGGACTTTGCTCCATGGGGGCCAAGAAAAAGCATAAGAACTATTATAAATACTACACAATTTATTTACAGATATATGAGGCCAATTGTGCAAGAAATCAAGCACTAATACACTTATTATTTTAAGATAATACATGACACATTAGTGTTATGATAAAAACATAAAAACTAGATTGCTTTATGGGAAGAAGATTAGAAAGAAGTCATAGAAAAGTAAGTTTTTTTAAGACAATTTAAAATGGAAGTCTATATTATTGTCAATTGCTTAATGTCTTATTTCATCAACCTAAATATCTCATTTTCTTTCTCTTTGCATAATATTCTGCAAAGTGTACCCCTACTTGTATTTTATTTGCATCAGTTAAAATTTTAAGAGAAATGTATTTTAGACAGAAGATTTTGGATGTCATTCAAAAATAACATTTTTGCAAAGTTACTTTGACAAATAATTAGATATGAAATATGTATTTAAGTTTCAGACTGGTGAGTGCAGCTGAGCAGAATTTTAAGCCAATAAAGCACCAGTAAATTGTGTAGACGACAGATCTAAACGTTTATAACATTTTTCTTCAGTCTATTGTCGATATAAGGGAAAGCGGTTGACATATTTTTGAATTGTAGTAAGTTTTTCAGAACATCAGATTTTCAATTATTTTTTTAATCTAAAATTCCTCTTTAAAGTGGAAGGAAAATATCTACAGAAGGTTTTGCCTGAGAGTGTCAATATATGAGTTAGTTGCTCAAATCTGAGAGTAATGCACTAGTCGCACATAAATATATGTAAACCCCCAACACTTCTTGACTTCCAAATCTTTTTTTTTCAAACCACCCTGATTATAGATTATTTATTGCCCCAAAATGATCTTTTGAAGATGCCATTAACATAGCCCTCCAGGACTTGGAGATTTTGTATATATTGATGCATATGATCTGAAATCTGGCTTCTGCAGGGTTGAATTCACCCAGCAAACAAAACTGCAGTACAAATAATACTCCCAGATTCTCTTGTTTATTTCCTCATTGTTGTTTTTGTTGTATGAGAAGACCCAATTTATAAAACGTTAGCAATGCCTATTGAGACCGTCTCTGCATTGTGATATTTAGTAATCAAAGGCAGTGAAAAATGACAGAGCTATGCATGAGGAGAGGCATAATCAAAGAGCTCAAAGTGAATTATTCCCAAAGCTATTCCATACTGCTGCTGCTACTAAGTCACTTCAGTCGTGTCTGACTCTGTGTGACCCCATAGTCGGCAGCCCACCAGGCTCCCGCATCCTTGGGATTCTCCTGGCAAGAACACTGGAGTGGGTTGCCATTTCCTTCTCCAATGTATGAAAGTAAAAAGTGAAAGTGAAGTCACTCAGTCGTGTTCGACTCTTAGCGACCCCATGGACAGGCTCCCCCGTCCATGGGATTTTCCAGGCAAGAGTACTGGAATGGGGTGCCATTGCCTTCTCCATATTCCATACTACTCAGCCATTAAAAAAGAATAAAATAATGCCATTTGCAGCAATAGAAATGGACTTGCAGAGTATCATGCTAAGTGAAGAAAGCCAGAAGGAGAAAGGCAAAGGTCATACGATAGGTCTCACATCTGGGATCTAAAACCCAGAAACTAATTCACAGATGGGGAGAACTACTTGTGCTGGCCAAGGGGGAGGGGGTTGGAGGAGGGAGGATTTGGGAGCTGAGGTTAGCAGATGCAAGCTGTTACATATAGAATGGATAAACAGTGAAGTCTTACTGTTTATCACAGGGAGCTTTATTCAATATCCTGTGATAGACCATAAGAGAAAAGAATATTAAAAAGAATGCACACACATACACATACACACACATATTTAGGCTTCCCAGGTGGTGCTGGTGGCAAAGAATCTGCCTGCCAGTGCAGGAGACATAAGAGACTTGGGTTCAACTCCTGGTTTGGGAAGATCCCCTGGAGGAGGATATGACAATCCACTCCAGTATTCTTGGCTGGAAAATCCTGTGAACAGCAGAGCTTGGCTGGCTACCGTCCATGGCATTGCCCAGAGTCAGACTGAAACAACTTAGCATACATGCCATATATATTTGTGTGTGTATATATATATATATACACAAATATATATATATACACTTTATTGTATACCAGAAACTAATACAACATTGTAAATTAACTATAGTTCAACAATTTTTTTTAAAGACTATTTCACTGTGATTTAGGTGACAAAAAAGAAGTGAATTTAGAGTATGGAGAAATAGATTCACAATGTAGTAGATAATTTTCATAGCACCTCTAAGCAGGTCTGTTCAGAGAGAGAAGGATGGAACCTCCATGCCCTCCCTATATAAATATAGCATCTCTCTTGTAGGCAGTGTCAATTGCTATCCCCAAACTAGTACCACTTGTTCCCTTCTTCAATATGCTTCAACTAAAGAAAAGTCTTCTGGAAAAAAGCAACCATGAAGAAAAAGAAACTTTAAGATAATATTCTAAATCTAAATAAATATATGCAAACAAACATTTGAGGATAAGGAAAAAATACCATGAAAAAATATAAAACTAAGAATTAATTTTTTAAGTAAGAAATGAAGAATTGAAAGAGACACATGTACCCCAATGTTCATTGCAGCATTATTTATAATTGCCAGAACATGGAAACAACCCAGATGTCCATCAACAGATGAATGGATAAGAAAGCTGTGGTACATATACACAATGGAGTATTACTTAGCCCTTAAAAAGGATAAGTTTGACTCAGTTCTAATGAGATGGATGAAACTGGAGCCGATTATACAGAGTGAAGTAAGCCAGAAAGAAAAACACCAATACAGTATACTGACACATATATATGGAATTTAGAAAGATAGTAATGATGACCCTGTAAGTGAGACAATATAACAGACACAGAGGTATAGAACGGACTTTTGGCTTCTGAGGGAGAGGGAGAGGG
>SJYW01040244.1:65540-94327 GCA_006410735.1 Raphicerus campestris
GATGGGGTGGGGAGGGAGGTGGGAGGGGGCTTCGGCATTGGTAGATCATGTACACCTATGGCTGATTCATGTCAATGTATGGCAAAACCAATACAGTACTGTAAAATAGAATAAAGTATTTAAAAAATTAAAAAAAGAAATGAAGAATTGACTTCTGTAGAAAAGAAATAAACAAGAAAAGATAAAGTAACCTTAGAAATGAAGGTTAGACTATAAGATTTTCAAGACAAAATTGATTTAAATGAAATATAATAAGGACCACTGAAGAAACTAAAATAATAAGAAGAATGAAAATGAAATTTTAAGAAATGAAGTTTAAAATAGTCATCAAGGGAAGGGGTGCCAAAGTAGAAAGTAGAAAAGAAATAATACACATGTTATTTATGTCTCTGGGAGGAAACACAAAATAACTCAACAGGCTATTATTTAAACATGAACAGAGAAAATTTTCTGAAATGAAAGATAACTAAGGGCTTCCCTGGTGGCTCAGATGCTAATAAATCTGTCTGTAATTTGGAGACCTGGGTTCAATGTCTGAGTCAGAAAAATCCCCTCGAGAAGGGAATGGCAACCCACTCCAGCATTCTTGCCTGGAGAATCCCATGGAAGAGGAGCCTGGTGGGCTACAGTCCAGGGGGTTTCAAGGAGTCAGACATGACTGAGCAGCTATCACTAACAAGAAATACTGAAAGGGCTTACCCTGTGACCCAGAAAAACTACCCCTGAGAGCTCGCCTAGTAAAACCATAAGATTCTAGAAGTAAATCTTCAAGCCCTGCAGGTACAAAGATAAAATGATTAACATGGCAAAAGATATATAGAAGGTACATCTCAGTAAAACAACAGGACAAATAAATTTATAAAGTTATGTCCAGATGTATTCATAATTAAATAAGTCCAAATCAAAATAACATTTAAATGCTAGCTTTAGGAACCATACTGGGCAACATTTTAAAAGATGTACAGTAGGTGCTCCATATCCTCAAATGTCACATTCACAAATTGAACCAAATATAGGTGAAAAATATTCAAGAAAAAAAAGTTCCCAAAAATAAAATTTTATTTTGATGCACTCCAGCAACTACTTACAGAGCATTTACCTTGTGCTAGGTGTTGTAAGTAATCTAGAGATGATTTAAAGTGTAGAGGAGGATATGGGAAAGTAATATGCAAATGCAAATACTATCAGTTCAGTTCAGTTCAGTTCAGTCACTCAGTTATGTCCGACTCTTTGCGACCCCATGGACTGCAGCACGCCAGGCTTCCCTGTCCAGCACCAACTCAGGGAGCCTACTCAAACTCATGTTCATGGAGTAGGTGATGTCATCCAACCATCTCATCCTCTGTCTTCCCCTTGTCTTCCCGCCTTCAATCTTTCCCAGCATCAGGGTATGTTCCAATGAATCTGTTCGTCACAAAAGGTGACCAAAGTACCAGAGTTTTAGTTTCAGCATCAGTCCTTCCAATGAATATTCAGGACTGATTTCCTTTAGCATTCACTGGTTGGATCTCCTTGCTATCCAAGGGACACTGAAAAAGCATTAATTCTTCGATGCTCAGCTTTCTTTATAGTCCAACTCTCACATCCATACGTGACTACTGGAAGAACCATAGCTTTGACTAGATGAACCTTGGTTGGTAAAATAATGTCTCTGCTTTTTAATATGCTGTCAAGGTTGGTCATAACTTTTCTTCCAAGGAGCAAGCGTCTTGTAATTTCATGGCTGCAGTCACCAGCTGCAGTGATTTTGGAGCTCCCCCCACCCAAAATAGTCTCTCACTGTTTCTATTGTTCCCCCATCTATTTGCCATAAAGTAATGGGACTGAATGCCATGATCTTAGCTTTCTGAATGTTGAGTTTTAAACCAACTTTTTCACTCTCCTCTTTCACTTTCATCAAGAGGCTCTTTAGTTCTTCTTTGCTTTTTTTTTTTCACATTGTCAAGATGGTGGAGGAATAGGATGGGGAGACCACTTTCTCCCCAACAAATTCATCAAAAGATCATTTGAATGCCGAGCAACTTACACAAAACTACTTTTGAACACTGGCAGAGGGCACAAGGCACCCAGAAAGGCAGCCCATCCTCTTCCTAAGGAGGTAGGACCAAATATAAAAGACAAGACAAGTACTACACCAACATAAATAAGAGACTTGAACTTCTAAGACTTTGGTATCTGAGAGGACCCTGAAACCAACCCCTCCTGACACTGAGGGATGATTGTATAAATCACAGAGTGGATGAGGTGATGGGAATCAGGCAATCCCTTGTATGGCTGATGGATCTGTCAACAGCGGTGACCATTTTGGATATCAATTTAACAGTGTCTAGCAGAATTTCTTCCCTGGTGGCTCAGACAGTAAAGCATCTGCCTGCAATGGGGGAGACCCGGGTTCATTTCCTGGGTCGGGAAGATACCCTGGAGAAGGAAATGGCAATCCACTCCAGCACTCTTGCCTGGAAAATCACATGGATGGAGGAGCCTGGTGGACTACAGTCCATGGAGTCGCAAAGAGTCGAACACAACTGAGCGACTTCACTTTCACCCACTTAGCAGAATTTCTAAAGCATATGCTCTGTCTTTTGACAGTTTTCCTGCTAGGAATTTATAATATTTTCTACTCTTCACAGTGCTCTAAGAATGTTCTTTTTTTCTGATAGCTGAAAGTCCATGAGCAAAGGAATTGTCTGTTTATTCTCTGTCAAGTTTCTAGAAGAAGCTGGTACATACTTGGTGTTCACTAATTTTATGGAATCAATGAACAAAACAATCAATTTTTATACAGCATTGTTTAAATAGCAAAAGCTAAAAACAAGTGTCCATTAAATAATGGTACGTCATATAAAGTAATGCAGAATGTTTTTTTAATGAGAAGGATCTGTATGTCTGATCTCCTAGATTTATAAGTTAATGCAGAGCAGTGTATTAACTATTTATTGAAAAAGTTTTACTCAATACAGTGTTTCAATAACATTTTAATTTTCTTTTTATTGTCCTTTCGACCTATAAATGTGCTTCCCTGGCGGCTCAGTGGTAAAGAATTTGCCTGCCAATTCAAGAGACTCAGGCTCAATCCCTGGTTCTGGAAGATCCTCTGGAGTAGGAAATGGCAACCCACTCCAGTATTCTTGCCTGGGAAATCTCATGGACAGAGGAGCCTGGCAGGCTATAGTTCAGAGGGGTTGCAAAGAGTCAGACACGACTGAGCATGAACATACCCACACACACACAACAGCCTATAACCTGGGTTATTTCATTCTCAGTCTTTGAATGAAAACTTACACAGATCTTCACAAACTTCCTGGTCATTCACAGATTCTAAAAAGACTTCTGATCATTTTCAGACAATGACACTGTTGTTTCTGTATTAAAATCCCCAGAACAAAGTCACAGTGAGATTATTCTATACTGTTTTCCCATTGGCAACTCCCTCTCTCTTTCAGACTTGGGGTTCTGCAGGTGATGGGAAGGTGGGGAAGAGCAGTGTCTGAAGCAAACTAAAAACTGTCATCTGTCTCTATGAAGATCATCACAAACCACTGCAGATGCTGACTTTCAACACTCCCTGAAAGGAGTTGGAATAAAGCGCTGTGTGCCCTGGGAAAGCTTGGCAGAATAGGCCTTAAGACAGTTAGATATTTTCAGGAGAAGATTTTTATGAGCCCAAATTCTTGCATCTCCTCATCTAGAAAAGCACTAAAACCATTAGCAGTGATATCCATTCCTTGTGACTAATAGCCAGCCTCTGCCCAAATGTACTTGACTCCACATACTCCCCTTCATCAAGTTCCTACATATCTTGTCCTTCCCCCTCAATCTCTTCAGAGCAGTTTCAAAGCTGTCTGAGATGCTGTCTCAAAGCTGTCTGAGATGCTGTCTCCGGGGCTGCAGTCCTCAGAATGCCCCAAGTAAAATTTAACTCTCAGCTCACGTTGTGCCTTTTTTTTTTTTCAGTCAATGCTGCAGGGGGCCAAGAGTGGTCATCCTGCCTCTCCCCAGGGCTGCCTCATTTTCCTTTCCGCTCCCCAAGTTGCTTGTGACTACCTCATGGGGAGGATGGAACCAGGGATGGAGGAGGGNACCACTGAGTGACTAAACTGAACTGAACTGAACTGATACAGTTTTCCATAGTGGTTGTTCCAGTTTCCATTCCCACCAACAGTGCGGGAAGTTTCCTTCCAATGAAATATCAGAAATAGAAATTAAGAAATATTTCTATGTGTCCTTGCATCAAAAAGTAAAATATCTAGGAATAAACCTACCTAAGAAGGCAAAAGACCTGTACTCCAAAAACTATAAAATACTAATGAAAGAAATTGAATATGATACAGATTGATAAATAGTGTTCTTGGATTAGAAGAATCAGTATTGTCAAAATGACCATACTCTCCAAGGCAATATACAGATTCAGTGCAATCTCTATCACATTATCATTGGCACTTTTTACAGAACTAGAGAAAATAAATTTAAAATTTGTATGGATGCAACAAAAAGCCCTAAATAGCCTAAGCAATCTTGACAAAGAAGATTCTCAAGCTGGAGTAATCAGGTTCCCTGACTATAGCCTATATTACAAAGCTACAGTCATCAAAATAGTATCATACTGGCATAAAAACAGGCAGAAGATCAGTGGAACAGGATAAAAATCCCAGAAATAAACCCATCCACTTATGGTCAATTAATCTACTAAAAAGGAGGCAAGAACATACAATGAAGAAAAGACAGCTTTTTCAACAAGTGATGCTGGTAAAACTGGACAGCTAGTTGCAAAAGAATGAAATTATAACATTCTATGATAGCATATACAAAAATAAACTCAAAATGGCTTAAAGACCTAAATGTAAGACTGGATACTACAAAACTCCTGAAAGAAAACATAGGCAGAAAACTCTTTGACATAAATTGCAGCCAAAAATGTTTTTTGTATATGTCCCTTAGAAAATTGGAAATAAAAACAAAAGTAAACAAGTGAGACCTAATAAAACTTTAAAACTTTTGCATAACAAAGGAAGCTGTAAATAAAATGAACCTATGGAATGGGAGAAAATATTTGCAAATGACAAGGGATTAATTTCCAAAATATAAAACCAGCTCATACAGCTTAATATTTAAAAAAAAAAACAAAACCAATTACAAAAAGTGTGCAGAAAACCTAAATAGTTCTCCAAAGAAGATATCTGGATGGCCATCAGGAACATTGAAAATATGCTGAATATTGCTAATTATTAGAGAAATGCATATCAAAATACAATGAGGTACATTTCACACCAGTCAGAATGGCCATCATTAAGACGTCTACAAATAACAAATGCCGGAGAGGGTGTGGAGAAAAAGAAATCCTCCTGTATATGCTTTTCTAAGAAATCAGTAAGTAAGTGTAAGTAAATATTAGTTGCTTAGTGGTGTCTGACTCTGCAATCCTGTGGACTGTAGCCCACCAGGCTCCTCTATCCATGAAATTCTCTAGGCAAAAATACTGGAGTGGATTGTCACTCCAGTACTCTTTCCTTCTCCATATATACATGTGCATTGTTATATGACTTTTCAGTTTATTCCACTAAAAAGGCAGAGTCTATATCCCTACTCTTTTATTTGGGGTTCAGACATAGGATTTTGCCAACAGAATGTTAATAGGCATGACGTGGCCACAGACTTTAAAAAGTCCTGCATGATTGAGCTTGCTTCTATTACCAGGAGCAAGATGATAGACAAATGAAGCAGAAACAACTTGCTAAAGTTGATCCCAGTCTAAAATCTGCTGGTCCTCTGACAACCTTCAGATGTGTAGATGAGCACAGGTGAGAAGAATAACATTGCCCAGCTGAGCCCAGTGTGAATCAATTTACCCACATCCATGAGATAAATACAACCTTATTATTGTATGATGCAGAGATTGTTATACAGCACTATTGTAACCATGGTTAGCTGATAGGGGATTATTGCTAGAAATAGGTAATATAGATGATGGAGTGATGTCAGTAAGGTTTTCTTGAGAAGGAACTGTGGGAATTCAGGATTGCATTTCAGTGGGAGGGCAGAGCCAGTGAAATGCCACAGTTACCTGTTAGACTTGATGTCCTTATGACACACATTTAAGTTTTAAATGGCAATATTTCATTCTAAGAGTGATTATTTTCATTTTACAAAGACCAAAGAGTCATAAAACAGCAAATTTCTTGAACTTGTTATGAAGACTGCTGCTGCTGCTGCTGCTGTTGCTGCTGTTGCTGCTAAGTCGCTTCAGTCGTGTCCGACTCTGTGCGACCCCATAGACAGAAGCCCGCCAGGCTCCCCCATCCCTGGGATTCTCCAGGCAAGAACACTGGAGTGGGTTGCCATTTCCTTCTCCAGTGCAGGAAAATGAAAAGTGAAAGGGAAGTCGCTCAGTCGTGTCCAACTCTTTGCGACCCCATGGACCGCAGCCTACCAGGCTCCTCTGTCCATGGGATTTTCCAGGCAAGAGTACTGGAGTGGGATGCCATCGCCTTCTCTGGAATACCTATCTAACTCTTAATTATTGCTATATAGTTGAAAGATTAGATGAAAATCCACTTTATTAGAAGATGGAGAATTCAAAGTTATTTGTACATTTGTATAACAAAGGGCTTTTGCTTAATGGGAAGAGATACCACTTTATTTCGACGCATTTATCTGTGTGATTAGATAACCCAACACTGCTAAAAACACACTATTAACTTTAAATCATGGCAGGAAAATGAAATGGTCTTGGCTAGGGATTTTTCGAATTCCTCTTGATTCAAAATAAGAGGTTTAGTACTAGGAAGACTCTTTTCTTCTTTCCTTCTTCAAATGAGTTCTTTGCCTCTGTCATCCTTAAATTTCTATTTTTGCTTTCATTTCTTCTGGTTAGTAATTTCCTTCATTCAGCTTTACTATTATCACATTTTTATGCCTCTTATTCATAACTCTTCCCACATCTCTTTTGTTTCAAGAAATATACCAAGTTTAGGTAGTGAAGAACAAAGATCCCCAATTATCTGAGAAGACGCTATTGCTGCTCTAGCAAGGAAATCCCAATCTATAAAAGCCTGAGTAACAGACAGACTTATTTCTCTCTCACGTAGTGTTTCAGAGGGAGGGAGCAATCCTAGACAGGAAAATGACTCTGACTCACAAGGTCAGTCAGGAATTCAGTTACTTTAATCATGTTGTCCTGCTGTTGACTAGGGTGTGGTCCACATCTGCATTTTTGATGCTTGTATTTTATGGCCACGTTTATGTTCTACTCTTCAGGAAGAGGAAAACAGAGAAGTAGAAGGCAAAGGATTCCCATTTAAAGGCAATGATGTAAAACTGCACCCATTACACCTGTTTATATTCTATTGGCAAGAACTTAAGTTACTTGGCCATATTTATTTATTTTTAACTAAATTAAAAAAATTATATTGGAGTATAGTTGATTTGCAGTGATGTGTTAGTTTCAGGTGTATAGCAACATGACTCATTTATACATATGCATGTATCTATTCTTTTTCAGAATCTTTAACCATATAGGTTATCACATAGAGTTCCCTGTGTTGATTATTTGTTTTATATGTAGTAGTGTTTATATGTTACTCCCAAACTCCTAATTCTTCCCCCCTTTTTCCCTTTGGTAACCGTAAGTTTGTTTTTGCAGTCTGTGAGTCTGTTTCTGTATTATTTATTTATTTCTGATTCACACAGTATTTGTCTTTCTCTATCAGACTTACTACATTTAATATGATAATTTCAAGGTCCATTCATGTTGCTGCAAATGACATTATTTCACTCTTTTTTTCAGATGAATAATATTCCATTATATATATGCACCACATCTTCATCCATTCATCTGTCAGTGAACATATAGGTTGCTTCCATGTTTTGGCTCTTGTAAATAGTGCTGCAGTGAACACTGGATCTTTTTGATTTATAGTTTTCTCCAGATACATGCACAGAAGTGGGATTGCTGGATCATTAGGTAGCTCTTTCAGTTTTTTAAGAACCGTCCATATTGTTCTCCTGTAAACTGTACCAATTTACATTCCTATCATGTAAATATAATGGTGTAGGAGGGCTCCTTTTTCTCTACACCTTCTCCAGCATTGATTGTCCATTCTGACTAGTGTGATGTGATATCTCATGTAGTTTTGATTTGTATTTCTCTAATAATTAGAAATGTTGAGCGTTTTTTCATGTGTTTTTTGCCATCTTTGTGTCTTCTTTGGAGAAATGTCTATTTAGTTCTTCTGCCCATTTTTCAATTGGGTTTGTTTGTTTTGATATTGAGCTGCATATACTGTTTGTAATTTTGGAGATTAATCACTTGTTGGTTGCATCTTTTGCAGATATTTTCTCCCATTCTGTGGGGTTGTCTTTTATTTGTGGTTTACTTTGCTTATTTTCATTACTTTAGGAGATGAATCTAAAAAGATTGCTGCAATTTATGTCAAGCAGTATTCTACCTATGTTTTCCTTTAAAAGTTTTATAGTATCTGGTCTTATATTTAGGTCTTTAATCCATTTTGAGTTTATTTTTGTGTATGGTGTTAGTGAATGTTATAATTTCATTCTTTTGCAAGTAGCTGTCCAGTTTTCTTATCACTATTGACTGAAGAGACTATCTTTTCTTCACTGTGTAGTCTTGCCTCCTTTGTGGTAGATTAATCAACCATAGGTGCATGGGTTGATTTCTAGGCTTTCTGTCCTGTTCCATTGATCCATGTATCTGATTTTGTGCCAGTGCTGTACTGTGTTGATTACTGTAGCTATATTTAGATGCATGGGAATCCGGAAAATCTATTAGGCCATTGGTTGGCTATATTTCATGGTCAACCTTTTTTTGCGGGGAAGGATGAAATATTAAAAGGAAGAAGCAGAGACTAGACATTAAGGTCATTTAGCAGGCTCTGTCATAAGGAGCTACTCTTAATTCTCCTAGAATTGCACACATTTATTGAAGGAGTAGCTTTTTTTGTTGCTAATAGTAAAATTCCTTAGTGGAGCTAAGAATAAAATTCCTTAGTAGCTTGAAATAATAGCTTCTCCCATCTTATGGGGAATGCTGTAGAGATCTTCCAATATGGATTTTATGCCCTTCTGGTCCTGTCCCCATGAACTAGGCAGTAAACTTTCTCTTGAACTGTAGGGTTCTTTATCTGTCAACTAACTACTTAAAATGAAAAAAAAAAAAAAAAAAGAAGAAGACATTGCTATACTTATAAAATATCCAGGATGTAATTAGGGAATGTAGTTTTCTTTTTTTTTCAGAAAAACTGTTTTGAACAAAAAGTTTAAGTAAAAGTTTGTCAAAGCATGACTCATTGCTAATCCTATGCCATGAAATACTAAAGCATCCTGAAGATATTCTCTCCTTAAATAATTATGCAACAATAACACCCCAAATCAGTTTCTGGTTTATCTGGAAGGAACTTTTTTGTAGGTTTCAATAAGATATGGAGCTTTCCATTTCATTCCATTAGCTCCTTTCCTTTCCCATGCTGTTTAATTTCATTCTTTAGAGTTTCTTCCTTGCCTCTCTCCCTTTGTTTCATTCTAACAATCAAGGTCCAGTCANATTTACATTCCTATCATGTAAATATAATGGTGTAGGAGGGCTCCTTTTTCTCTACACCTTCTCCAGCATTGATTGTCCATTCTGACTAGTGTGATGTGATATCTCATGTAGTTTTGATTTGTATTTCTCTAATAATTAGAAATGTTGAGCGTTTTTTCATGTGTTTTTTGCCATCTTTGTGTCTTCTTTGGAGAAATGTCTATTTAGTTCTTCTGCCCATTTTTCAATTGGGTTTGTTTGTTTTGATATTGAGCTGCATATACTGTTTGTAATTTTGGAGATTAATCACTTGTTGGTTGCATCTTTTGCAGATATTTTCTCCCATTCTGTGGGGTTGTCTTTTATTTGTGGTTTACTTTGCTTATTTTCATTACTTTAGGAGATGAATCTAAAAAGATTGCTGCAATTTATGTCAAGCAGTATTCTACCTATGTTTTCCTTTAAAAGTTTTATAGTATCTGGTCTTATATTTAGGTCTTTAATCCATTTTGAGTTTATTTTTGTGTATGGTGTTAGTGAATGTTATAATTTCATTCTTTTGCAAGTAGCTGTCCAGTTTTCTTATCACTATTGACTGAAGAGACTGTCTTTTCTTCACTGTGTAGTCTTGCCTCCTTTGTGGTAGATTAATCAACCATAGGTGCATGGGTTGATTTCTAGGCTTTCTGTCCTGTTCCATTGATCCATGTATCTGATTTTGTGCCAGTGCTGTACTGTGTTGATTACTGTAGCTATATTTAGATGCATGGGAATCCGGAAAATCTATTAGGCCATTGGTTGGCTATATTTCATGGTCAACCTTTTTTTGCGGGGAAGGATGAAATATTAAAAGGAAGAAGCAGAGACTAGACATTAAGGTCATTTAGCAGGCTCTGTCATAAGGAGCTACTCTTAATTCTCCTAGAATTGCACACATTTATTGAAGGAGTAGCTTTTTTTGTTGCTAATAGTAAAATTCCTTAGTGGAGCTAAGAATAAAATTCCTTAGTAGCTTGAAATAATAGCTTCTCCCATCTTATGGGGAATGCTGTAGAGATCTTCCAATATGGATTTTATGCCCTTCTGGTCCTGTCCCCATGAACTAGGCAGTAAACTTTCTCTTGAACTGTAGGGTTCTTTATCTGTCAACTAACTACTTAAAATGAAAAAAAAAAAAAAAGAAGAAGAAGACATTGCTATACTTATAAAATATCCAGGATGTAATTAGGGAATGTAGTTTTCTTTTTTTTTCAGAAAAACTGTTTTGAACAAAAAGTTTAAGTAAAAGTTTGTCAAAGCATGACTCATTGCTAATCCTATGCCATGAAATACTAAAGCATCCTGAAGATATTCTCTCCTTAAATAATTATGCAACAATAACACCCCAAATCAGTTTCTGGTTTATCTGGAAGGAACTTTTTTGTAGGTTTCAATAAGATATGGAGCTTTCCATTTCATTCCATTAGCTCCTTTCCTTTCCCATGCTGTTTAATTTCATTCTTTAGAGTTTCTTCCTTGCCTCTCTCCCTTTGTTTCATTCTAACAATCAAGGTCCAGTCAGGAAACAGAAATCATTAAACAAATTTATTGAAGTATTATTGATTCAGAGAAAATTGTGCATGTTTAATGTGTAAAATCTGATGTTTTCTCATATGCATGTACCCGCAAAGCCGTCTTCACAGTCAAGATAATGAACAACTTCATTACCTCCAGTAATTTCCTGTGCCCTTTAATAGTTCCTTTCACACCCCCACCTACCCCCGGCTCATCCTTAGGCAACTGAGGTCTGCTTTGTCATTGTAAATTAGCTTTCATTTCCTGAGACTTTATGTAAATAAAACAATGCACTGTGAATTCCTTTTTTCCTGTTTTATGTCATTCATCATAATTATTNCACCTACCCCCTGGCTCATCCTTAGGCAACTGAGGTCTGCTTTGTCATTGTAAATTAGCTTTCATTTCCTGAGACTTTATGTAAATAAAACAATGCACTGTGAATTCCTTTTTTCCTGTTTTATGTCATTCATCATAATTATTCTGAGAGTCATCCATGTTGTAGCATGTATTAGTCATCCATTCCTTTCTGTTGGTGAATGCTATTTCACGTGTAGATTAAAGAATCCTCCTGTAAAGCAGGAGTCATGGGTTCAGTCCTTGGGTTGGAAAGATCCCTTGGAGAAGGAAATGGCAAACCACTCCAGTACCCTTGCCTGGAAAAATTTCATGGACAGAGGAGGCTGGTGGGCTATATTCCATGGGGTCACAAAAGAGTAAGACATGACTTAGCGACTGAACAACAACCTACCACAGCTTATTCAGTCACCTTTTCATGGACATTTGGGTTGTTTTCAGGTTTTAGCTATTATAAACAAATTTCTATGAGCATTTGTGTATAGGTCTTTGAATGAATATATGCTTTCATTTCTTTTGAGTAAGTATCCAGACTGTAAAGACTAAATTATATGGTAGGCAAACATTTAACTTTTTGAGAAATAGCCAAATGGTTTTCCAAAGAGACTGTGCCATTTTACGTTTCCAGCAGTTGTGTGAGAGGTCCAGTTTCTTTACCTTCTTAACAGTGCTTGACACTATCAGTTGTTTAAATGTTTTCCTCTCTAGGAGGTATCTAAAAAAGAAGTTGGCTTAAAGCTCAGCATTCAGAAAACTAAGATCATGGCATCCAGTCCCATCACTTCATGGCAAATAAATGGGGAAACAGTGGAAGCAGTGGCTGACTTTATTTTTTGGGGCTCCAAAATCACTGCAGATGGTGATTGCAGCCATGAAATTAAAAGACGTTTACTCCTTGGAAGGAAAGTTGTGATGAACCTAGACAGCGTATTAAAAAGCAGAGACATTACTTTGCCAACAAAGGTCTACCTAGTCAAAGCTATGGTTTTTCCAGTAGTCATGTATGGATGTGAGTTGGATTATAAAGAAAGCTGAGCACTGAAGAATTGATACTTTTGAACTGTAGTGTTGGAGAAGACTGTTGAGAGTTCCTTGGACTCTAAGGAGATCCAACCAGTCCATCCTAAAGGAGATCAGTCCTGGGAGATCATTGGAAGGACTGATGTTGAAGCTAAAACTCCAATACTTTGGCCACCTGAAGCGAAGAGCTGACTCATTTGAAAAGACCCCGATGCTGGGAAAGATTGAAGGCAGGAGGAGAAGGGGATGACAGAGGATGAGATGGTTGGATGGCATCACTGACTCAGTGGACATGAGTTTGGGTAGGCTCCAGGAGTTAGTGATGGACAGGGAAGCCTGGTGTGCTGAAGTCCAGGGGGTCGCAAAGAGTCGGACACGACTGAGCGACTGAACTGAACTGAGCAGGTGTCTAATGGTGTCTCATTGTGAACATAATAACTAATGTTGCTGCACTGTCATTGGCTTGTTTGCCATCTGTATTTCTTTATATAGTCTAGATACAATTCCTTTATCAGATACATGGTTTGAAAATATTTTCTGCCATTATGTTGTTTTTCTTATCATTCTCTTAACACCGTCATGCAAAGAGCAGTTTTAATTTCTTCAGTTCAGTTTTCAGTCACGTCTGACTCTTTGTGACCCCATGGACTGTAGCACACCAGACTTCCCTGTTCATTACCAATTCCTGGAGGCGGCTGAAACTCATGATGCCATCCAGCCTTCTCATCCTCTGTTTCCCCCTTCTCCTCCAACTTTCAGTCTTTCCCAGCACCAGGGTCTTTTCCAGTGAGTCAGTTCTTTGCATCAGGTGACCAAACTACTGAAGCTTCAGCTTCAGCTTCAGTCCTTCCAATGAATATTCAGGACTGATTTCCTTTGGGATTGACTGGTTTGATCTTGAAGTCCAAGGGACTTTCAAAAGTCTTCTCCAGCATCACAGTTCAAAAGCATCAATTCTTCAGCACTCAGCTTTTTTTACGGTCCAACTCTCACATCCATACATGACTACTGGAAAATTCTCCACCTTTGTGTTTTTTTGGTCAAAGTTGTTTTAACTATTGTAGATCATTTGCATTTTTATATGAGTTTTAGAATTAGCTTGTCAAATTTCTACAAAGCAGAAGTCTTTGGATTTTGATTGTGATTGTATTGAACCTATAGAGCAGTTTAGGAAAAATTATAATGTTAACACAATGGAGTCTTCTGTTCTATGAACATGATGTCTTTCCATTTATTTATACTTTATTCAATTTCTATAAGCAGTGCTTTGTAATTTCTAGTGTACAGCTTTTTATGCATTTTGTCACATTTATCTCTAAATATTTTACATATTTTAATGTTGCTGTAAATTGTTTCACAATTGTTTTGATCTACTTGTCTTGTATCCTACAACCTTGCTAAATTCACTGATTTATTATAGTAACTTTTGGTCAATTTTATTGGATGGACCCTCTACATAAATGATTATGTTGCCTGCAAATAAAAGCATTTTAATTTTTTCTTTCTATTCTGCATGTTTTAAATTTTAAAATACTGCTTTATTTTAGTGGCTAGAAACTTGAGTGAAAGGTTAAATAGAAGTGGGGAGATCAGACACCTTGCTTTGTTACTGATCTCACAGAGCAAGTATTCAATCTTTCCCCATTAGGTATGATGTTAGTTTCAGGGTTTTTGTGGATGTTCTTTATCAGGTTGAGGAAGCTCCCTTTCATTCCTAGTTTTCTGATAGGTTTTATTAGGAACGGATATGGAATTTGGTCAGGTGCTTTTTTTGCTAGAATGATAGCGTGACTTTTACCTTTTAGTTTGTTTATATGTTTAGTCTGTTAACAAGTCTTGCATTCCTTGGATAATTCACACTTATGTTTTTTATATATAAAATATATATTCTGTATATCTAATGATGTATAATGGGCTGCCCTGGTGGCTCAGTGGTAAAGAATCCACCTGCCAATGCAGGAGATACAGATTCAATCCCTGGATCTGGAAGATCCCCTGGAGAAGGAAATGGCAACCCACTCCAGTATTCTTGCCTGGGAAATCCTATGGACAGAGGAGCCCAGTGGGCTACAGTCCATGAGGTCACAGAAGAGTTGGACACAACTTAAGTGACTAAACAACAACAATGATATATTATCCTTTTTATATATTGTTGGGTTTCCGTTTCTAATTTACTCAGTAGCCTTGGTGGTGGTGGTGGTTTAATCGCTAACCTGTGTCTGACTCTTGCGACCCCGTGGACTGTAGCTCCTCTGTCCATGGGATTTTCCAGGCAAGGATACTGGAGTATCCTTATTTAAAGTATATAATTTAATGGTTTTAATTATAGTACAGATTTGTACAACAATTATCATAATCTAATTTTAGAACATTTCTCATCATCCTCCAAGGAAACACTGGTTCCATTAGTCTCCGCTAGGGAACCTTCTCATCCACTATTAGAGCATCACTAATCTAATTATGTCTTATAGTTTGCCTACTCTGAACATTTTATATATGAAATCACATAATCTGTGGGTTTTTCTGTGTCTGACTCCTTGCACTTTTTATATTTTTTAAGGCTCATCTGTTTTATAGTATGTATCAGTAATATACTTTTTATATTAGTCTATTGTGTACATGTACCACATTTGTTTATCTAGACAAGTAATGAGAACTGGGGTTTCCATTTTTGGTTTTTATCATTAATGATGTTGTAAACATCTAAGCATGCATTTTTGTGTGGCCATATGCTTTGTTTTATTTCTTTTGTAATAGAAACTTGGGAGTGGAATTGTTGTTACATGTGGTAACTCTTGTGTTTAACATTTTGGAAAACTACAATTGTTTTTCAAAGTGGCTCCCGCATTTTAAATTCCCACTAGTAATGTATGAAGATTTGATTTGATAAAGTTTGTTCCGAATGAATTCATCT
This sequence comes from Raphicerus campestris, assembly GCA_006410735.1. Classification (NCBI taxonomy): domain Eukaryota; kingdom Metazoa; phylum Chordata; class Mammalia; order Artiodactyla; family Bovidae; genus Raphicerus; species Raphicerus campestris. Next base: position 80,921 of record SJYW01040244.1, read on the forward strand.
GTGTTCATTAGAGGTTATCTATAAGTTGTTTACTTGCAGTGTTCTCTGGTCTTGTTATCAGGGCAATGACGGTCTTATTGATTTAGGAAGTATTCTCTTCTCAGTTTTCTGGAAGAATTTGTGTAAGTTGGTACAATTTGTTCCTTAAATGCTTGGTAGAATTCATCAGGAAGGTCATCTAGACCTGCATTTTTCCTTCTGAGTAGGACTTTAATTATAAATACACTTTCTTTATAAATATGGCTATTTATTTTATCTATTTCTTCTTATGTGAATGTTATTTATGTCTTTCAAGGGATTTGCATATTTCACGTAATTTGAATTTTTGGCATATATTTGTTCTATCTCAAAGAACAAGGTTTTGGAGTCACTAATTATCACTTATTTTTAGTATTTCACTGATTTCTNCATTTTATCTATTTCTTCTTATGTGAATGTTATTTATGTCTTTCAAGGGATTTGCATATTTCACGTAATTTGAATTTTTGGCATATATTTGTTCTATCTCAAAGAACAAGGTTTTGGAGTCACTAATTATCACTTATTTTTAGTATTTCACTGATTTCTTTTTTTTAATGGGAATAATTCTGTTTAACTTTACTGCCAATAAAATAAGAAAAGTATGTTATGATAATAAATGCAAACAACATGGTTTATCTTTTAACAGCAAAGTTGAATTTAAGGCAAACGACATTAAACAGACCAAAATGCATTGCTATAATAAAGAAGATAAAAAGTTCCATTTGGAATCAGTTCAGGTTAGAAGAGATGCTATAGATAGGAGAATACATTATGGAAAAATGAGGTAAGAGATAAAATGATGTGAATATGTGAGTAAAGACAGATAAGTAAAAGGTACATAGATCAATGGAAGAGAAGAGAGTCTAGAAATAGATTCACCCATACGAAGTCAATTGACTTCATACACAGGTGACCTGGTAATTCAGTGGGGAAAGGGATAGTGTTCTTCAACAATTCAAAAACTGGGTACAATGAAAATTTCCTTCAAAAAGTGAATGAATGAACAAACTGCACCATATTTATACAATGGAATACTATTCCATAATAAAAAGAAACTACTGAGGCAGAGAATTATATAGCTAAATCTAAAAAACATTGTGTAGTGCTAAATATACCAGATATAAAAGAGTACATATAAATGATTCCATTTGTATGAACTTCAAAATCAGGCAAGCCTAATCTGTAACTATAGAGAGCAAATAAATAGAAATCAGATTGGTGGTCAGGGATGGGATTTTGATTTCAAAGGGTCACAGCAAATTTTGAAGTAGTGGAATTATTACAACTTTGGATTGGGACAGAGGCTATATGAATGCTTATAATTATCAAAGTTCATTGATCTTTACATTTTACATGGGTATATTATCTTGTATGTAAACTATACATCAAGAAAATTGAAATGTACATGTGTGTGTGCTCTTATTCCTGTATCCTTGTTCTTATCATAGAAGGTTAATCATTTATAAATTTGTCAATTATCAGTTCAGTTCAGTTCAGTGGCTCAGTCATATCTGACTCTTTGCAACCCCATGAATCACAGCACGCCAGGCCTCTCTGATCATCACCAACTCGTGGAGTTTACTCAAACTCATGTCCATTGAGTTGTTGAAACCATCCAGCCATCTCATCCTCTNTCAGTGGCTCAGTCATATCCGACTCTTTGCAACCCCATGAATCACAGCATGCCAGGCCTCTCTGATCATCACCAACTTGTGGAGTTTACTCAAACTCATGTCCATTGAGTTGTTGAAACCATCCAGCCATCTCATCCTCTGTTGTCCCCTTCTCCTCTTGCCCTCAATCCCTCCCAGCATCAGGGTCTTTTCCAACAAGTCAGCTCTTCACATCAGGTGGCCAAAGTATTGGAGTTTCAGTTTCAACATCAGTCCTTCCAATGAACACCCAGGACTGATCTCCTTCAGAATGGATTGGCTGGATCTCCTTGCAGTCCAAGGGACTCTCAACAGTCTTCTCCAACACCACAGTTCAAAAGCATCAATTCTTCAGCGCNAACCTTGGTTGGTAAAATAATGTCTCTGCTTTTTAATATGCTGTCAAGGTTGGTCATAACTTTTCTTCCAAGGAGCAAGCGTCTTGTAATTTCATGGCTGCAGTCACCAGCTGCAGTGATTTTGGAGCTCCCCCCACCCAAAATAGTCTCTCACTGTTTCTATTGTTCCCCCATCTATTTGCCATAAAGTAATGGGACTGAATGCCATGATCTTAGCTTTCTGAATGTTGAGTTTTAAACCAACTTTTTCACTCTCCTCTTTCACTTTCATCAAGAGGCTCTTTAGTTCTTCTTTGCNCCCCATCTATTTGCCATAAAGTAATGGGACTGAATGCCATGATCTTAGCTTTCTGAATGTTGAGTTTTAAACCAACTTTTTCACTCTCCTCTTTCACTTTCATCAAGAGGCTCTTTAGTTCTTCTTTGCTTTTTTTTTTTCACATTGTCAAGATGGTGGAGGAATAGGATGGGGAGACCACTTTCTCCCCAACAAATTCATCAAAAGATCATTTGAATGCCGAGCAACTTACACAAAACTACTTTTGAACACTGGCAGAGGGCACAAGGCACCCAGAAAGGCAGCCCATCCTCTTCCTAAGGAGGTAGGACCAAATATAAAAGACAAGACAAGTACTACACCAACATAAATAAGAGACTTGAACTTCTAAGACTTTGGTATCTGAGAGGACCCTGAAACCAACCCCTCCTGACACTGAGGGATGATTGTATAAATCACAGAGTGGATGAGGTGATGGGAATCAGGCAATCCCTTGTATGGCTGATGGATCTGTCAACAGCGGTGACCATTTTGGATATCAATTTAACAGTGTCTAGCAGAATTTCTTCCCTGGTGGCTCAGACAGTAAAGCATCTGCCTGCAATGGGGGAGACCCGGGTTCATTTCCTGGGTCGGGAAGATACCCTGGAGAAGGAAATGGCAATCCACTCCAGCACTCTTGCCTGGAAAATCACATGGATGGAGGAGCCTGGTGGACTNTCCCCTTTGTAAAGATGAGGAAACTAAGACGCAGAGTTACTCAACCATTGGTAGAGCCAGATGTGAACGCAGGTCTGTCTGACAGCCAAGCTGTTGCACTTCCCATGAGGGGTGTGCCTTCGGGGAGTGTTCAAGATCAAGGCCAGGCATCAAAGCCCAAAGGCAGCGGTGCCAGGGCTTCGGCCCAGGTGCAGGACAAAGACTGTGTGCCAGGCTTTCTAGGTAGGGCAGCAAGTCCACCCTACAAAAGAAGCCAGAGACAGGAATCTGGAATCTGAACCTAGCTCCAGATTGCTTGGGCAGAACAAGGAGACTTGCCGATTCATGTGCCCAAAAGCCCAGAGACCGTGGCCATCAGAAACAGCTAAATCCAGGGGTTCACACCAAGTCATCAAGGCTCCCTCTCATAGCACCTTCAGCTCCACATACTTCTATGGTTGGATTCAGTTTTCTCTACTGAAAATGGACTTCTTCATATGGTGAAGGAGGGCGGCTACCAGCTGGGTTGACATAACAGCCCTGTCTAGCACCCCAATGGGAAGAGCTTCCCCTTGTGAATTAACCCTGTGAAAGTACCGGGACTGGGGCTCATTGGCTGGCCTAGGTCACATGACCACGCTGGCCTGATCACTGTGATCAGCAGCACAGCATACTCTCTTGGCCAGGCCTGGGAGAGAGGTCGGTGCTGAGAACCTCCTGGCTAGAGACAGAGAAGGACAGTTTTCCAAAGGACACCAGAGGACAAGATACTGGGCGGCAGGAACACAGCTTGGCTCCCCTTGGGGACCCCAGACATGGCCGGACTCTGCCCTCCTCCTGGCCTGGGGAGACGGGCTGGCCACTTCTCCAACACCACCCAGCCCTAGGCAGGGACCCTCCCTCTTCCCCAAGCAGACTGTTCTGGCCCAAACGTCCCGTGAGAGACTCTCAGAGAATCCAGCCCACTGCTCATCTCCAGGAGAAAGCAGATGGCCCAAATGGTGCTATGTATCCTCTAATACTCCTGCACTGCTCCGTGTGGGCCCTCTCAGAGTTCCGGAGTCTGGAACACACACTGCTCATTCCACACTCAGGATCAACGGTTACATTTTGTTTCTCTCTTTTCCTTTAGGATCATGAGTCCTGTGAAAAACAACGTGGGCAGAGGCCTGAACATCGTCCTGGTAGACGGTGAGTTGCTGGCCCATTCCCAGACAGCCTCCAGCATGCTCCTAAGCCTGGCTGGCCTGTGGGAACAGGTCTCAAAGACCAGGTCTACCCCACAGTCGCAGCCAGGCCCCTGCCTGTGCACCTTTCTCAGGAGCATCAGTTCAGTTCAGTTGCTCAGTCATGTCCAACTCTTTGCAACCCCAAGGACTGCAGCACGCCAGGCCTCCCTGCCCAGCATCAATTCCTGGAGTTTACTCAAGCTCATGTCCATTGAGTCAGTGATACCATCTAACCATTTCATCCTCTGTCGTCCCCTTCTCCTCCCACCTTCAATCTTTCCCAGCATCAGGGTCTTTTCAAATGAGTCAGCTCTTTGGATCAGGTGGCGAAAGAATTGGAGGTTTAGCTTCAACATCAGTCCTTCCAGTGAATATTCAGGACTGATTTCCATTAGGATGGACTGGTTGGATCTCCTTGCAGTCCAAGGAACTCTCAAGAGTCTTCTCCAACATCACAGTTCAAAAGCATCAATTCTTTGGTGCTCAGCTTTCTTTATGGTCCAGCTCTCACATCCATACATGACCAGGGAAAACCATAGGTTTGACTAGACAGACCTTTGTTGGCAAAGCAGTGTCTCTGCTTTTAAATAGGCTGTCTAGGTTGGTCATAACTTTTCTTCCAAGGAGCAAGTGTCTTTTAATTTCATGGCTATAGTCACCATCTGCAATAATTTTGGAGCCCCCCAAAATAAAGTCTGTCACTGTTTCCACTGTTTCCCCATCTATTTGGCGTGAAGTAATGGGACTGGATGCCTTGATCTTAGTTTTCTGAATGTTGAGCTTTAAGCCAACTTTTTCAGTCTCCTCTTTCACTTTCATCAAGAGACTCTTCAGTTCTTCACTTTCTGCCATAAAGGTGATGTCATCTGCATATCTGAGGTTATTGATATTTCTCCCAGCAATCTTGATTCCAGCTTGTGCTCCACCCAGTCCAGTATTTCTCATGATGTACTCTGCATATAAGTTAAATAAGCTGGGTGACAATATACAGCCTTGATGTACTCCTTTCCCAAGTTGGAACCAGTCTGTTGTTCCATGTCCAGTTCTAACTGTTGCTTCTTGACTGGATTTCTCAGGAGGCAGGTCGGGGGTCTGGTATTCCCATCTCTTTCAGAATTTTTCACAGTTTGTTGTGATTCACACAGTCGAAGGCTTTGGCACAGTCAGTAAAGCAAAAATAGATATTTTTCTGGAACTCTCTTGCTTTTTCAATGATCCAAAGGATGTTCGCAATTTGATCTCTGGTTCCTCTGCCTTTTCTAAAGCCAGCTTGAACATCTGGAAGTTCAAGTTTCACGTATTGCTGAAGCCTGGCTTGGAGAATTTTGAGCATTACTTTGCTAGCGTGTGTCAGTCAGTCAGTCAGTTCACTTCAGTCGCTCAGTCGTGTCCAACTCTTTGCGACCCCATGAATCAGGCCTCCCTGTCTGTCACCAACTCCCGGAGTTCACTCAGACTCAAGTCCATTGAGTCGGTGAGGCCATCCAGTCATCTCATCCTCTGTCGTCCCCTTCTCCTCCTGCCCCCAATCCCTCCCAGCATCAGAGTCTTTTCCAATGAGTCAACTCTTCTCATGAGGTGGCCAAAGTACTGGAGTTTCAGCTTTAGCATCATTCCTTCCAAAGAAATCCCAGGGCTGATCTCCTTCAGAATGGACTGGTTGGATCTCCTTGCAGTCCAAGGGACTCTCAAGAGTCTTNCTTTTTAATATGCTGTCAAGGTTGGTCATAACTTTTCTTCCAAGGAGCAAGTGTCTTGTAATTTTATGGCTGCAGTCACCATCTGCAGTGATTTTGGAGCTCCCCCCATCCAAAATAGTCTCTCACTGTTTCTATTGTTCCCCCATCTATTTGCCATGAAGTAATGGGACTGAATGCCATGATCTTAGTTTTCTGAATGTTGAGTTTTAAGCCAACTTTTTCACTCTCCTCTTTCACTTTCATCAAGAGGCTCTTTAGTTCTTCTTTGCTTTTTTTTTTTTTCACATTGTCAAGATGGTGGAGGAATAGGATGGGGAGACCCACTTTCTCCCCAACAAATTCATCAAAAGATCATTTGAATGCTGAGCAACTTACACAAAACTACTTTTGAACACTGGCAGAGGGTACAAGGCACCCAGAAAGGCAGCCCATCCTCTTCCTAAGGAGGTAGGACCGAATATAAAAGACAAGACAAGTACTACACCAACATAAATAAGAGACTTGAACTTCTAAGACTTTGGTATCTGAGAGGACCCTGAAACCAACCCCTCCTGACACTGAGGGATGATTGTATAAATCACAGTGTGGATGAGGTGATGGGAATCAGGCAATCCCTTGTATGGCTGACGGATCTGTCAACAGCGGTGACCATTTTGGATATCAATTTAACAGTGTCTAGCAGAATTTCTTCCCTGGTGGCTCAAACGGTAAAGCATCTGCCTGCAATGGGGGAGACCCGGGTTCATTTCCTGGGTCAGGAAGATACCCTGGAGAAGGAAATGGCAATCCACTCCAGCACTCTTGCCTGGAAAATCCCATGGATGGAGGAGCCTGGTGGACTACAGTCCATGGAGTCGCAAAGAGTCGAACACAACTGAGCGACTTCACTTTCACCCACTTAGCAGAATTTCTAAAGCATATGCTCTGTCTTTTGACAGTTTTCCTGCTAGGAATTTATAATATTTTCTACTCTACACAGTGCTCTAAGAATGTTCTTTTTTTCTGATAGCTGAAAGTCCATGAGCAAAGGAATTGTCTGTTTATTCTGTCAAGTTTCTAGAAGAAGCTGGTACATACTTGGTGTTCACTAATTTTATGGAATCAATGAACAAAACAATCAATTTTTATACAGCATTGTTTAAATAGCAAAAGCTAAAAACAAGTGTCCATTAAATAATGGTACGTCATATAAAGTAATGCAGAATGTTTTTTTAATGAGAAGGATCTGTATGTCTGATCTCCTAGATTTATAAGTTAATGCAGAGCAGTGTATTAACTATTTATTGAAAAAGTTTTACTCAATACAGTGTTTCAATAACATTTTAATTTTCTTTTTATTGTCCTTTCGACCTATAAATGTGCTTCCCTGGCGGCTCAGTGGTAAAGAATTTGCCTGCCAATTCAAGAGACTCAGGCTCAATCCCTGGTTCTGGAAGATCCTCTGGAGTAGGAAATGGCAACCCACTCCAGTATTCTTGCCTGGGAAATCTCATGGACAGAGGAGCCTGGCAGGCTATAGTTCAGAGGGGTTGCAAAGAGTCAGACACGACTGAGCATGAACATACCCACACACACACAACAGCCTATAACCTGGGTTATTTCATTCTCAGTCTTTGAATGAAAACTTACACAGATCTTCACAAACTTCCTGGTCATTCACAGATTCTAAAAAGACTTCTGATCATTTTCAGACAATGACACTGTTGTTTCTGTATTAAAATCCCCAGAACAAAGTCACAGTGAGATTATTCTATACTGTTTTCCCATTGGCAACTCCCTCTCTCTTTCAGACTTGGGATTCTGCAGGTGATGGGAAGGTGGGGAAGAGCAGTGTCTGAAGCAAACTAAAAACTGTCATCTGCCTCTATGTAGATCATCACAAACCACTGCAGATGCTGACTTTCAACACTCCCTGAAAGGAGTTGGAATAAAGCGCTGTGTGCCCTGGGAAAGCTTGGCAGAATAGGCCTTAAGACAGTTAGATATTTTCAGGAGAAGATTTTTATGAGCCCAAATTCTTGCATCTCCTCATCTAGAAAAGCACTAAAACCATTAGCAGTGATATCCATTCCTTGTGACTAATAGCCAGCCTCTGCCCAAATGTACTTGACTCCACATACTCCCCTTCATCAAGTTCCTACATATCTTGTCCTTCCCCCTCAATCTCTTCAGAGCAGTTTCAAAGCTGTCTGAGATGCTGTCTCAAAGCTGTCTGAGATGCTGTCTCCGGGGCTGCAGTCCTCAGAATGCCCCAAGTAAAATTTAACTCTCAGCTCACGTTGTGCCTTTTTTTTTTTTCAGTCAATGCTGCAGGGGGCCAAGAGTGGTCATCCTGCCTCTCCCCAGGGCTGCCTCATTTTCCTTTCCGCTCCCCAAGTTGCTTGTGACTACCTCATGGGGAGGATGGAACCAGGGATGGAGGAGGGGAGAGGGTCAGACTTAGGAACAAGTGAGGCTGTGCCCTGTGACCATGGTGGAGGCCCCTGCTGATCGCCTTCGCCTGTCTTCTTGGAGGCCCTCTTGTGCCCAGGTCGTGGCCCAGGCCCAGCTCTGCCCTCTGAGCTCCCTTGGCGGCGCCTCCCTCAGTCCTCAGCCAGTGAGTCCAGCTCCAAGAAAGTGCACCTCCCACTCCCAGCCCCACACCCTGAAATGCTGACTTCCACTGGCCACCTACACCTTCTGCATGTCCAGGAAGACCAATTCCTCACTGCTGTTTGTAGAAATAAAAAGACTAATAGCCCATCTAACAGAGCTGAGCCTTTATATCCAGAGTAAAATGCAGGAATGAAGTTTATTTGGGGGCGTTTCAAATGACCCAACTTTAAAAGTGATCTAAGACTTGATGCATTCTGCTGAAGTATTGAGAGTTTCATTTAAATAAATTTTTTTAAGCTATTTTTTTTTCTTTCAGGCTCAGTCAGGTTAAAACAGTTATAATGGTTTTAATATAATGTTAAACATAATGCATTTAGCCAAAGTTGGCTGTTGTAACCAATGCACTTGGGGGTGATAATCCCTATAATAATAATTTTTAAAACTGAAGAAATCTTTTATTTTTAACTGTAAATTTACATTAATTCTAAAGTATAAATTTTGCTTTTTAAATTACTCAAAAGTACCAGGCACTATATAAGTTTAAATTTTTATATCTGATAGTTTGATAAGGGCTTATAAAAATAAACACATGTACTTTTTATAATGCCAGACACTGAAATCTGGCATCAAGTCTAGTGGATATAGTTACAGAAGGAAGTGTGGGATGGTATATGTTAAAAATCTATTTTCAGCACCACTCCAATAACAAACAAAAAAAAATTTGTCTGAAATTCTTCCTTCTTATGAACAATCTGTCTGGACATCAATTCTCTAATATATTTTGTGTGTTCAGCTGGTTACAAAGGCATAGTACAAAGTAAGAGTTTGTAATCACATTTTAAATCATTTTATTTACAGAATATTTGTAGCAACGAAGGGATACAGATTCAGTTATTTAATAAAAGGACACACACACAGGGAGGATTAACATATTTCTCACTGAGCCAGGAAGACCTCCTCTTTTTCAGGATTCCATTCATGTATCCAGAAGTGACCTGTTGATGAAAGAGTCTGTAAACAAGCAAGAGTATAATATTCCTGGGATAACTCTTTCTTTTTATAAGAAAGTAGGGATAAGCATGTTAGCTGAGGTTATAGGCAGCACAAAGGTATTAAACAAACATGGAAATTAAATTTACAATGATAAGTACAAAGCTCTACAAATCTAACAGAACTGAGTAGTATTTATTAAGCTGGATGACATAATATTTTATGAAATAGAAATTTGGGGATATATAGAAAGAGGATAACATAAACAGATAAAAAACTTACATTTATTAATTCAGATTAAATGGGGGGAAAACAAGACATACAAAAAATTACGCAAATCTAATTGATGCACTTATATGACCTACTCTATTTGTATTTATCTATGCACCTTCTTCCTGAAGGATGGCGTGGGAATCCATGCTAGTATTTTTGCCTGGAGAAACCCCATGGACAGAGTAACCTGGAGGGCTGCACTCTGTGGGGTCACAAAGAGTCAGACATGAATGAGCAACTAATCACATGCACCTTCTTAGAAATTACCCATGAGACATTTGAAAACGCACATTAACCTAAAATTAAGGCTCACTATATTCTTTGGTAAAGAAGGAAAGTAAGAAAATATGAAAAATGAATTGCTATAACTGTTAGAAATTTATTTATTTTTACTGTACAATATTGTATTGGTTTTGCCATACATTGACATGAATCTGCCACAGGTGTACATGTGTTCCCTTTCCTGAAGCTCCTTCCCACCTCCCTCCCCATACCATCCCTCTAGATCATCCCAGTGCATCAGCCCTGAGCACCCTGTATAATGCATCGAATCTGGACTGGCACTTTGTTTCACATGTAATAACTTACATGTCATCCCAATTTTTTAATGGTAATGAAGAAACTCTAAGGCAAAAAGAAAATCAAACCATATTTTAATAACATATAAAAAATGAAGAAGACATTATATTTTAGAAATTATTAAATGTCAACGAAGCAGTACTCAGAGAAACACTTAAAGCCAAAATACATTTCATCATTTGGTAAAAGTGAATTAAAATAACTTAAACATATAATTTTAAAAGTTAGAACTAGAACCACAAACCAAACCTGTGAGAATCATACAAATGAATTAATACAGATTAATGTGACTGCAGCCATGAAATTAAAAGATGCTTACTCCTTGGAAGGAAAGTTATGACCAACCTAGATAGCATATTCAAAAGCAGAGACATTACTTTGCCAACAAAGGTACATTTAGTCAAGGCTATGTTTTTTCCAGTGGTCATGTATGGATGCAAGAGTTGGACTGTGAAGAAAGCTGAGCACCAAAGAATTGGTGCTTTTGAACTGTGGTGTTGGAGAAGACTCTTGAGAGTCCCTTGGACTGCAAGGAGATCCAAATAGTCCATCCTAAAGGAGATCAGTCCTGGGTATTCTTTGGAAGGAATGATGCTAAAGCTGAAACTCCAGTACTTTGGCCACCTCATGCAAAGAGCTGACTCATTGGTAAAGACTCTGATGCTGGGAGGGATTGGAGGCAGGAGGAGAAGGGGACGACCGAGGATGAGATGGCTGGATGGCATCATCAATTCAATGGGCGTGAGTTTGAGTGAACTCCGGGAGTTGGTGATGGACAGGGAGGCCTGGCGTGCTGCAATTCATGGGGTCGCAAAGAGTCAGACACGACTGAGCGACTGAACTGAACTGAACTGAACTGAACTGAAAGCAGAAAATAGTAGCAAAACAGAAATGTTCAGTAAGAACAATACAAACCTCCAGTGACTGTTTCTTTGGAAAAAAGTAATAGAAGAGAAAATATCACGAGTCAAGAATTTTCTCAAAAGAAGAAAATGTTCACATATCATCGTATCCTATGTATACATGTATTCAAGAAAGAAATATTAAACTCAAGAAGCAAAATCCAGTAGTGAATTTAAAAAGTTATAAAACAAGTTAATTATTCCAAGAAAGCAGAAGTAGATATTACATTTGGCCGTCTATGACTGCAATTCATATGTTAACATATTAAGTAGAAAAAAATTCTGAAAATGATTATACAACCCCCATGAACCAATGAAATTGCTCAATCATGTCCAACACTGCAATCCCATGGACTGTAGTCTACCAGGCTCCTCCATCCATGGAATTTCCCAGGCAAAAGTACTGGAATGGGTTGCCATTTCCTTCATTGAGGCGATCTTCCTGACCCAGGGACCAAACCCAGGTCTCCCGCATTGCAGGCAAATGCTTTACTGCTAAGCCACCAGGGAAGCCCAGATGAGCAGTATGGAAATTGCTTAGAAATATTCAACACACATTTAAGAGAAGATACAAATGAGGAAACTAAGAAACTTTCTTAAAATGATGAGTATTCATTAAAAATCTACAGCCAACACTTTACTTAATGAGAAAAAAGTAGAAGCATTTATTTTAATGTCAGGAATAAATCAAAGATGATCACTCTGGCTGAGTATCAGCATAAAAACACAGTAAGAACTATCCTATACAATAAAACAAAAAGTGATAAAAATATTTGCCAATTGTAAGGGGAAAAAAATGAAACTACCATTGTTAAGACTAAAATGTTGTTTAGGAGAGTATTAGAAACAAACTAAATTTATCTTAAATTTCAACAGTTTTGCTGGTTACAAGATCAATGTAAAATAGGTGGTGGTTTAGTTAGTTCAGTTGCTCAGTCGTGTCCGACTCTTTGCGACCCCATGAATCGCAGCACCCCAGGCTTCCCTGTCCATCACCAACTCCCGGAGTTCACTCAGACTCATGCCCATCAAGTCAGTGATGCCATCCAGCCATCTCATCCTTGGTCGTCCCCTTCTCCTCCTGCCCGCAATCTCTACCAGCATCAGAGTCTTTTCCAATGAGTCAGGTCTTCACATGAGGTGGCCAAAGTACTGCAGCTTCAGCTTTAGCATCATTTCTTCCAAAGAAATCCCAGGGCTGATCTCCTTCAGAACGGACTGGTTGGATTAGTGGTGGTTTAGTTGCTAAGTTGTGTCCAATTCTTGCAACCCCGTGGACTGTAGCCTGCAAAGCTCCTCTGTCCATGGGATTTTCCAGGCAAGAATACTGGGGTGGATTACCATTTCCTTCTCCAGGGGATCTTCCTGACCCAGGAATCAAACCCAGGTCTCCTGCATTGCAGGCAGATTCTTTACCAACTGAGCAATAGCCTTATACAAAATGGTTGTAACAATTGGAAAATTTATACAATAAAATAAAAATTTCATTCTGGCAGCAACATAAAATCAAAGTTACCTAAGTGTGAATCTATAATGATGCATAAATCTCCATGGAAGAAGTCATAAAGTCCAGGTCATCACTGATCTTTTAATTTAACAGTTGTCTAAATATTTATCTATTTACATGCCATTGAAACAAAGGTGTGTTTATTTGTAAAAGGACACTTCGTTGCAGAAAGAACTCATGGGAATATACCCAGAGAAAACCATAGTTTGAAAAGACACATGCACCTCCAATGTTCATTTTGTTGTTGTTCAGTTGCTAAGTTATGTGCAATACTTTTTGACCCCATGGATTGTAGCACACCAAGCTACTCTGTCCTCCACTGTCTTCCAGAGTTTGCTCAGATTCATCTCCACTGAGTCAGTGATGTTATCTAAACATTTTATCCTCTGGCATCCCCTTCTCCTTTTGCCTTCAATCTTCCCCAGCATCTGAGTCTCTTCCAATGAGTCAGCTCTTAACATTGGTTGGCCAAAATAATGGAGTGTCAGGTTCAGCATCAGTCTTTCCAATGAATATTCAGGGTCAACTCCATTTAGGATTGATTGGTTTGATCACATTGCTGTCCAAGAGAGTCTCAAGAGTCTTCTTCAGCACCACACAAAAGCATCATTTCTTCAGTGCTCA
>SJYW01040244.1:111231-141329 GCA_006410735.1 Raphicerus campestris
TTAAAAGAAATGGGAATTCCAGACCACCTGACCTGCCTCTTGAGAAACCTCTATGCAGCTCAGGAAGCAATAATTAGAACTGGACATGGAACAACAGACTGGTTCCAAATAGGGAAAGGAGTATGTCAAGGCTGTATATCATCACCCTGCTTATTTAACTTATATGCAGAGAAGGCAACAGCAACCCACTCCAGTATTCTTGCCTGGAAAATCCCATGGATAGAGGAGTCTGGTAGGCTACACAGTCCATGGGGTCGCTAAGAGTCTGGCACAACTGAGCGACTTTACTTTCACTTTTCACTTTCATGCAGTGGAGAAGGAAATGGCAACCTACTCCAGTATTCTTACCTGGAGAATTCCAGGAACAGAGGAGTGTAGTGAGCTGCCATCTATGGGGTCACACAAAGTCGGACACGACTGATGCGACTTAGCAGCAGCAGCAGAGTACATCATGAGAAATGCTGGGCTAGAGGAAGCACAAGCTAGAATCCAGATTGCTGGGAGAAATATCAGTAACCTCAGATATGCAGATAACACCACCCTTATGGCAGAAAGTCAGGAAGAACTAAAGCCTCTGTTGTTGACAGTGAAAGAGGAGAGTGAAAAAGTTGGCTTAAAACTCAACATTCAGAAAACTAAAATCATGGCATCTGGTCCCATTACTTCATGGCAAATAGAGGGGGAAACAGTGGAAACAGTGACAAACTTTATTTTGGGGAGCTCCAAAATCACTGCAGATGGTGACTGCAGCCATGAAATTAAAAGATCCTTGCTCCTTAGAAGCAAAGTTATGACCAACCTAGATAGCATATTAAAAAGCAGAGACATTACTTTGCCAACAAAGATGTGTTTAGTCAAAGCTACGGTTTTTCCAGTAGTCATGTATGGAGTTGAGAGCTGAGCTATAAAGGAAACTGAGTGCCAATGAATTTATGCTTTTGAACTGTGGTGTTAGAGAAAACTCTGGAGAATTCCTTGGACTTCAAGGAGATCCAACCAGTTCATCCTTAAGGAAATCAGTCCTGAATATTCATCGGAACGAGTGAGGCTGAAGCTGAAACTTCAATATTTTGACCACCTGATACAAAGAACTGACCCATTAGAAAAGACCCTGATGCTTGGAAAAATTGGGTGGGAAGAGAAGGGGACAGCAGAGGGTGAGATGTTTGGATGGCAGCACTGACTCAATGGACATGAATGTGAGTGAACTCCTGGAGTTGGTGATGGACAAGGAAGCCTGGCATGCTGCAGTCTATGGAGTTGCAAAGAGTTGGACATGACTGAGTGACTGAACTGAACTGATGTGTATGAACCACCCTTATGGCAGAAAGCAAAGAGGAATTAAAAAGCTTCTTGATGAAAGTGAAAGAGGAGAATGAAAAAACTGTCTTAAAACTCAACATTGAAAAAACTAAAATCATGGCACCAAGTCCCATCACTGCATGTCTAATAGATGGCAAAACAGTGAAAACAGAGACTATTTCCNTGGAAGGAGTGAGGCTGAAGCTGAAACTTCAATATTTTGACCACCGGATACAAAGAACTGACCCATTAAAAAAGACCCTGATGCTTGGAAAAATTGGGTGGGAAGAGAAGGGGACAGCAGAGGGTGAGATGTTTGGATGGCATCACTGACTCAATGGACATGAATGTGAGTGAACTCCTGGAGTTGGTGATGGACAGGGAAGCCTGGCATGCTGCAGTCTATGGAGTTGCAAAGAGTTGGACATGACTGAGTGACTGAACTGAACTGATGTGTATGAACCACCCTTATGGCAGAAAGCAAAGAGGAATTAAAAAGCCTCTTGATGAAAGTGAAAGAGGAGAATGAAAAAACTGTCTTAAAACTCAACATTGAAAAAACTAAAATCATGGCACCAAGTCCCATCACTGCATGTCTAATAGATGGCAAAACAGTGAAAACAGAGACTATTTCCTTGGGCTCAAAATCACTGCAGATGGTGACTGCAGCCATGAAATTAAAAGACACTTGCTCCTTGGAAGATAAGCTATGACCAACCTAGATGGCATATTAAAAAGCAGAGACATTACTTTACCAACAAAGGTCCATCTAGTCAAAGCTACGGCTTTTCCAGTTGTCATTTATAGATGTGAGGGCTGGACCATAAAGAAAGCTGAGCACCAAAGAACTGATGATTTTGACTGTGGTGTTGGAGAAGACTCTTGAGTTTTCCTTTGGACAGCAGGATATCCAACCAGTCCATACTAAAGGAAATCAGTCCTGAATATTCATTGGAAGAAGTGATTCTGAGGCTGAAGCTCCAATATTTGGCCATCTGATGTGAAGAACTGACTCATTGGAAAAGACCCTGATGCTGGGGAAGATTGAAAGCAGGAGAAGAAGGGAATGACAGAGGATGAGATGATTGGGTAGCGTCACCTACTCAACGGACATGAGTTTGAGCAAGCTGCAGGAGTTGGTAATGGACACGGTAACCTGGTGGGTGTGCTGTAGTCCATGGGTCACAAAGAGTTGGACACGAATGAACAACTGAACAACATGGGTGCCAACGGAGAGGTGCGTTCGATCCCTTGGTCAGGAAGATCCCCTAGAGGAAGGCATGGCAACCCACTCCAGTATTCTTGTCTGGAGAATCCCATGGACAGAGAAACTTGATGGGCTACAGTTCATGAGATCGCAAAGAATTAAGACTGAAGCGACTTAGCATGGCAACGTAGTCTCTCAAAAACTGAGATCTCTTAAAAAATAATCTATTCATAAAATATTAATAATAGTGAGTGTTCAAGAAAGAGGTTGGGTAATTGAATTTTATATTTATATAAATTACTTTATAAGATTCCTGCCTTAATGTGCTTTGACCATAAATAATATATTGTTAATAATTTGTTAATTTGGACAAGAATTTATTAGTCTCAAATGCTCTTGATCAAAAATTACAACTGATACAATGGCATTACTAATTATTTTTATGTTCGGTTCCCTAATTTTGTGAATATTATTTTTGAAGCCATGAAAAATAAATTTTCTTCCTAAAAATAAATTTTTCCCCATAGAAATAACCTGAAATAATAGTGAGAACAAAGGTATTAAAGGTTCATACTTTATGAACAATTCTAATCGATTTATATTTACCTGATTGGTTTTATGGTCTTCTGATTTGATTCATAATTCAGAGACAATTTTGGATTCTCAGGAAAGGATATAAATTTAAAACATTCTCTTGAGATGCTAAGTGTTAGTGTTAGTTGCTGTCATGTCCAACTCTTTGAGACCCCACAGAGTGCGTAGCCCACCAGGCTCCTCTATCCATGAAACTCTCCAGATAGGAATACTGGAGTAGCCATTCCCTTCTCTGGGGGATCTTCCAGACCCAGATATCAAACCCGTGTCTTCCACATTACAGGTAGATTCTTTACAATCTGAGCCACCAGGGAATTCCTCTTTTGAGATAAGATGATACCTATGACATAGTCTATTCTAGTTATTACATGCCATCTGTTGAAGACAGTGAAAAGAAAATATTCTATTTTTATGAATCATTTATCTTAAAATTCAGAATATTCACATCCTAGAACTCTCAAAGTGGTAACCCCCATCTTGTATAGTGCAATCCAATGGAGTTAACCATAGTGTGCAAACATCAAAATGATGTGGCCCTTATTCAAGGAGCAGCTTACAGTTTTCTAGAATATAAATTAAAAACAATTACAATCAGATGGAAGATATATTGAATGGTGATGAAATATTATACCCATAGGTGATTCTGATGAAATTGAAACTTGCAAAGTGTTTTCAGTCGTCAATCTTGAAGATTCTTAGGAAGAATCTTTCGTGAATTTTCACTTGAAGAATGTGAAGAAAAGGTTCATTCACATTGTCAGGTAACAACTGAGAGGGGTGGGATGGGCGAAGGTGGGAAGGAGGTTCTAGAGGGAGGGGACATTCATATACTTAGGACTGATTCTCCTGGTTACATGGCAGAAACCGAGACACATTGTAAAGCAATTACCCTCCAATTAAAGACAAATTAAACTATATGATAAGAACAGAACCACACCACAGGTGTTCATCTTAAAATGCATACCTTAAAATTTTCCACAAATAAAAGTGATTCATCTCCTAAAAAAGGGTGATTTGCCTCAATGAACTAATATCATATTTTATGGATCATTCATCAATCTTGTCATATCTGTGCTGAATTATGTTCAAATCACCCTGGAATTTTTAAAAACTAAAACACCAAATCCATACCTTTATTTCCAAAGGCATTTAAAATTCTAATTATAGAACACAATATCCTGTTGATTTTTTTTGGTCAAATTAATTAGTACAGAAAAACCAAGGAGAGGTATTGCTGTTTTAATGACAGCACTATTACATACAACAGTGTAGAAAGAAGCCCATACCTGATTTTGATGAATGAGTTGAGAAATAAAAGAAACATAAGCTCTGTGGAGAGAGGGCTATTCTCATTTTCTAAAACATAGAGTATGTTTTGATAATATTACAGGAAAGGATACATTTTAAATGTACTTATTTTTTATTGAAATATAGTTGACTTACAATGTTGTGTTAGTTTTGAGAAAAGGATACATTTAATAAATTATCATCTCTAGAATAATATAGGAAAAAGTTTTCAAACAGAATACCTATAAAACATGCTAAAAGAATAACTAAAATTTTACTAGCTATCTTGAACAAAGTGACATGATCCCCCTTTTCTTAATATCATGTATTAAGATATTGGTGCATTTCCTGAGACCACTCTTCAAATTCACCTCTGCACTGCCTGATTGCTTTGGATGGGCAATTTCTATGTGACTCACAGGCATCTACAAAAATCAAGAGTTCCTTTGTTACAACTCAGAACCAGGAATCAATTTTTTGACACACAGAAAGGAGTGCCTCCTCTAGCCTTCCAAAACTTATGCTGCTTCAGTGATTACAAGTTAATTGATCTTTTCTTCTCTGTGAAAAACCAGTCTAAATCCATGGTTTTCTCTAAGGATGCTATAATGAGGAATGTTCTTTGGAAGTACGTATTTTAAGCCAATCTGAAAAAGATTTTAAGAGTAAAAGCCTCCATCATTTCAAGTATACAGTTAATTTTCTGAATAATTTTATTCAAATCCAACCTCAGAAATATTTTCCTCACAAGATATTTTTTAAATGAAGCTTTAAAAAAAGGAACAGCCCTCAAAAGTATAAAACTCAGAATTCTAGTGTTTTCTCTCGTGCTTCTTTGGTGAAAAGAAATGAAACGGAGGTGGTGGAGCGTCTTTTTCTATTGAGAGCTTGGGTGTGAGATTTCTGTATTTGTTTCCTTCCTTTGAGCAGTAGCGGTAGAAGGAAAGCTATCAGGAAAACTCCTTGTACAGAGTTTCGTGTGAGAGAATTTAATCTGAGTACCAAATAGAATCAGGCTTGCATGTGTCGGACATTTCTGCCCCAGGGCTGTTTTTAAACAAAATTTCCCTTTCCTGTCAGTGAAACTGGCATGCAGCTCCACACACTCCCTTATGATGAATGAAAGAGGGATAAATAAAAGTCATTTTCTTACCTAATTAGATGTCAGAAGTGAAATCAACAAAATAAAGCAAACTGACTCCAATGCGGAAAAAAAATGATATTTCACATGTAAAATTTATATTATTTGGGCTCAGTTCTTCATAAAATTAACTCGATTCACACACATTATGGATTAGGATTGTTTGGTTTTATGTGAATTATCCAAGTCTTGATATTTTCATTTAGAAATATGTGTGAACGTTAAGCAGTGCTGGAATTTCACCTCTAATAATATTTGCAGGAAAAAAATTTATTTCTATGATCTCTGTTAAAAAGAAATAACACAATGGAAGAAGCTCTTGTACCATATGTGAAATGTGTAAATGACTTTTCAGAAATGACTCCAACTGAAATGTTTCAAATGTTTTAAATAAGGCCCTTAAACAGAACATGTTCTGTACCCCTCAAAACACAAATGTCTCTGATATTTGTTCAGAGAAATTTTTACCTGTTTATGTCATTGACAGGGTGACATTTCAAAGAAATATCCTTTGGGGACCTTTCTGGTTGTCCAGTGGTTAAGACTGTGTTTCCAGTGAAAGGGGCATGGATTTGATCCCCAACTGGGGAGCCAGGATCCCACACACCAAGTGGTGTGGTCAAAAAATAGAAATCAAAATTTAAGATGTATCCTTTCAGCTAATGATGTAACCAAGTTAAACTATTTACTATCAGCTTTCATTTTTTTATTAAAACCTATTCACACATATTTGCATGCAAATACCATACATATAGGTTCACGTAAGTTTTTACCATCAAAATCATATAAAGCTGTGATTTTATTAATAGGAAAACTGAAGGCATTAAATGACTTGAACTTGTATCCTGATAGCTACTATCAAAAACAAAAATGTGATAAACTTCTTGTGTAATGTCTGCTTTGCTGTTCAAATATGAAACGCATGCTACCAGTGAAATGCTTGCTACTTTGGTATTGGCTGATAAGTGTTAATAAGAATAGTTTGCTTCATGCTATTTCCCTTTTGTATTTGCTTTACTTCAAACTATTTCGCAAACATCTTGAAAATGAAACTATAAATTGTCTAATATCAGAGATGGAGAAAATAAGACAGGGAGAAATTTAAGGAACGTTTCAACAGTAACTAAAGATTCAAGCAAAAATTACAGCTTAGATCTCTTGAAAAGAAATTCAGTTCTCAGCTACCTAACACATAGTATCACTGTTTGTAAAATAAGCTTCTGTTTAACATCTCTCTTGAAGAAACTGATTGGCCAGGTTCACTTTCAATAGACTGTACCATTGTTTTATTAAGATTCCATGTAATAATAGAAGCAAAGACCATTAAAATAAACATAGTAGCTATCACTTGATTTGATAATTCCTTTTTATGCATACCAAACTATGTAACCTTTCTTTAAAGTCACATTTTAAGTGGACCAAATGTACTGACCCCTTTCTTCAATACTGGCATAACATTAATGGAATTAATGGTGTTTCACGCTATTATCAGAGTATTCATAGAGTAGCACATTAAGACAGGAGGCTAGAGATCTAAAAATAATGAGCAATCAGTACAAAACCGTATTTAGATTCCCAGGTGTAACACTGCAATATCGTCTGAATCCAATTCCTGAAGGAATAGGACACATTTACAGCAATTAAACAACACTCCCTTTTTATCTCATGAAATGCTGAAAATCTGTTTTTGCAATCAGCAGCAATTATTGGTCCATTATCCCATTTTTCCTCTGAGGATTGTACATGATCTTGGACCTTCTTAAACACATGAGCTTCCAAAACTTCAGCCTTAAGGGATTAGCCATCATCATGTAAAGAGAGCTTAGTAATGGCCCATCATGAAATAAAGGCAGCACAACTTCATGACAGGTTGCTTGAATATTCAAGTAAATATATAAAATTGATAAAACCATCCTGAAAATGCATATCCTAAAATATAACCAAATATATACTGCTTAGGTCAGCATAAATGATATTCTCTAGAGCTGGAGCAGAAATCATAAATTATAAAAACCAAGGAGCTGCCTAATTATATTTGCTTTCAGGGACATCACCGGGGATCAAAATAGCAACAGACAAAATAAATTTATCAATCTAATACACAGGGAGATAAGACATAGTAGGAAATGATTAATGACAACAGTTTACATTTTCACTTGGAGGATTTCAAACTACTCTGTAAACAATAAAATTACACCCTAAAAAAAAAAGCTATCAAGCAAGTGCCTTTCATATGCAAAACACTAGCCTCAGAGTTATAAGCAGAATTCTATCTGCTAAGAAATTTAGTGAGGCGGCCTGACAGGTAATGACTTCAAGGTGAAATGTGATTAACATCCTGTAAGTGGGGCAAACCATACTGGACAGTTATAGCCACTTAAATCACTCTTGGCTGGAGTAGCCGGGGAACATTTAATTTAAAAAAAGTAACATTTCATCTGACTTTTGTCCTTTCTGGGAGAATCTTAAAGATACCTGGACAAGTTAGATTTATGCCAATGCATTTCTGATCCAAGACAAGGTGGAAAAGAATCCTCAAGACCAGTACACCTCTCTGTCTCTCTGTTCCTGGCTATTTTGAAAAAGTATGAAGACATTTATCCTAGGAAGGATGTGTAGCTACTGTTCTTAAGTCAACAGGTGTATGGTGGTAAATAACAGCATCCTTTGGTTGACAATGGCTAAAAGATTGCTTTGTTCTCCCCTGTGCTGTACTATTTGATCCTCCTTGAGACAAAGGTAAGAATGACTTTTTCTTCTGTTGAAGTATAGTTGATTTACAAAGTTGTGCTAATTTCTGCTGTACAGTAAAGTGACTCAGTTATGCATATAACTGCCTAGCCATTTCCACATTTCCTGGAATGTGATCCCACTGGTTAAAAATTCCCAAGATGGAAAAACAATCCGAGATATCATAGCTATGCATTTTGTTTTTACCCAAGCGCTTCCTTTCCAGATATTGATCCAGCTGACTCTCATCTCTCTCTCGAGCTAGTGGTGTTCAAAATCATTACTGGGTGTGGTAAATGACAGTTCCCAGCATATGAGAAAATACAAGCTTTGTTAGGAAAGCTAAAATTTCTCTTATCTTCATGGCAATATCAAACTTACCCATTTGCTGAGTAATATTCTGGTTAACTAACATTTAATTAAAGAACCCTTTGGAACATTTCTTTCTTACTAAGTTGAAAAAAAATGATGGAACCAATCTTGCATATTCTGTTTATGTCAAAGTAAAACATAGATCTCACCAGAAAGTCTCTAAAGTGATAACTTAAAGCTCTTCCTTATGATGCGTTCCACAGTAAGCAAGTGTTTATTCTTGAAATCAGATCAAGTAGAAACATATGTCTTATCCCACTTTTTTCTCTTTCTGTCACTGCAGAGTTAAAGCTATTTTTTACAATTTTAATTACTAATGTTTATCACAGCTAGGGCAAAATATTTAAATCACATGTTTATATTATTGTGCCAATTAATTTTTAGTTTTTATCCACAGCGTTGTTTTTTTCTGTGCCTATTTTGACACTTAAGAAGGAGATAAATGAAAGGGTAGGGGGGAAATGGTGATAAATTCAATGATACTCAAGATTCTGTTATCTAACTAGATTAAGATGCTCCCTGTAGCGACTGAGGAGTTTGGGATTAACAGATGCAAACTAGTATAAATAGGATGGATAATCAACAAAGTCCTACTGTAGAGCACAGGGAACTCTTTGATATCCTGTGATGAAACCTAACAGAAATGAAAATGAAAAAGAATAGATTCATGTATGTGAGTCACTTGCTGTACAGAAGAAATTAAACACAACATTGTATATCATCCATACTTCAATAATTCTTATAAAAAGATGCTCATTGTAACTGATACCAAAATCTTTCCTGAAATTATTCCTCATCTTTAGCATGGTGTTTTCCCTTATTCCATGGAGAAAATGCTTTAATTCATGCAAGATTCACCTCACATCCAAACTGTTCAAAATGTTCAGTATAGAAGTTAACCACTGTGATACTGGAGCATCTAATTTTGCCCTGACCATAGCTTACATTTTGCCACTATCACTGCATGTTTTTCGATTTCTACATATAAGTGTATTGATTCAATTATTCAATGTTGCTATTTAATAAATGCTGTCCATTATCCTAAATTCTGTAAAGAAGGAAAGATGAGTCAGACTTGGATATGTAACTTCAAATTTTTCTATCAGTGACACTTTGGACATGTGCCTAGATAAATTTGATGTGGAGCTGAAAATGTGAAATAACATGAGAAGCCAAGATTAAGAGTTACAGGAGCTCATAAATAGGAAAAGGGAGTAAGAGAAGACGATGATGAAGAGTGTAGAGTACCACATGGAACACCATTTGGGCTTCACTCTGTAAAATAAAAGGAATAAGTGAAGTTTTTCAATAGCAGGGTACAATGGCCAGGTATAGCCTTAAGGAAAATTAGCCTGACAGCAATGATTATGTTGGATCTGGCTGAGCATGGCTAGAACGTGAGAAAGCACTGCACTATGTGAAATTTAATGAGAACCTAAATTGGATAAGTGTCGGTGAAAGAAAAGAGAAAGAAATAGACGCAAGATCAATGCTAAAGGTAGATTTAGCTGCATCCAGACGCTGATGACGAGATATTGGAGACATTGGAGGTAGGGGGTGGGACTCAGTGTTCAGGGAACTAAACACTAAAAGGTTTAAGAGAAAAAGAATTAGACGAGAAAGAATCAGTCACAAAAGAAAGGAAACGTAGTCCAGACAAGGCGAGAATTTAAGACTGGACATCCAAGAAGGCATGTCAGTAAGAGTGCACCCAATTTCAGGACACATGCACACAGTTTCATTAAAAATACACTCAGGAATTCAAAATTCACATAACAATTCATGAAATTATGAACCTTCTAGGGGAATATACAAGAAGAAAGACAAACGTGACCCTTCTCTTTGAGGGTAATTCTTACAAAGAATTTTATAGTGGATTACTCTGGGCTGAACTCTGACATGGCAGAGACATATAGTATTGACGTTTGAGAGATTTTTTTTTTATAGGCAGACTTTCAAAATATGTTGATGACATATAATCATTCCAAGATCTGTGCCAAGGATTTTACGTATGCTTTTATAAGGCAACTGAAAATAGGAGTGGATTATGTGCGCCAGAAGTTTCTGCTCCCGTCTTGGCTTGTTTCTTTCTTTTGGTTTATTTATTTATATTTTGGCAGCGCTGGGTCTTCATTTCTGCATAACCTTTTCTCTAGTTGCGGCAAGCAGGCACTAACCTCTCTTTGCGGTA
The DNA here is from genome assembly GCA_006410735.1 of Raphicerus campestris. NCBI lineage: Eukaryota > Metazoa > Chordata > Mammalia > Artiodactyla > Bovidae > Raphicerus > Raphicerus campestris. The sequence goes on from SJYW01040244.1 coordinate 122,056, forward strand.
CACGGGCTTCTGACGGCTGCGACTTTCCTTGTTGCAGAGCACAGGTTCTAGGGCACAAGGGCTTCAGTAGTTGCGATGAGAGGGCTCAGTGGTTGCAGGTCCTGGGCTCTAGAGTACAGATGCAGTAGTTATGGCTCATGAGACTAGTTGCCTTGGTGCATGTTGGGTCTTCCCAGACCAGGGATCGAACCCATATCTCCTGCATAGGCAGGCGGGTTCTTAGCCAGTGAGCCACCAGGGAAGCCCTGCTTGTTTTTTTGCAACAAAATTTCTTCCTTTGTAGCATAACATTTTGTTGATAATATTACTCTTAATGGTGACGGAGAGGCTCAATATACAAATGGACACTAGTCAGATCACATACAATAATGTAAGTCTGAGTCACAGTCTCTGCAGCAATTAGCTCAGGAAGCCACACACCAATCTCTTCCAGCTTTAGACCCAGAAAGATCAGGACTTGGTCAGTGACTGCCAGCTCTCCTCATTTTTGCTTCTGCTGAAAAGTCAGGACTGACTAGAGAAAGCCAAATAAGTTCCTCTAACTGATTTATATGAGATGCTCCACTTCTAGTTACCTGCCTCTAGCTTCCCTGTGCCAACAGCCTCTGTGCCAACAGTTAGAACACGTCTGAAGTTTTCTCATCTTACACTATAAACCTTTCCCACTCCACTGCTTGACTTTGCGAATCTGCCAAATACAAGTGATGGTGGTTGACTCCTTTCACTTCAACAAGCTCTGAATAAATAGCTTTTGTTTTTCTCATTTCAGTGGGGCTTCATTTACCTTTGGGGCTTCCCTGGTGGCTCAGAGGTTAAAGCATCTGCCTGCAATGTGGGAGACCTGGGTTCGATCCCTGGGTCAGGAAGATCCCCTGGAGAAGGAAATGGCCACCCACTCCAGTATATTCTTGCCTGGAGAATCCCATGGACGGAGGAGCCTGGAGAGCTACAGTCCAGGGGGTCGCAAAGAGCTGGACACGACTGAGCGACTTCATGTCACTTCACTTCACTTCATTTACTTTCCGTTTTCTTCTAGAAGCCATCTGCATAGCTCATTCTCGGACTGCAGCCTTTGACCAGCGGCAGGACCCGTGGAATCCCCTTGTGCTTTGCTGCTCATTGATTGTCAAACCTTCATCAACATGGGACAATGGAAACAGTGGTAGACTTTATTTTCTTGGACTCCAAAATCACTGCAGATGGTGACTGCAGCCATGAAATTAAAAGACGCTTGCTCCTTGGAAGAAAAGCTATAACAAACCTAGCTGCTGCTGCTAATTCGCTTCAGTCGTGTCCGACTCTGTATGACCCCATAGACGGCAGCCCACCAGGCTCCCCTGACCGTGGGATTCTCCAGGCAAGGACACTGGAGTGGGTTGCCATTGCCTTCTCCAATGACAAACCTAGACAGCACGTTAAAAAGCAGAGACATTACTTTACCAACAAAGGTCCATCTAGTCAAAGCTATGGTCTTTCCAGTAGTCATATATGGATATGAAACTTGGACCATAAAGAAAGCTGAGCACCAAAGAATTGATGCTTTTGAACTGTGGTGTTAGAGACTCTTGAGAGTCCCTTGGACTGCAAGGAGATCCAACCAGTCCATCCTAAAGGAAATAAGTCCTGAATATTCATTGGAAGGACTGATACAGAAGCTGAAACTCCAATACTTTGGCCACCTGATGTGAAGAAATGAAGAACTGAAGAACTGACTCATTGGAAAAGACCCTGATGCTGGGAAAGATTGAAGGCAAGAGAAGGGGACAACAGAGGATGAGATGGTTGGATAGCATCACCGATTCAATGGACATGAATTGAGCAAGCTCCAGGAGTTGGTGATGGACAGGGAAGCCTGGCTTGCTGCAGTTCATGGAGTCGCAAAGAGTCGGACACAAATGAAATGAACTGAACTAGGATGTCAGCAACAGGTCTCAAATCTGCTCTTTGATTTGGGGTCCTCAACTATTCTCAGGATGCTTTTTAATACCATAACAAAAGAGATACTTCAATAAAGAGTCTCCTGCCAGCTTGAAAAAAAAAACTGAAATTTTTTATTTGTTCAGTCAGAACCATAAACAAAATTGTTATCCCTCAGTTCCCAGTGGTACCCAACCTAAATATCACTCTGTCTTCAGTTCCTCTGGAGCCACCTTACTTCACTGTAATAGACTGTGCTTTTTTCAGTGTGCTTGTGGATCAGGACAGTCAAGTGCTTATGCCTTTACCTGGGAGGACAACAATGTACCTGGCTATTTATGTTCCAGAGATTCACTGAAGGTCCTTCTTATTTTTCTGAGGTCCTTGATCAAGACTTAAAAGACCTAAATTCTTTGTAATTCCATTCGAATTCAATAAGTAGACGATTCCCTACTGTGTTGAAAGAACAAGTAAAACTACTAAAAGGATCACATTTTCTTGTTCTCAGTGTTAGAAGAGAAGAAGACATAAAGTTGCAAAAGATAAATTAGAATCTTACCCAAACACAGTCCATTATTTAGGCCATGACCTATCTGTGAAATTTTAAAATAAAATCTCTCTTGACAGACTAAAGACTATCCACACTTATCCTAGAGCTGTTAAAAAACAATTTGAGAAGATTTCTAGATGTAACTGGGGGTTGAAAATATTGGGAGCACCCTCCTTTATGAGTTAAGTCCTCAGTAAGAGACCCATTGCTTTGGAAACCCGAACATGAACAGGACTTCTAGAACCTGAAGTAGTGTCCTTAAAAGCCTCCTTAACTACAAAATACATTTTGTTTCATCTGTGTATGGGTGATTTTTGCCCTTTTGGTGGTTTATGGGAGCAATAAATAATCCATAACTTACTACATGATTTCACATTTTACCTACCCAGTTGCAAAAGCTAATCTGCTCTCTCTTAGGGCAATAGCTGCCACTAAAAACTTGTTGATACTTGTGCTAAACTAGCTCTAGGCTCCCTACTTCATCTCCTGATTCTCAGTCAGTAGCAGCACAACACTTTTTACAGCCAGCGGATTGCTGCTATGAGATTCGGTCACATCCTGGCTCTCATATTACTATTCACCACTATAACAACCTGATTCCCATAACTCTCAAATCCATGAAGAGGGACCTTAGGATTATTTTAGGATTAGGGAGCTTTTGGTGTCTCACTTACATGTATCAGAGGCTGCCATAGAGAATACTGACCTAATATTCCTTGTTGATGGGCTTCCCTTGTGCCTCAGTGGGTAAAGAATCCACCTGCAATGCAGGAGACCTGGGTTGGGAAGATCCCTGGAGAAGGGAAAGGCAACTCACTCCAGTATTCTAGCCTGGAGAATCCCATGGACTCTACAGTTCATGGAGGTCACAAAGAGTCAGACACGACTGAATGATTATCACGTTACTTGCTGATGGCTCCACCTCAAAGGTGAGTCTGAAGGTTATCAAGCAAGATACGCTGCCACTAATTTAAACTCTCCTTAAATACAGTTCTCAATCTGGTATTAAATCTGCCCAGATGGAAGAATTTACTGCACTTGCTAGACCTTTTCTACTAGCCAAAGTTCAGAGTGCACATACGTATTGCAAGTGGGTAAGCTTTTGGAGTAGTACGTGACTTTGGAATGCTTTGTAAACAAAAAAGTTTTCTCATTTACTGTAACATCTAATGAAAATAAAAAATGCAGTGCAAGTTAAGAAACATTTAGCTGTCCTCCTACTTGTAGAGAGAGAGCTCTTGTAAAGTGGTCTGCCGCTGTGCCGCTCAGTCCCTCAGTTGCATCTGACTCTTTGAGATCTCATGGATTGTAGCTCGCCAATCACCTCGGTCCATGGCACTTTCCTGGCAAGAATACTGGAGCAGGTTGCCATTTCCTACTCCAGGGGATTTTTCCCTACCCAGGGATCGAGCCTGTCTCTTGTGCCTCCTGCATCGGCAGATGGATTCTTTACCACTGCACCACCTGGGAAGCTTTAAACCCACGAAAAAAGAGAATATGTAAACTAAAAGAAATTCTCCAGCCAAACAGATAGGCTTAGTCAGTGGCAATCCTATCTAAACCCTCAAAAGATAAATCTCTGGAGTGAATCAAAGAGGCCATTGTAAAATACAATGTTTGGTCTCTGATTTTGAAAGGGCAGAATGAAATGATCTGGTTGTATCCTTCGATAATCTTACTTCCATGATAAATCCTTGGTGGTACCAGATGATTTTAAATGGAGATTAGCTAAATTGCTCCATGAAACTATTCAACATGATACAGACCAATTGATTACTGTCTTAAATCAACCTTAGTGGAGGAAGTTTAAAAAGATAGCTGATGCATTTTCATAACTGTCAAAAACACAGCCGTAAAGGTGACACTCAGCCACAAACCAAAGGTTATAAGGTCCCTTTGAACACCTTGAGATGCATTTTTACTCAGGGTCTATTCTTCATGGGATTTGAATATGTTTAGTGACTATATATCTATTTCAGCATAGGTTGAAAATGCTAAGATCCTGATGCTTGGAAAGACTGAGGGCAGGAAAAGAAGGTGGCAAGAGATGATGAGAGAGTTGGATGGCATCACTGACTCAAAGCACATGGGTTTGAATAAACTCCAAGAGATAGTGAAGGACAGGGAGGCCTGGCATGCTGCAATCCACAGAGTTGCAAAGAGTTGAATATGACTTAGCAACTGAACAATAACAGAAATTACAGTTGCTAAAAAGCTGCTTGATTTTGTTTCCAAGCCATATCAACTTTTTATGAAGTGATCGAGACATNTTAGAATCTTACCCAAACACAGTCCATTATTTAGGCCATGACCTATCTGTGAAATTTTAAAATAAAATCTCTCTTGACAGACTAAAGACTATCCACACTTATCCTAGAGCTGTTAAAAAACAATTTGAGAAGATTTCTAGATGTAACTGGGGGTTGAAAATATTGGGAGCACCCTCCTTTATGAGTTAAGTCCTCAGTAAGAGACCCATTGCTTTGGAAACCCGAACATGAACAGGACTTCTAGAACCTGAAGTAGTGTCCTTAAAAGCCTCCTTAACTACAAAATACATTTTGTTTCATCTGTGTATGGGCGATTTTTGCCCTTTTGGTGGTTTATGGGAGCAATAAATAATCCATAACTTACTACATGATTTCACATTTTACCTACCCAGTTGCAAAAGCTAATCTGCTCTCTCTTAGGGCAATAGCTGCCACTAAAAACTTGTTGATACTTGTGCTAAACTAGCTCTAGGCTCCCTACTTCATCTCCTGATTCTCAGTCAGTAGCAGCACAACACTTTTTACAGCCAGCGGATTGCTGCTATGAGATTCGGTCACATCCTGGCTCTCATATTACTATTCACCACTATAACAACCTGATTCCCATAACTCTCAAATCCATGAAGAGGGACCTTAGGATTATTTTAGGATTAGGGAGCTTTTGGTGTCTCACTTACATGTATCAGATGCTGCCATAGAGAATACTGACCTAATATTCCTTGTTGATGGGCTTCCCTTGTGGCTCAGTGGGTAAAGAATCCACCTGCAATGCGGGAGACCTGGGTTGGGAAGATCCCTGGAGAAGGGAAAGGCAACTCACTCCAGTATTCTAGCCTGGAGAATCCCATGGACTCTACAGTTCATGGAGGTCACAAAGAGTCAGACACGACTGAATGATTATCACGTTACTTGCTGATGGCTCCACCTCAAAGGTGAGTCTGAAGGTTATCAAGCAAGATACGCTGCCACTAATTTAAACTCTCCTTAAATACAGTTCTCAATCTGGTATTAAATCTGCCCAGATGGAAGAATTTACTGCACTTGCTAGACCTTTTCTACTAGCCAAAGTTCAGAGTGCACATACGTATTGCAAGTGGGTAAGCTTTTGGAGTAGTACGTGACTTTGGAATGCTTTGTAAACAAAAGTTTTCTCATTTACTGTAACATCTAATGAAAATTAAAAATGCAGTGCAAGTTAAGAAACATTTAGCTGTCCTCCTACTTGTAGAGAGAGAGCTCTTGTAAAGCGGTCTGCCGCTGTGCCGCTCAGTCCCTCAGTTGCGTCTGACTCTTTGAGATCTCATGGATTGTAGCTCGCCAATCACCTCGGTCCATGGCACTTTCCTGGCAAGAATACTGGAGCAGGTTGCCATTTCCTACTCCAGGGGATTTTTCCCTACCCAGGGATCGAGCCTGTCTCTTGTGCCTCCTGCATCGGCAGATGGATTCTTTACCACTGCACCACCTGGGAAGCTTTAAACCCACGAAAAAAGAGAATATGTAAACTAAAAGAAATTCTCCAGCCAAACAGATAGGCTTAGTCAGTGGCAATCCTATCTAAACCCTCAAAAGATAAATCTCTGGAGTGAATCAAAGAGGCCATTGTAAAATACAATGTTTGGTCTCTGATTTTGAAAGGGCAGAATGAAATGATCTGGTTGTATCCTTCGATAATCTTACTTCCATGATAAATCCTTGGTGGTACCAGATGATTTTAAATGGAGATTAGCTAAATTGCTCCATGAAACTATTCAACATGATACAGACCAATTGATTACTGTCTTAAATCAACCTTAGTGGAGGAAGTTTAAAAAGATAGCTGATGCATTTTCATAACTGTCAAAAACACAGCCGTAAAGGTGACACTCAGCCACAAACCAAAGGTTATAAGGTCCCTTTGAACACCTTGAGATGCATTTTTACTCAGGGTCTATTCTTCATGGGATTTGAATATGTTTAGTGACTATATATCTATTTCAGCATAGGTTGAAAATGCTAAGATCCTGATGCTTGGAAAGACTGAGGGCAGGAAAAGAAGGTGGCAAGAGATGATGAGAGAGTTGGATGGCATCACTGACTCAAAGCACATGGGTTTGAATAAACTCCAAGAGATAGTGAAGGACAGGGAGGCCTGGCATGCTGCAATCCACAGAGTTGCAAAGAGTTGAATATGACTTAGCAACTGAACAATAACAGAAATTACAGTTGCTAAAAAGCTGCTTGATTTTGTTTCCAAGCCATATCAACTTTTTATGAAGTGATCGAGACATGTACTTCACAGGACTTGTTAACACGAGAAAAAAAAAAAAGAAAAAACGTTTAAAGCATAAACAATTACTCAAATACTACCCTATCATTATTAACTACAATCTCCTGGAAAGGTGGAAAGATTCAGTATCATCCTTACATTGTAACTAACAAAGATTTCAGAAAACCTGGTGCCCCCTTTTTCAAAGGACCTCTGACCAGCCTTCAGGGCCATATGATCCACTCCCTTTGAACCAGTCATATCTATTATTTCCTATGGATTGGTAGCTGGAAGGCTGGTAAATTCAGGATTTTTCCTTCTTACTAGACTCTTCTCTGCTGCATGAAGACATGACAAAATATTTCAACGGGCTCATGTTCTATTACCAGTCTTATCACCAATGGGTTAAGCTCATCTTTCCAGAACATCTCTCTTCATAATGTTCAACCAAATTTCATGTACTAGAAGGCTGCTGTTTATTCCCTAACTCATATCTGACACTTTGCACCCCACAGACTGTAACCCACCAGGCTCCTCTGTCTACGGGATTTCCTAAGTAAGAATACTGGAGTGGGTTGCTATTTCCTTCTCCAGGGGTACTAGAAGACATCAGAGAAAAAGTGATCTTGAACTGACCTTTGAACACCATCAGATGGATTTCATCCAGATTCCACTATCCAGGGGATTTGAATATGTTCCAGTTATTGTATCTTATCAGTTCATTTCAATTGCTCAGTCGTGTCTGACTCTTTGCAACCCCNAGAGTTGGACTGTGAAGAAGGCTGAGCACTGAAGAATTGATGCTTTTGAACTGTGGTGTTGGAAAAGACTCTTAAGAGTTCCTTGGACTGCAAGGAGATCCAACCAGTCCATTCTGAAGGAGATCAATCCTGGGTGTTCATTGGAAGGAATGATGCTAAAGCTGAAACTTCAGTATTTTGGCCAACTCATGCAAAGAGTTGACTCATTGGAAAAGAGTCTAATGCTGGGAGGGATTGGGGGCAGGAGGAGAAGGGGACGACGGAGGATGAGATGGCTGGATGGCATCACGGACTCGACGGACGTGAGTCTGAGTGAACTCTGGGAGATAGTAATGAACAGGGAGGCCTGGCGTGCTGCAATTCATGGGGTCGCAAAGAGTCGGACACGACTGAGCAAGTGAACTGAACTGAACTGAACCAAAGGTCTTTTAGATCTGTTTTAAAAAAATGTCATTTGAAGCTCACGTAGACCCATGGAGTAGAGAAATGTCTTCTAGTCATATATATTTCTTTAAGAGCTATGCTGAGAGCAGGTAGACTTGAAAAAGGAAGTACTATTTAACTGCCTACATCCACCAGTGACTGAGGCAAACCAGCAAAAGAACCAGTTGCTACAATCTGTTTGTTAGACCTCAGCTCATCCTAAACTAGAATTCAACAACCTTCATAGGACAATAAGCTAATTATTTGCCAACTAGAAGACACTGATAGAGATCCAAGTATATAGCCCAGATCATGTAAGGCCTTGGTTCTGACCTTACGTAGTTTCGTCTTTTCTTCTGGATATACGGATGCCCTAATCAGGTACTACTTCCTTTGTGATCAAGATACCTGGACCTGTTTGTCTCAGACTTAACCTTCCTGTACTTTAGGATAGTATTTCCAAATTTGTCTATACAGACACACTACTTCCATAGATAACCAAGGTAGGGTATTACAAACAACACATGAGCTTTAAAACAAGGCCATTCTTAGCTATGGAGGCAACCTACCTGGGAGAAATATTGACTCATTGTTTCTGTGAACAATCAATCGAAGCACTGTTCCCAGTGGAAGAAAATTGTGCAAACAGAAAAAATTGCAACAAATTGATCACTTTGAGAGTATTAATGAGAATACTTTTGCTACTAATGAAATACAGATCAGTCTCAACATGTTGTCAAAAGTCATGATGAACAATTACCTTGCTCTAGATTTCTTCTTAGCCAGTCATGGTGGTGTCTGTACCACTGCTAACGCTTTGTGTTGTTTTGGACCAATGAAGCATATGATATAACAGACTTCACATTGCCTCAAGGAAAAAGGCAGCCCAAGGTTGTTTCTCATGCCCCTTGGGGTTTGTTTTCTTGGCCTGAGTTGGGCAGTTGGGGTTGCTGTTTCCAAAGTATCTTACAAAGAGTGTTATTTGTTCTTGTTGAGAGAGAGAGAGAGAGAGAGAGTGTGTGTGTGTGTGTGACAGAGAGAGAGAGAGAGAGAGAGAGGTCATGGTGCTGGTTTGATGATTCTATTCCAGAATCTTAAATTTTCTATGCAGTTGCTCTCTTGTCCAACAATCACCGTGAAGACATAACAACAAAAAAAGGTCAAGAAGATCTCTAAATATAGTTGACCAAGGAGAAATGTAGACCACCTCCAAGTAGTAAACATCTAGAAATTTAGCCTACTCTAAGCTGTTCAATTTTAATAAGCAAGAGGGGGGATTAAGACTTGAATATACAAACGAATGCTTGAATGTACAAATAAACAATGACTAGGCAATAAACAGGCTTCCCTGATGGCAGAAAATCAGACTGCAATGCAGGAGACTTAGGTTTGATCTCAGGTTCGAGACGATCCCATGGAGTAAGAAACATGTTCCAAAATTCTTGCCTGGGAAATCCCATGGACAGAGTAGCCTTGGCAGGCTACAGTCTATGGGGTCACAAAAGAGTCAGAAATGATTTAGTGACTAAAATAAAAAACCTGTATTTGATCTATAAAAATGGCAGTTAAAATCTAATCATTAATCCCATTCATTGAGGAAGCTCTAATAAAAGAAAAGTGAATCACAGGTGACTATTTCCTAAACTAGATGTAAACGGTAAGATTGAATCAGACATATTTTTCTAAGAAAACGAACATTGTAATATTTGAATACTATTGCTTTGAATACTATTGCCTTTATACTCTTGCCTGGAAACTCCTATGGACAAAGGAGGCTGGTGGGCTGCAGTCCATGGGGTCGCTAAGTCGGACACAATTGAGCAACCTCCCTTTCACTTTAAACTTTCATGCGTTGGAGAAGGAAATGGCAACCCACTCCAGTTCTTGCCTTGAGAATCCCAGGGACGGAGGAGCCTGGTGGGCTGCTGTCTATGGGGTCGCACAGAGTCGGACACGAGTGAAGTGACTTAGCAGCAGCAGCAGCAGCCTTCACGCTAATAAATCAATTTTAGGTTTGTGCCTATAATATCATTATCCTATTGACCTTGAAAGGTTATTGAAACAAGCTTTGGCTTGTTAGTTCTCTAGTGGCCGTGATATAAGCATGAGTTTCTATCATTTATTGTTCACATGAATTAAAGACTGCAAAAATATCTTTGTGAAAGATGATGTATCACTAAGAACTCATTTTCAATTGTTGTTATTTCTTTTATCAATGTGTATTGGATTCGTAAACGTGAATACAAGTGGAAAATCATTTCATGCGAAAATAATTCCTTTAAATTGGTTATAGTTTTATATACTTTCCTTTAGTATCTATGTTCATAATAAAAGTCTGCATCAAATATTTCTTTTGTTATTAGTAATCATATTGGCTGTAAAATTGAGAGCAAAATACAATATTAACTCACTTTTGATTGGTTCCAAGTGTTCCTTCAGATTTTATCACCTTTTATGGTCATTTATATGAATAAAAAATACTGAAATTCAATAGCTTTTCTTTAACTGGTTGGATTTTTCTCCTCTAACTAAAAAGCATATTTTAGTCTATTTTTAGAGATATCCCCTCATGTAAAAATTTTTAATTGCTAAATGTGATCTAACCTAATTTCATTTCATATCAAGTTCAAATATATGAATGAAAAGTATGATCTTTCAGATTATTTGGAAGGTATAGTTTGGATCCTTTTGACATCCTATTCCCAAGTCTAATTATATGAAAAGGATACAGACATGAATAAGTCAATATGATCATGAATTGTATAGTACTATAATATTTACTATTAATAAGCTGCATATAATTAGACATGAACAGTTCAAATCTGATGTTCAAGAGTCAACTATACTGCATTTTTTGGTCAGCTAATGGACATTTGGGTCATTCTACTTTGTACTTATTATCAGTAATCCTGCCATGAAAACTTGTATGCAGGTTTTAGTGTGATTGTGTATTTTTGTTCTTTTCAATAAGCAAGAATTGACCCTCTTATCTGGAGTCCTAAGAGGCATAGGGGCTGAATTGCTAGAGCATATGGTAAGTCTGTATATAAATCACATACAAGAAATATGTGAGTAAGTCTGCGTGTGTGTGTGTGTGTGTGTGTGTGTGGAGGTTGGTACCTGTGTATGCAATGCACTGCTTTATGAGATGAAAGTAATAGAAATCATTCAATGGAAGTTAAATATAAAAATAGTCATGTTTTAACAACAATTATGTTTATTTTAGTTTTTACACACAAAATAGACCTAGAGACATGGCATTTATAGTCTTGTGATATCTTTTTAAAGTATTAAGTCACAAGTACTCTTCTTAACTTACTCTTTCACCTATATCCCAAGCCTAAATTCCATTACTTATTCTAATGAAAAACAACTTTGTTGCATTTAAGTCTTCCTCATTCCCTTATATGTATTTTAGTATTAATCAACAATTATACCATTGTTCCCTTTATGTAGTTCATGACATATTCCTGCTCATGTGCTTCAGTCAGCTGAGAAAGACCAGCCTGCCACCCACCTGTATAGAATGGATGAGAAGACTATCAGATCTCATGATCTCCTGAGCAGGCAAAGTGGTACAGCAAAGCCGAAGGAGGGAAAACACACCTCATCCAGAGCTCATCCACTACTGGTCTCACTTAGAACCACAGTTGTTGCTAAGTCGTGTCTAGCTCTTTGTGACCCCATGGACTGCAGTATACCAGGCTTCCTTGTCCTTCACTGTCTCCTGGAGTTTTCTCAAACTCATGTCCATTGAGGCTTCCCTGGTANTAGAACTACAGTTGTTGCTAAGTTGTGTCTAGCTCTTTGTGACCCCATGGACTGCAGTATACCAGGCTTCCTTGTCCTTCACTGTCTCCTGGAGTTTTCTCAAACTCATGTCCATTGAGGCTTCCCTGGTAGCTTAGATGGTGAAGAATTTGCCTGCAATGCAGGAGACCCAGATTTGATCCCTGTGGAAAGATCCCTTGGAGAAGGAAATGGCAGCCCACTCCAGTATTCTTGCCTGGAAAATACAATGGGCGGAGGAGCACGGCAGGTTACAGTCCATAGGGTCCCAAAGAGTCAGACACGACTGAAGTGACTTAGCACATGTCCACTGGGTCTGTGATGCCATCCAGCCAGCTCATCCTCCGTCATCCTTTTCTCCTCCAGCCCTCAGTCTTTCCCTGCATCAGGGCCTTTTCCACTGAGTCAGCTCTTAGCATCAGGTGGCCAAACTATTGGAGCTTCAGCTTCAGCATCAGTCCTTCCAATGAATATTTGGGTTGATTTCCTTTAGGATTCACAGCTTTGATCTCCATGTAGCCCAAAGGACTATGATGAGCTATTCATGGAGAGTGGAAAATGATCAGATCATGGAAGAGGAATTGGTAAGGTGAGTTAATAGCTTAGTAAATTTACTACATCAGACGGCAGATCAATACATAAATTATAAAACAATGTCATTCAATGTGAATTTCCAGCAACAATAGGCAGATTCTTGGATGATAAGCTTCTCTTTTATATTCTTTCACTTATCTGTTAGTTGAAAATGCAAATCCAAGTCTCTAATATGGAGAAAATATTCACTCAAGGCTACTTAAAATTCAAAAATTAAAAGCCAAACTTGCTCTGATAATGCTGCCACCAATGTTCAGAAATATATGTGTATTCATGTGCTTCTTTCTTTCTAGCAAATTTAGACTANCACCTCATGTGAAGAGTTGACTCATTGGAAAAGATCCTGATGCTGGGAGGGATTGGGGGCAGGAGGAGAAGGGGATGACCGAGGATGAGATGGGTGGATGGCATCACCGACTTGATGCACATGAGTTTGGGTGAACTTCAGGAGCTGGTGATGGACAGGGAGGCCTAGCGTGCTGCAATTCATGGCATCACAAAGAGTTGGACATGACTGAGCGACTGAACTGAACTGATACTTATGTATAGGACCCATTTTACATTTGAAAAACTGAGCTAAAAATTCAGAATCACATAAATGGCCAAGGACACACAGCTTAATAAGAGACATAGCTGGAATCCCTCCAAAACCAGTGCTCTCTCACCTTTGCACCTATTCAAAGCAGAATCCAAAACAGCATTATACTATGATAAATAATTCTAATATCATACATAAATATATTAAAATATGAACGATGTATATCTGTTATAGGGTAAAATGCAAGCTCTTTTCTAGAAATATACTTCTGATCTCAGACAACAATTAATGGAATAATAAGTTCCAATATATGTAATACATTTCACAGATAACTCTTCAGGAATTTACCAAGGGACACAGGTGAATACTTGCCTAAGATGGAAAGCTTCTAGGGAGCATTTTTTCACTTATGTAGTCATTATTTGCAATTTACCAAAAATTAATTGATACAGAGTATAACTTCAATATCCTAATAGAGCTAAGACTTCCTACAAATCAATTAACCATGATACAGAGCTTGAAATTACACTCAGCTGCTATGTGATCAAAAGATAAACAACTGGAGGTGTCAAAACTATATGTTTTTGTTATGAGTCTTAACATTTTTCATGGACTAAAAGCACAGTATGATAAAACATTTCTGTGAATTTCCTGGGCTGGAGGTACTGTTTATGAATATAATTGGGTTCATTAAAGCCAACCAAGCAGTTTATTAATCAGCAAGCTAGACTGGCACAGGATGTGATAGAAATTCTCTTATATATGATTGGTTTAAGATTTTATATTAATATAAAAGCTATTGATTTGACATATAATAAACTTGAAGCCAGCAACAAGTATAAAGAACTATTCTCACTCAAATTAACTTTTCATTCATATCCAAGTGTTCCTTATCATAAAGCTATCAAAGTACCATAGTCCTAAGAATACATTCGCAATATGGGCCATGAAAACCATCATGGACAGCAACTGAAGAGTTTGTCATGAAAACCATCATGGATATCAGCTGAAGAATTTGTCCTGAAGGTGTGTTCCAGCCAGCAAAGACCCATTGTACTACACCTTGGATGGAAGTACTAGATTTAAAAAGACCTGCTGGTCTTCTGAACTATAGGTATTGAAGTTAGGTACTCTCAACTATATGTCACCTTTTATTAATAAAAATAAAAATTTTTATAAAAATAAATACTTTTAAGTGTCTATTTAAAATCCTAGCACCAATCCCTCACTAAATAAATTAAAATAAAGGTAACACAGAGAAAAAACTATAAGTGAGTATGCATATCTTCTAGGGTAAATCAACAGAAAAAGAAAAAAGAAAAAAAAAACACTTCAGGCAGCTGAAAATGGCAACAGTTCCTGTTTTAGTTCAACTAAGTTGTTACAACCAGATATAGTGAGCCAGACAAACCATACCTCACTTTACGGAGCAACAGATTATAATAAATTACTTTAAATGTAACTTTAGTATTTTCTTACATGAAGGCAACCTGATGAAACCACTCTGGAGAATTCTTCAACAATTTCATATAAATGCATACCACATAAAAGAGAACTTTGAAAAATCACAACAGAAACTGCCACGTTCTGCAACATTGTCAGGAAAAATACTTAGTATTCACTTGTATGCTAAAAGTAATGTTATATTGGAGAATACTATAACTTCATTTTTAATTGCAAAGGCCATCATGTGATACCATCCTGAGAAGTGATTTAACAAAATTATAATCAACTAATTCAACTAATATCATCAGAATTCCATTTTTCTCTCTGATGCATTATTTCAGTGACAGGAAAAGAAATTGGCTTGTGTTCTAATTGTGAAAGACATGAAGTTGCTAGAGATACTGTAATTTGACAGTGCGTGACTATTATTTCAAACGATGAAAATATTAGTGACATCTCTAATGACTAAGCTCTACAACGACACAAACATACACCAAATTAAATAACTCCTTTCCACGAAGCTATGATCATTTCATTACAGCAACGACCTCCTGTACTCCCTACAACTTCCATTCAATCAAGTACTATCATTCGCAACCCACAATATAAGACATGCATCCAATACTTGCAGTTTACCCACACCCATAAGCTGCTTTCCGTGAACACATGGAGGCACAGAGTAATCTCTACTAGTCCTTTAGGAATCATGTTTAAAGCTGAAACACGAGATTCAAATGGAAAGTGAAAGGAGAGACATGAATGTATACTTCACCGACTGCTTCTTTTTGCAAGAAATTTGATATGAAAACAATTCAACAAGCTCAAGAGTGTGCTTGAAGTGCTCTTGGAAAGTTTTCTAAATGTGAATAAGGTGAAACTAAAGCAATATTGGTAAAGAAAAAAAAATCACAATCGTCCATTAACTAGAGCCACAAAGATCTTACTAGTCTTTCTGTGATGCTGAGATATGTTAGCTGTATAATCACAGGTCTCCTAAATATCATCATCTAACCCCAAATGCAATCATTTTCATTCATACCCTGAGATCATGAAATCTCCAGACCAGTGAGAATGCCACTGAATGCTTTCCCCAAAACATTAAAAAATGGATCCTCCATGTGGCAAAGAGATTTCACCGTGCTTTAGAGCATCAAGTCCATATTACAGGATGCCTGCCCCTATCTGTCATACTTCTCATAGAGCCAGCTCCCCAAACCAGACACAGGTGCACTCCTGTAATTCTATATGTGTCATATCCACCACTTTTTCCATGGGATTTTAAAAGTGGCGCAGCTCTAAAGCCTCTTAGTCCTGCAGGTGAAGTACTAACAGCGAAGACATGAACTAAACTACCCTAAGTAGCTGATGGTAGTTTAAAGCTGCTGATGGAAGGGTGCGCAATGAGATAACTCTTAGGTAGTTTGAGCACCTCCCTATTTAAGTCGTTGCAGAAAATTGCAAGCATCTCAAATATTCGTCACCTAGTTCCCAAAAGTGAAAACAGATACAGGTCAGGCCTGATACCATGGTTAGTAGGCAACGCTTCTCTAAACCAACATATCCTCTTGGTAACATCAGGCATGAATGTTAAAAACACCTTTCAGAGCCAAAGCGAACCAGATCAGTTTGGGAGGAGGGGGGACTCACCATGGAATAACAACGTGCCCCTCTTTTCCCCCACGCTCTTCCCTATCCCCAACATTTGGAGGGAAAACACAACTTTAGGCATTTTCAGAAGTAACTGTTCATGGTGGGAACCACACACACACACCCCAAAACCTCTCAGACTGTTTTCCTACCACACAGACCAGGGAGGCTGCACCACCTCTCCAGCGACTTAATTCTGAACGTAGTCGCTGGAACCAGCTAAGCAGCCATCGATGGAAATACATTACACACCAGAATGAGAGGAAGGTCGGCGAACAAGAAAAGCAGCTGTGCTTTCGGCCATTAATTACCGATCACCCAAATACCGCCTCGCAGCCTCCCACCCACATGCACAGCGTTCCGAACCTGGGTTTCAGGCGGCGCTTCCCGGAGCTTCACTATCTATTGTCAGGACGCAGAACCCCCCGAAACCTGGGAATCGAGCTGAAAACGCTGCCTCTGAAACAGCTAAATATAGACCCAAGGGGCTCTGGGTCTGGCAAGCAGCGAGAGACGGGAGAAACAGCCATGGAAGCGTATGACTAAGTATTTCCATTTTGTTCTAGCCAAACATCGTAATGACATTGAACATAAGGGCAAGACTGGAGGGGAGTCCTCCCCACCCCCACCCGTCTTCTCCCGTATATTAGGCACGTCATGAATGCCACGGGTAGGTTCGGGAGGGTGGCGGGGAGCAGTATTGTTGGTGTTGCCCTATATTCGCCTCCTCCAGGGGAGATGGGTGGCGGGGAGAGGAGCACGCAGTAANTATGATCATTTCATTACAGCAACGACCTCCTGTACTCCCTACAACTTCCATTCAATCAAGTACTATCATTCGCAACCCACAATATAAGACATGCATCCAATACTTGCAGTGTACCCACACCCATAAGCTGCTTTCCGTGAACACATGGAGGCACAGAGTAATCTCTGCTAGTCCTTTAGGAATCATGTTTAAAGCTGAAACACGAGACTCAAATGGAAAGTGAAAGGAGAGACATGAATGTATACTTCACCGACTGCTTCTTTTTGCAAGAAATTTGATATGAAAACAATTCAACAAGCTCAAGAGTGTGCTTGAAGTGCTCTTGGAAAGTTTTCTAAATGTGAATAAGGTGAAACTAAAGCAATATTGGTAAAGAAAAAAAAAAATCACAATCGTCCATTAACTAGAGCCACAAAGATCTTACTAGTCTTTCTGTGATGCTGAGATATGTTAGCTGTATAATCACAGGTCTCCTAAATATCATCATCTAACCCCAAATGCAATCATTTTCATTCATACCCTGAGATCATGAAATCTCCAGACCAGTGAGAATGCCACTGAATGCTTTCCCCAAAACATTAAAAAATGGATCCTCCATGTGGCAAAGAGATTTCACCGTGCTTTAGAGCATCAAGTCCATATTACAGGATGCCTGCCCCTATCTGTCATACTTCTCATAGAGCCAGCTCCCCAAACCAGACACAGGTGCACTCCTGTAATTCTATATGAGTCATATCCACCACTTTTTCCATGGGATTTTAAAAGTGGCGCAGCTCTAAAGCCTCTTAGTCCTGCAGGTGAAGTACTAACAGCGAAGACATGAACTAAACTACCCTAAGTAGCTGATGGTAGTTTAAAGCTGCTGATGGAAGGGTGCGCAATGAGATAACTCTTAGGTAGTTTGAGCACCTCCCTATTTAAGTCGTTGCAGAAAATTGCAAGCATCTCAAATATTCGTCACCTAGTTCCCAAAAGTGAAAACACATACAGGTCAGGCCTGATACCATGGTTAGTAGGCAACGCTTCTCTAAACCAACATATCCTCTTGGTAACATCAGGCATGAATGTTAAAAACACCTTTCAGAGCCAAAGCGAACCAGATCAGTTTGGGAGGAGGGGGGACTCACCATGGAATAACAACGTGCCCCTCTTTTCCCCCACGCTCTTCCCTATCCCCAACATTTGGAGGGAAAACACAACTTTAGGCATTTTCAGAAGTAACTGTTCATGGTGGGAACCACACACACACACACCCCAAAACCTCTCAGACTGTTTTCCTACCACACAGACCAGGGAGGCTGCACCACCTCTCCAGCGACTTAATTCTGAACGTAGTCGCTGGAACCAGCTAAGCAGCCATCGATGGAAATACATTACACACCAGAATGAGAGGAAGGTCGGCGAACAAGAAAAGCAGCTGTGCTTTCGGCCATTAATTACCGATCACCCAAATACCGCCTCGCAGCCTCCCACCCACATGCACAGCGTTCCGAACCTGGGTTTCAGGCGGCGCTTCCCGGAGCTTCACTATCTATTGTCAGGACGCAGAACCCCCCGAAACCTGGGAATCGAGCTGAAAACGCTGCCTCTGAAACAGCTAAATATAGACCCAAGGGGCTCTGGGTCTGGCAAGCAGCGAGAGACGGGAGAAACAGCCATGGAAGCGTATGACTAAGTATTTCCATTTTGTTCTAGCCAAACATCGTAATGACATTGAACATAAGGGCAAGACTGGAGGGGAGTCCTCCCCACCCCCACCCGTCTTCTCCCGTATATTAGGCACGTCATGAATGCCACGGGTAGGTTCGGGAGGGTGGCGGGGAGCAGTATTGTTGGTGTTGCCCTATATTCGCCTCCTCCAGGGGAGATGGGTGGCGGGGAGAGGAGCACGCAGTAAGCCACTCGGTAACCGCTCCGAGAAAGGCACTAATCCCGGCCCCCAGCTCCAGGCTCGGCCGTCTTCCGAGCGAGGGGACCCGGCGCGATCGCGGTCCTCCCCCGGCCAGGAACCGCCGAGGAGCAACCCCCCACCGGCGGCGAGGAGGAGCACGACGCCGAGCGGGATGCGCCTGGCCCCAGCCGCCCGGCCAAGGCAACTCACCGAACGGCGCAGCGCCGGATTGCCTCTTCGCGAACATGCACCCGCCGCCAGCGACAGCTCCTCAGTCCGGGGAGAGGCGTGCGCGCCGCCGCCCGGCTTCAGGGCAAGGTCCTGACCTTGCCCAACTGCAGCATCTTCCGCTTTTGTTGTCTGAGCGCGGCCGCGGGACAAGTGATGCCGGCGGGGAGCAGGGGCGAGCGCCGCGGGGGAGAGGCGGCTCC
>SJYW01040244.1:144750-184222 GCA_006410735.1 Raphicerus campestris
TTCCAAGGAATAAATGTCTTTTAATTTCACGGCTGCAATCACCATATGCAGTGACTTTGGAGCCTAGAAAAATAAAGTCTGACACTGTTTTCACTGTTTCCCCATCTATGTGCCATGAAGTAATGGGACCAGATGCCATGATCTTACTTTTCTGAATGGTGAGCCTTAAGCCAACTTTTTCACTCTCCTCTTTCACTTTCATCAAGAGGCTCTTTAGTTCCTCTTCACTTTCTGCCATAAGGGTGGTGTCATCTGCGTATCTGAGGTTATTGATATTTCTCCTGGCAATCTTGATTCCAGCTTGGGCTTCGTCCAGCCCAGCGTTTCTCATGATGTACTCTGCATAGAAGTTAAATAAGCAGGGTGACAATATACAGCCTTGACGCACTCCTTTTCCTATTTGGAACCAGTCTGTTGTTCCATGTCGAGTTCTAACTGTTGCTTCCTGACCTGCATATAGGTTTCTCAAGAGGCAGGTCAGGTGGTCTGGTATTCCCATCTCTTTCAAAATTTTCTACAATTTATTGTGATCCACACAGTCAAAGGCTTTAGGATAGTCAATAAAGCAGAAGTATATACTACATTAAATAATTAAACAAGCATAATAACTGAGTCATAAGAATGAAATGTCCAGCATGGGGAATATAATTAGTAATGATATATAATACGTTTGTATGTTTTAATTTAAAAGGAGTAAAATAAGATGATAAATCTCAATGAGCCAGTCTCAGGGTGAAATAAGTGTGTAAGTGGCTTATAATTATAAATATTTGTATAAATATAAAAGATAGGTATCTCCATATTAAGATGAGTACTTAAATATTATGTATTTATAACAGTACATTCATGTAATTTTATACAATTATCATATAGTATTATGTACATTTATTATGTAATATACATTTATATATTAAGTGTGATATAAAAGCCACTACCCTCTCTAACAAAAACTGTTAGATATGTTCTTCCTCTACTACTTTTGTATTATTGCTTTATTACTGTCTCTTATACACATCTTAGAAATTCTCTTATATATGATTGGTTTAAGATTTTATATTAATATAAAAGCTATTGATTTGACATATAATAAACTTGAAGCCAGCAACAAGTATAAAGAACTATTCTCACTCAAATTAACTTTTCATTCATATCCAAGTGTTCCTTATCATAAAGCTATCAAAGTACCATAGTCCTAAGAATACATTCGCAATATGGGCCATGAAAACCATCATGGACAGCAACTGAAGAGTTTGTCATGAAAACCATCATGGATATCAGCTGAAGAATTTGTCTTGAAGGTGTGTTCCAGCCAGCAAAGACCCATTGTACTACACCTTGGATGGAAGTACTAGATTTAAAAAGACCTGCTGGTCTTCTGAACTATAGGTATTGAAGTTAGGTACTCTCAACTATATGTCACCTTTTATTAATAAAAATAAAAATTTTTATAAAAATAAATACTTTTAAGTGTCTATTTAAAATCCTAGCACCAATCCCTCACTAAATAAATTAAAATAAAGGTAACACAGAGAAAAAACTATAAGTGAGTATGCATATCTTCTAGGGTAAATCAACAGAAAAAGAAAAAAGAAAAAAAAAACACTTCAGGCAGCTGAAAATGGCAACAGTTCCTGTTTTAGTTCAACTAAGTTGTTACAACCAGATATAGTGAGCCAGACAAACCATACCTCACTTTACGGAGCAACAGATTATAATAAATTACTTTAAATGTAACTTTAGTATTTTCTTACATGAAGGCAACCTGATGAAACCACTCTGGAGAATTCTTCAACAATTTCATATAAATGCATACCACATAAAAGAGAACTTTGAAAAATCACAACAGAAACTGCCACGTTCTGCAACATTGTCAGGAAAAATACTTAGTATTCACTTGTATGCTAAAAGTAATGTTATATTGGAGAATACTATAACTTCATTTTTAATTGCAAAGGCCATCATGTGATACCATCCTGAGAAGTGATTTAACAAAATTATAATCAACTAATTCAACTAATATCATCAGAATTCCATTTTTCTCTCTGATGCATTATTTCAGTGACAGGAAAAGAAATTGGCTTGTGTTCTAATTGTGAAAGACATGAAGTTGCTAGAGATACTGTAATTTGACAGTGCGTGACTATTATTTCAAACGATGAAAATATTAGTGACATCTCTAATGACTAAGCTCTACAACGACACAAACATACACCAAATTAAATAACTCCTTTCCACGAAGCTATGATCATTTTATTAGAGCAACGACCTCCTGTACTCCCTACAACTTCCATTCAATCAAGTACTATCATTCGCAACCCACAATATAAGACATGCATCCAATACTTGCAGTGTACCCACACCCATAAGCTGCTTTCCGTGAACACATGGAGGCACAGAGTAATCTCTGCTAGTCCTTTAGGAATCATGTTTAAAGCTGAAACACGAGATTCAAATGGAAAGTGAAAGGAGAGACATGAATGTATACTTCACCGACTGCTTCTTTTTGCAAGAAATTTGATATGAAAACAATTCAACAAGCTCAAGAGTGTGCTTGAAGTGCTCTTGGAAAGTTTTCTAAATGTGAATAAGGTGAAACTAAAGCAATATTGGTAAAGAAAAAAAAATCACAATCGTCCATTAACTAGAGCCACAAAGATCTTACTAGTCTTTCTGTGATGCTGAGATATGTTAGCTGTATAATCACAGGTCTCCTAAATATCATCATCTAACCCCAAATGCAATCATTTTCATTCATACCCTGAGATCATGAAATCTCCAGACCAGTGAGAATGCCACTGAATGCTTTCCCCAAAACATTAAAAAATGGATCCTCCATGTGGCAAAGAGATTTCACCGTGCTTTAGAGCATCAAGTCCATATTACAGGATGCCTGCCCCTATCTGTCATACTTCTCATAGAGCCAGCTCCCCAAACCAGACACAGGTGCACTCCTGTAATTCTATATGTGTCATATCCACCACTTTTTCCATGGGATTTTAAAAGTGGCGCAGCTCTAAAGCCTCTTAGTCCTGCAGGTGAAGTACTAACAGCGAAGACATGAACTAAACTACCCTAAGTAGCTGATGGTAGTTTAAAGCTGCTGATGGAAGGGTGCGCAATGAGATAACTCTTAGGTAGTTTGAGCACCTCCCTATTTAAGTCGTTGCAGAAAATTGCAAGCATCTCAAATATTCGTCACCTAGTTCCCAAAAGTGAAAACAGATACAGGTCAGGCCTGATACCATGGTTAGTAGGCAACGCTTCTCTAAACCAACATATCCTCTTGGTAACATCAGGCATGAATGTTAAAAACACCTTTCAGAGCCAAAGCGAACCAGATCAGTTCGGGAGGAGGGGGGACTCACCATGGAATAACAACGTGCCCCTCTTTTCCCCCACGCTCTTCCCTATCCCCAACATTTGGAGGGAAAACACAACTTTAGGCATTTTCAGAAGTAACTGTTCATGGTGGGAACCACACACACACACACCCCAAAACCTCTCAGACTGTTTTCCTACCACACAGACCAGGGAGGCTGCACCACCTCTCCAGCGACTTAATTCTGAACGTAGTCGCTGGAACCAGCTAAGCAGCCATCGATGGAAATACATTACACACCAGAATGAGAGGAAGGTCGGCGAACAAGAAAAGCAGCTGTGCTTTCGGCCATTAATTACCGATCACCCAAATACCGCCTCGCAGCCTCCCACCCACATGCACAGCGTTCCGAACCTGGGTTTCAGGCGGCGCTTCCCGGAGCTTCACTATCTATTGTCAGGACGCAGAACCCCCCGAAACCTGGGAATCGAGCTGAAAACGCTGCCTCTGAAACAGCTAAATATAGACCCAAGGGGCTCTGGGTCTGGCAAGCAGCGAGAGACGGGAGAAACAGCCATGGAAGCGTATGACTAAGTATTTCCATTTTGTTCTAGCCAAACATCGTAATGACATTGAACATAAGGGCAAGACTGGAGGGGAGTCCTCCCCACCCCCACCCGTCTTCTCCCGTATATTAGGCACGTCATGAATGCCACGGGTAGGTTCGGGAGGGTGGCGGGGAGCAGT
This sequence comes from Raphicerus campestris, assembly GCA_006410735.1. Lineage (NCBI taxonomy): Eukaryota > Metazoa > Chordata > Mammalia > Artiodactyla > Bovidae > Raphicerus > Raphicerus campestris. The sequence goes on from SJYW01040244.1 coordinate 148,817, forward strand.
ATTGTTGGTGTTGCCCTATATTCGCCTCCTCCAGGGGAGATGGGTGGCGGGGAGAGGAGCACGCAGTAACCCACTCGGTAACCGCTCCGAGAAAGGCACTAATNACTTTTGTATTATTGCTTTATTATGTAGATTTGCCTTTAAAATAGAATTTTTCTACTCTACAATATGCCAGTTCTTTACACATCAAAATATATAATAGTTACGCTAAAAGAGAAGTGAATTATATCCCCTAGCACCATTACTTAAAAAAATTCCAATCTTAATTTAGTTTAAAAAGATTCTTAGAAATTGCAAAAATTTTCACACCCTGTTAATATTATTCTATTCACCTGATTAAAACCAAATATTCTACAAAGATTAACATTGTACCAGGAATATTATAGACAGTTTAATAAGTGTCATTCTCTATGATGTCAAATATTAAGCAGCTGCTCTGTTTAGAACCACAGAGCATAAATCCCATCATAACATCATCGTGACAAGGAAAAAGGAAACTTAAGTGGCTAAATTTGTTACACAAAGAGAAGACCCACCCCACCTCCAGTTATAGTCATGTTCTTGGGGGGAAAAGTCTGTGTCCATTGGTACCTTTTTGATGATAAATGGATATTTTGCCTTGTCCTTTCACTCTTGTTGCTTCAGTGAAGTGTTGAACTCCTGTTGGTTTGATTCTGTCCAGCTCATGCAAGGTAGAACAGATACCATCAACATAATCCTTATGATAATAACACTTGGGTGAATCTTAGAATTTATTACAGAATGTGACCCATGTAATAAGAGACTAATTCATCTTCAGTCAGAGAAAAATTTTGACAAAAAACGTAGGTGTTTATGTTCAAGTTTATGTATTGTTGTGGGACTTGCCAATTATAACTTACCAGAGTAAAATTCATGTTATCATAAAAGACCTTTCTGGTTTTTGGATCAAAGTAAGTGGGTAAGCCAATTATGTTTGGTTAAGTTACTCTAAGTATCAAAGTTTCTCTGAGTTTTGAGTGATATGGAATGTATTAAAATGAGATATGTAATTTATAGCATTAGATGGTGGGGAACAGTTAATTCTATCATTGAAATTAATTATTGCATTTATCCTTTGCAGGTGAGGACTGGAGATTTTTCATTAATAACACTTTTTGCTTAATAGATGTTGCTTTCACAACTGTCTATTGGAGACTTAATTCAATCTATTTATATTAAGAAGAACACATTTTGTACACGTGTTCTAAATCTTTGGTTTAGAAGCATCTCAATAATCTTATAATGCTGATTGTAATCTTCTCTCCCTTAAATATGCAACAACGTAAATCACAGAAAGGTATTCATTTACATCAGATGATAAAATGTGCAGAAATGTGAATTGGTGGTATCTCTAAGGAACCCAATAAATATCAGCCCTCCTCTGCAACCCGCTCTGATCCTGAAAAAAGCTGGGATGTGGGAAGGAAAAAGGAATAAAGGGTGGGCACCATGGAGGGAAATATCCATTTTGATTAGTGATAGCTTATGGGATGCTGAATAACAGCCCAGGAATTTGGCCTTCCTCCCTCCCTTCCACGGGGACAGAGGTGCCTCTGAGTTCTAGAAACCACACCTTGCTCTCTGCAGTAGGGAGTTCTCCAGAGGAAGAAAAGCAGCAGCCAGCCAGGCCATTGTCTTTATTCTTCAGAGACAGAGAAAGCCAAGGGCCAGGGAGAGACTGGAAATGTTACATTAACCAAGTTCCCTTTACCTGGAAGGAAATATCACAAATACAGAAATCGTATTCCCTTTATTGACTTGGTTTATAAAGAATTCTAGTTGTAGAATTCTTGGAGTAGTGTCTTTAACGATATTTTGCTTGGTGGTAGAGTTCTTTAAGTATTTGATGGTATTTTGACACTGTATCAGGAATTACCAGGGGAATGTCCAATACCCTGGCCTATTTATAGAGAGTATGGTCAGTGAAATTCATCTGATTTATGTATTGCCAACTTAAAAATAGCTCACTTCTTCCCTACTTCCCATACTAGACTTGGACTGCCAGTAATTGGATGGTCTTGTAAGTGATGTAACTTGGGCATAAAAAGGACAGTGTCAAAATCTAACTTCCCAAAGGGTGTATAAATGATAACCCGTGCTTGCTATTACTCACAGCATTTTCTACCTCAGTGTAGATAATTAGAGTTTGGTTGTTGTTTCATGTTTAACTTTGAATAAGAGCAATAATGGACACTGTCAAGAAAGAAGAAAAAACTAAATTTCCAAATAGACATGATGTTTGATTTGACTCCAAGCGTGACTACTCAAACTAAAAATAAAAAAGGAAAGAAAAAAAAAAAGCTCACTTCTTAAAATATATTTTATTCTTCTCTCTCAAATATTTTATTTGGACTTTCAAACATTAGAGTAACATAGCGGTCATTACCTTCGGTAACACAGAATAATTTAATTTCCAGGAAGAGCAATTTCTTTGGCAGCAAACCAAGTCTTCCAAATATAAAAGAGCTGAAATTCAGCCTCCTGTTTCTAACACATTCCTCACTGGTGGTTGAAATGGTAATTTTGGAGTCACTGTATGAGGAGATAGAGAGGTCTTCCTAAAAGGCAGACAGGTGAGATCAGTATTGTGGAGATAGTCTCAGAGATGGTAGGAACCATGTCACATTTACCCAGGATATGGAAGGTGGTGCAGGAAGACCGGGAGTTGTAGTGTGTGGATCAGACTGTTCAACTTGAGTTGAGTTGGAGAAGAATATACAGTAAGTCTCTTACATGCAGATGAGTCCTGTTCTGAGAGCATGTTCCTAAGTTCAACAGTCAGGCTATAACAGTCAGCTGTATATTGATAGTTGCTATTTAGTCGCTAAGTCATGCATGACTCTCTTGCCACTCCATGGACTGTAGCTCGCCAAGCTCCTCTGTCCATGGGATTTCCCAGGCAAGAATATTAGAGTGGTTTGCCATTTCCTTTTCCAGGGGATCTTCCCAATCCAGGGATTGAGCCCATGTCTCCTGGGTCAGCAGGTAGATTCTTTAACACTGAGCCATCAGGGAAGGCCCTATTGCTAATCTGTACTGTAATAGGTTTGTAATATTTTTTGCAAAAATAGTATGTACATAGAAAAGTAAAGAAAATATTTTAAATCTTACAGTACCTTGAAAAGTATAGTAATACCATGCAATATTACTTTGCTAACAAAGGTCCATCGGAGAAGGCGATGGCACCCCACCCCACCCCACTCTTGCCTGGAAAATCCCATGGACAGAGGAACCTGGTAGGCTGTGGTCCATGGGGTTGCAAAGAGTTGGACATGACTGAGCAACTTCCCTTTCACTTTTCACTTTCATGCGTTGGAGAAGGAAATGGCAACCCACTCCAGTGTTCTTGCCTGGAGAATCCCAGGGATGGGGGAGCCTGGTGGGCTGCCATCTATGGGGTTGCACAGAGTCAGACACGACTGAAGTGACTTAGCAGCAACAGCAGCAACAAAGGTCCATATAGTCAAAGTTACGGTTTTTCCAGTAGTCATGTATGGATTGAAGAGTTAGACTATAAAGAAGGCTGAGCACTGGATGCTGCTACTGCTGCTGCTAAGTCGCTTCAGTCGTGTCCAACTCTGTGCGACCCCATAGATGGCAGCCAACCAAGCTCCCCTGTCCCTGGGATTCTCCAAGCAAAACCTTCCAGGCTTCTCCGTCCATTGATGCTTTTGAACTGTGGTGTTGGAGAGGACTCTTGAGAGTCCCTTGGACTACAAGATTAAACCAGTCAATCCTAAAGGAAATTAATCCTGAATAGTCATTGGAAGGACTGATGCTGAAGCTGAAGCTCATTACTTTGGCCACCTGATGAGAAGAGCCGACTCATTAGAAAAGACGCTGATGCTGGTAGACTGAAGGTAGGAGGATACGGGACAACAGAGGATGAGATGGTTAGATGGCATCGCTGACTCACTGGACATGGGTTTGAGCAAGTTCCTAGAGATGGTGAAGGACAGGGGAGCCTGGCTTGCTGCAGTCCATGGGGTTGCAAAGAGACGGACGTGACTGAGCAACTGAACAACAGTTGAACAGCAGGTGACATATAGGGGCTGGCGTGCAGACTTGCATCTTTGAAGGTTTGCAACTTCAAAATTTGTATGTAGGGGACTTATTATAATGTTGAACACAGAGTAGATGTATAGGCATGCAATGGCACCTTTACCCAAAAGAATATTGTGTAGCTGTGAGTTGTCTTTTCAAAGAAGAGTTGATTATATTGGCCATATTCATGGTGCTGAAGGTTACGAAGAAAATCAAGGCAAAAAACTGTATACATACTCACTCACATAGCCATACAAACACAAGAACGTAGTATTTATGGCAGAGTTTCAAGTGTTTCGTTTTTTATATATTATCTCTCCACCAAATATAGCTTGGTAATATAATACATCACTACAGAGAAAAAAATTGCAGCCTTAAATTTTTGCAATTAATATTATCTATTGGCTTTGGGANACACGACTGAAGTGACTTAGCAGCAACAGCAGCAACAAAGGTCCATATAGTCAAAGTTACGGTTTTTCCAGTAGTCATGTATGGATTGAAGAGTTAGACTATAAAGAGGGCTGAGCACTGGATGCTGCTACTGCTGCTGCTAAGTCGCTTCAGTCGTGTCCAACTCTGTGCGACCCCATAGATGGCAGCCAACCAAGCTCCCCTGTCCCTGGGATTCTCCAAGCAAAACCTTCCAGGCTTCTCCGTCCATTGATGCTTTTGAACTGTGGTGTTGGAGAGGACTCTTGAGAGTCCCTTGGACTACAAGATTAAACCAGTCAATCCTAAAGGAAATTAATCCTGAATAGTCATTGGAAGGACTGATGCTGAAGCTGAAGCTCATTACTTTGGCCACCTGATGAGAAGAGCCGACTCATTAGAAAAGACGCTGATGCTGGTAGACTGAAGGTAGGAGGATACGGGACAACAGAGGATGAGATGGTTAGATGGCATCGCTGACTCACTGGACATGGGTTTGAGCAAGTTCCTAGAGATGGTGAAGGACAGGGGAGCCTGGCTTGCTGCAGTCCATGGGGTTGCAAAGAGACGGACGTGACTGAGCAACTGAACAACAGTTGAACAGCAGGTGACATATAGGGGCTGGCGTGCAGACTTGCATCTTTGAAGGTTTGCAACTTCAAAATTTGTATGTAGGGGACTTATTATAATGTTGAACACAGAGTAGATGTATAGGCATGCAATGGCACCTTTACCCAAAAGAATATTGTGTAGCTGTGAGTTGTCTTTTCAAAGAAGAGTTGATTATATGGGCAATATTCATGGTGCTGAAGGTTACGAAGAAAATCAAGGCAAAAAACTGTATACATACTCACTCACATAGCCATACAAACACAAGAACGTAGTATTTATGGCAGAGTTTCAAGTGTTTCGTTTTTTATATATTATCTCTCCACCAAATATAGCTTGGTAATATAATACATCACTACAGAGAAAAAAATTGCAGCCTTAAATTTTTGCAATTAATATTATCTATTGGCTTTGGGATAAGTTTCATTACTTAGCTGAATAGCTTAATAGTTTTATCTCAACAAGACTAATTCTTCACTCTCTTTTTCCATTTTTTAGTGAGTGAATAGGTTACCACTGCGGGTCATAGTTGATGTAGGGGGGAAACAGTGATTTCTGTGTCTTCGGGTTGTTGTATGGGCAAATTAAGAGTTGCTGCTGCTGCTAAATTGCTTCAGTCATATCCGACTCTGTGCAACCCCATAGAAGGCAGCCCAACAGGCTTCTCTATCCCTGGGATTCTCCAGGCAACAACACTGGAGTGGGTTACCATTTCCTTCTCCAATGCATGAAAGTGAAAAGTGAAAGAGAAGTTGCTCAGTTGTGTCCGATTCTTAGTGACCCCATGGACTGCAGTCTACTAGGCTCCTCTGTCCATGGGATTTTCCAGGCAAGAGTACTGGCGTGGGGTGCCATTGCCTTCTCCAAGTAAGAGTATGGACTTAAAATTAAGAGTATGGACTTAACTCCATTAAGAGTATGGATTTAAAATGCATAGCAGAGAACCTAATATATTAGTGAACCTCATTTAAAGTTAACAGGGTTCATCATTCATGGAGTGTATATTGTGCATATTCTAATCAGTGCCACACCTAGATTTTCCCTGCTTTTTAATTTTGAGAGATGTATTGAGCGTTAATAATTTTAGCAAGTTGTCTTCTTGAGAACTCTGCAGCACATTAGTGAAATATTTTTCTCTTTTCAAATAATGCTTTGTTATTATTTTCTGTTTTTCAAACAAAAAGGCATGCTCATTAAAATTTGGAAAATAAAGGATTGATTTCAAGAAGCTAAAGTTCATTCATGATATCAAGCCACCAAAATGAGTGTATTTTTAGCAGAAATGCTAACGCATATACATTTTGAAATTTAGAAGATTTCTCATATTCTGTTTTGTTACCTTTTAACATATGAGACAGTGTTTCTCATATATTTAGTGTCTGTTTTCCATACCTTTATATAACATCAGTGTGTTAAATAACTTGCCAGTTTTGGAGGTTGATGGCGTTTTCATTTTAGAGTGGTATATATGGTGCTATAATTAAAGCAACATAGTTTTCATCAGGTCGTTTTCTCTAGATTACTTTCCTAGAACTGGATGTCTTCAGGGTTGTTGATACATTTTATCACATTGTCTTCCAGAAACATTCTGTAATTTATATTTCTTCAGGCAAGGCAGGAATATGTCAATTTCCCCAATAACACTGGATATTATAATTTAAAAAAAACCTTTAACAATTTCCAGTTAGACAAAGGAAGTCATATTTTCCTGTGGTTTAACTTGCTTCTTGTTGAATTTCAGGCTAAAGTTAAGTATTATATACATTAATGACACACTCCTAATTCTTTGATGAATTATCTTTTTGTATCTTCTGCACATTTCTCAGTTGTTCTAGTTGTCTTGTTCCTGATTTGTATTACCTGTCATAGTAATAATATTATACTTTGCTATGTTTTATCAGTTTTTCCCTCACTTTTTGAACTGTTATTTTTAAAGCATAATTCAGTATATCCCCGTTTCTTAGAATTCTTTACAGAAACATTCTGTTCTCTGCTTCTTTGTGTCTCAGTAGTAAAGAGGCCAGTGGAACACATGGAGGGAATAGCTTAATAGTTGTATCTCAACAAGATGGAGTTCTTAGCTCAACTCTTCCATTTTTTAGTGAGTGGGTAAGNCATTCTTTACGGAAACATTCTGTTCTCTGCTTCTTTGTGTCTCAGTAGTAAAGAGGCCAGTGGATCACATGGAGGGAATAGCTTAATAGTTGTATCTCAACAAGACGGAGTTCTTAGCTCAACTCTTCCATTTTTTAGTGAGTGGGTAAGTTACCACTGAGTGTCATGGGTGATGGAGGGGAAATACTAATTCCTGTGTCTTCGGGTTGTTGTGTGGGCAAATTAAAAGTATGGATTTAAAATACATAGCAGAGAACCTCATATATTATTGGACTTCAGTTACTTTCATAATTTAGTAATCTTATGCTTGCGTGCACATATATCTCCATGTATCATGTACACAGTACATGTGATCATATAGCAGGCCCGTCTCCAGCCACGAAGCAGTACCGGTCCATCGCCTGTTAGGAACCAGGCCCCACGGCTGGGGGTGAGCGGTGCTCAAGCGAGNCGCAGAGAACCTCATATATTACTGGACTTCAATTACTTTCATAATTTAGTAATCTTATGCTTGCGTGCACAAATATCTCCATGTATCATGTACACAGTACATGTGATCATATAGCAGGCCCATCTCCAGCCACGAAGCAGTACCGGTCCATCGCCTGTTAGGAACCAGGCCCCACGGCTGGGGGTGAGCGGTGCTCAAGCGAGTGACGCTTCAGCTGTATATGCAGCTATTCCCGTCACTTGCATTATCACTTGAGCTCCAGATCCTATCCAGTCAGTGGAGGCCTTAGATTCTCATAGGAGTGCAAACCCTGTTGTGAATTCCACACACAAGGAACCTTGGTTATGAGATCTTTATGAGGAACATCCTGAAACCAAACCTCCTTACCCCTAAAAAAAGTTGTCTTCCACAAAACCAGTCCCTGCTGCCTACAAGTTTGGGGACCACTGTCACACAGGACCATGCTTCTCCCCACTCCCACTCCATGTTGGTAATCAGCCCCTTTTTATCACTGATTCTAAAATCCTAGGACAATAATTGCCACATGGTAAACGCTCTGCTAATCATAGTGAACTATTTGCACACTTTTGTTCCCAGCATCTAAAATGATCTGTAAACTAAGATTTCTTGGTGTTTAGTTTGTTTGGGGTACCCAGTGCTGTGGCACCCTAGAGGGGACACTGGATTAGAGTTCCGAGTTTTTTCACCAAAGTCATGCTTGGTCCTGGCTTTCTATTGTGACCTTGTGCATCTGTGTCTATTTTGTCTTTTTCTCGCTGGGATCAAAATCCACAGGGCTTTTGTGAACGTGGGATGATAATTCATAAGAAAATGCTTTAGGAGGCTGAATCATAACAAGCATTTAAGTATAAAATATATTCCCTGGAACTTTTGATGTGCTTCAAAAATAGGATGATCTTTTTTTTTTTTTAATTTTCATGAATTGAAATCAGAAGATTTTCTTATGTTTTCAGACTAAGTCTCTGACCTCCATTACTAATAGTGTTATAAAATGCCCAATTCTCTGATGGGTGTAAAGACACATTTCATGCCATTGGGTATCGCCTAAAGGAAGAGTTCTCCTTTATTTGTCAGTGGAAGTAATTCCTGTTCTTTCTTTATAGCACTTCAGAAATTATACGTTATACCAAATTGGCTCAAAAATTTTTTTCCCCTCTATTTTTTTTCCTCTTTTTTTTTTTGCACAGATACTTGCTGCTTAAAAGGGAAACAGAATGAAGCCCTATTGTTCCTCAGAGATTGAAGTCTGTAGAAATGTCCCCAGAATATTATTTTCTCTCCTGGTGGGCTGCCGAGTCTGGCGCCTGGAAGGCTTTATCAGAACAGTTTTAGAAGTGTGAACCATAGCTGGCTTCCATTTTTTTTGAGCACATTTCCTTAAATACTTGGAACAAAATTTCACAGAATTCTTATCACTGTAAATGTAGCCTGCCAATAGGAAGAAATCATGTGTAAGTTACAGCAAAAAAAAAAAAAATCTTTAGTTTGTTCCCTATTCTTATATGACTTTTGAAGGAAGGGGGCTTAATACACGTCACTGAGAATGTTTCTTAGTGAGTAGCAAAGTTTTAGGTACACAAGAGGAGATGATAATTATGGTTTGGCTTGCTGCTTTTAGCAGTCGCAGGTATGATCCTTTTTTCCCCCTCATAAATCTAAAGTCTTTCTGCAGCTGAGAGAAGGCTGTGTGATTAATTGTATGTGTGTGCTAAGTCACTTCAGTCATGTCCGACTCTTTATGATCCCATGGACTGTAACCTGCCAGGCTTCTCTTGTCCATGGGATTCTCCAGGCAAGAATATTGGAGTGGGTTGCCATTTCTTTCTCTAGGGGATCTTCCTGATCCAGGAATTGAACCTGTGTCTCTTATGTCTCTTGCATTGGCAGGCAGGTTCTTTACCACTAGCGCCATCTGGGATACGCTGATAAATTGTATAGTGATTATGTATTTCCTGTTCCAGCAGTTGAGACAAATTATGAGGTGCTTTTGACTTATACACATGAGCCCTAGAAAGAAGCAGAGTGTGAGAGGATGGACCAAGAGAGTGACTGGGGGGAACTGACACTTGGTGACATCTCATCTTCTTGAACACATGCAGACTGTGGGCACACAAGACAGTGTGTCCTGGAGAGCTCTGATGCATGGGGTGGGGATTTGCTAATATCTGCGAAGTAGTGTGGGCATTTTAAGTGAGAAGGAGCAGGCAGCTTAAACTGCCTTTGGCAACATAGCTTTTTTTTTTTTAAATGGGCTGGTAAGTTGTTCACTGATTAAACCATTCAGTCAACAAACTGGACTGATATGAGTTTTGAAGGAGTAATAAGTTATAAATGCATGAGTGAAGTCGCTCAGTCGTGTTTGACTCTTTGCGACCCCATGGACTATATAGCCCACCAGGCTCCTCCATCCATGGAATTTTCTAGGCAAGAGTACTGGAGTGGGTTGCCATTTCCTTCTCCTGGGGATCTTCCCAATCCGGGGATCAAATCCGGGTCTCCTGCATTGCAGGCAGATGCTTTACTGTCTGAGCTACCAGGGAATTCCAAGTTATAAATAGTGGCAGGCAACATGCTACTTCAAGACTCAAGTGATGGGCCCCCTCCAGTAGCTTGGTCTTTCCTGGTCTGGCTCAGTGGTAAAGAATCCGCCTGCAATGCAGAAGGTGCAGGAGACACGGGTTCGATTCCTGGGTTGGGAAGGTGCCCTGGAGGAGGGCATGGCAACCCACTGCAAGGTTCTTGTCTGGAAAATCCCATGGGCAGAGGAGCCTGGCGAGCTAACAGTCCATAGGGTTGCAAGGAGTCAGACACAACTGAAGCGACTGAGCATGCATGCGTTCCAGTAGTTCAGGCGTTTGCTCTAGTTGCAGAGTCCTTTTCAAACCTGGATTTCAAACTCAGATGGCAGTGCTTCTGGGCTCCCATCACACGTCTGAAATCTTCCCCTTCCTTCCTCCCACGTGCCAGTTCTACTTGTTGTTCAGTCACTCAGTCGTGTCTGACACTTTGCTACAGTCCTCATGGCACCTCTGTCCATGGGATTTCCCAGGCAAGAATACGAGAGTGGGTTGCCATTTCCTCCTCCAGGGGGTCTTCCCAGCCCAAGAACTGAACCCACATCTCCTGCTTGGCAGGTGGAATTTTTTTTTTTTTTTTTTTTTACCACTTAGCCACCTGGGAAGCCCTGCCAGAATGCACTAATTTCTACTAGGACTCAAGATTTTTCAGTACTAACCATAAAGACTTTACATGGTGTCATAATAAGAGTTTATGTGGCTCCCTGGTAGCCTGACAAATAATGTGTTTTATAATAGTAGTTATGCCTACAGAATGGGAGGTGACATAGACCTACAAGGGGGAGAACTGGAGGACAGCCTGATAAAGTGCTATCTTGAGTTGAACAGGATGTGGGAGGAAAAAGAAGCAGAGTTATTCCTTTAAGTTTTATGGTGTGTTAGTCATTACAGTTGCTTTTCTGTATTTCATCTTTTGAAAGGAAGGATAAGAATTTCGGGAGCGACATAACAGATTTTTGAATTAATAGTTGATTTTGTCATTTTCACTTAGGCTTGTAAGCGCTTCAGGTGATTTTTTTTAATCTGTATTTAAATACGCATGCTGTTGCCTGCAGTTAATTATCATTTTAGTTATCTGAGGTGTGGCAGGTTGAAGGTTTGGTGGCTGGATGAGTTTTTTTAGCTCTGATACAAAGAAGATGCTCTTAAACTCAGAGCTAGTTTCGCAGTTTCTGTCCCTGTCTTAATGTGATGTTTACCTAGCTGTGTTTGGTGCCTCTTGTCTTGTCTTCTTACTTTTGAGAATAAGTTGCTTTGCAGACTGTCAGGGAGAATTCTGTTTCTTGTTTGTTGGACCTAATGTGTAGATGATTGTTACCTGCATGTTTACTGCTAATGTATCTTTTTTAATTTTTATTTTATTATTGGAGTATAATTGCTTTAAGGCGTTGTGTTGGTTTCTGCTGTACAACAAAGTGAATCTGCTGTAAGCATGCATATATTCCATTCCCCTGGAGCCTCCCTTCCACCTCTTCCCATCCCACCCTCTAGGTCATCACAGAGTACAGAGCTGAGTTCTGTGTTCTATGCAGCAGGCTCCCACTAGCTGTGTGTGTTACACATGGTGGTCTAAATACGTCAGTGCCACACTCCCAACTCATCCCACCCCCCTTCTCACCCTGTGTCCACATGTTCATTCTCTGCATCTGCACCCCTATTCCTGCCCCACATATATGTTCATCTGTGCCATTTTTCTAGATGNATATATATACACACACACACACACACACATATATATATACACACACCACATCCTCTTTGCTCATTCATCTGTTGATGTACATTTAGGTTGCTTTTCAATGTCGTGGCTTTTGTAAAAAGTGCTGCAATAAACAGTGAGGTACATAGGTCCTTTTTAAGATAGTTATCTTTGGGTATTACTGAACTTCCCTGGTGGCTCAGATGGTAAAGTGTCTGCCTACAAAGCGGGAGAACNATTTAGGTTGCTTTTCAATGTCGTGGCTTTTGTAAAAAGTGCTGCAATAAACAGTGAGGTACATAGGTCCTTTTTAAGATAGTTATCTTTGGGTATTACTGAACTTCCCTGGTGGCTCAGATGGTAAAGTGTCTGCCTACAAAGCGGGAGAACTGGGCTCCATCCTTGGGTCAGGAAGAGCCCCTGGAGAAGGAAATGGCAACCCACTCCAGTGTTCTTGCCTGGAAAATGCCTGGAAAATCCCATGGACACAGGAGCCTGGTGGGCTTCAGCCCATGGGGTCGCAAAGAGTCAGACACGACTAACTTCACTTTGGGTATTTGGCAAAGGGTCAGGCTGTTTCTACGTTAATTTCGATGAATGAGAAGGACGGTCTAGGCGGGTGGGTCATGCCAGTGTATCCTTGTGGTACTGAATAGTGTGGAACGGTAACTGCACATGGGAAAGTTCACAATCATATGAAGAAGCCAAGCTACGTATACATATGAAACTTAAAATGCAGGTGTAGAGTGAGATTTCAGGTGCAGATGTGTGATGGTATAGAGAATGTCATGGTGTCAGAGGAACTTGTGAAGCTGTTTGCAGATCACCAGGAGAAGATGGTAGAACACTGATCTGTAGACTCCTTTGTAGCACTGAGCAGATAATTGAGTATCTTGCTAAGTGGCATAACTTTTACCCCATTCAAAAGCGAGATTACACGTATCCCCTCAATCATAGAAGGCAGGGAACACATGTGCAATGGCACGTCTGTTTTGAGAGTGTAGTTTGACCCTGAAAGGACTTCACTAAAGGAAAGCTTGAGACTGTCTTAGTCTGCTCAGGCTGCTGCTACAAAATACCACAGACGAGGTGTCTGATTTCTAAAACAACAGACATGTATTTATCCTAGTCTGGAGCCTGAGAAGTTCACAGTCCAGGTGCAGCTGACTCAGTTCCTGGTGAGGACTCTGTTCCTGACTTGCAGCAGCTGCCTTCTGTCTGTGTCTTCATACGGTCCTCCCTTGGTGCAAGCATGTCTCTTTCTTCACTTCTTATCAGGCCACTTATTCCCTCACAAGGACCCCATCCTCCTGACCCTAGTTAATTTCCAAAGGCCCCATCTCTAAATAATATCACATTAGGGGGTAGGGTGTCAACATATGCATTTTGGGAGGGCACAAATATCACATCCATAATAGAAGCCACAAGGCAAAAGCAGCAAGGCTTCAAGTGTTGAGGACAGATTAGGGGTGTTTGGTATTGAGTTAGTCCCTCAATAAATAAGAATTACTGGCTGATAATGTGAGTCATTCTTTATGGTATTTTTAATTATTCTTCTGTAACCTTTAAATGTTTTACTTGGATTTAGAAAATATATAGAATGTGACATGTTGAATAATATACTGGATAGACTACTTAGAGACACATTTCTGTATACCAAAGTTGTTCTTATATGTATTTTTCAAAACTGCATGGATGCTTCTTATCTTGGTTGAACCTCTCACTTCTTATCATGATAATCCAAGACCACTAGAATTTTGGTAGCAAGCCTCTAGATAGCCACCCTGCCTTTCCTCTGCTTCTGGGCAGCTCGTAATCCCCACCACAGCCTGAGGATTCCCTTAAATTCACTCATATCTTGCATTTGCTTATAACCCCGGCAGTGACAAACAGAAAACCATCCAGTGTCTTCCTGTCTTATCTCACCTCCCTCCCTCTCCCCTTTGTCTGTGAGGCTGTAGTCAGTTTGGCCATCTTTCTGCCTCTCTTAATCATTTTGCTCAAGCAGATCCCCCCTTCAGTTTCTCTCCTAACAATTACCCTGTTTGATCTTCTTCACAACATGTATGAGAACCAGAAATCATCTGATCTATCGGTATGCTAATCCCATTAGAATGCAAGCTCCGTGAAGGTTGGTCTGATGTGGTGCAAATAGGAACTTACCAGCATTAATGCGTGCCTGACTTCTAAGTTGAGGTCTTATGTAGGAAAAAATTTTAATATATAATAATTATTACATCACAGATATATGTTGAAAGAGGATGATAAGACAGAAGACAGCTAATCTATTTCTGGATGGAGATCAGAGGTCACTATGATGATTAGTGAGTGACAGCGTCTGCATTTCCACGTGCAGATCTAATGTAATGCGTTTGCCTGACAAGTCTGCTGTTATGTGAGTTCCTGGCATCCTCAAGATTGTTTTTTAAAGGCAGGTGGTCTTCCCTGGTAGCTCAGATGGTAAAGAATCCACCTGAAATACAGGAAACCTGGGTTCGATCTGTGGGTCAGGAAGATTGCCTGGAGAAGGAAATGGCAACCCACTCCAGTATTCTTGCCTGGAGAATCCATGGACAGAGGAGCTTGGTGGGCTACAGTCCAGGGGGTCACAAAAGAGCTGGACATGACTGACTGACTAACACTAACTACCTAACTTATCTCATAGTGAATGCAATGCAAGGATGTCAGGAATTTTGCTGCAGGAGGATATGAAACTTACTTTTAGAACAAAAAAACAGAGTTTATGTTCTCATGGAACAAAAGCCATCATCTCAAAACAGGGAAATGTTGATTTAGAGGAGAGCTTCTAGGATATTCTTTGATCAAGGCATTATCAAGTGTAGCGCATAATGGCAAAGTTGGGAATAAATACTATATTATCAGATGTAGATTTGTTTTAGAGCAAACTCTGGGAGATAGTGTAGAACAGATGGGCCTGGTGGGCTATAGTCCATGAGATCATAGTCAGACAGGAGTTCAGTCCATGAGATCACAAAGAGTCAGGTAGGAGTTAGCCGACTGAACAGCAGCAACAACAAGATTTCTTTCCTTAAGGTAAACTTATATTACATTTTACATTGTAGTTAAATTGAAGATACCGTCTATGGTTTGGAATATTGTCAACCAAAAGGAAAATAAAGCATTTTTATTGTTGTTGTTATTCGTTAGTGGTTAACTGTGTCTTCCTCTTTTGCAATCTCATGGACTGTAGCCTGCCAGACTCTTCTGTTCATGGGATTTCCCAGGCAAGAGTACTGGAGTGGGTTTAAATTACTGTAAAATTGTTTGCATGTCAATCTTGGCAAAAGACCTTGAATATGTATGTTGGAAAACTTGATTTATTTTATAAAGAAAAAATACTAATGTGTTGCTGCTGCTGCTGCTGCTGCTAAGTCACTTCAGTCGTGTCCAACTCTGTGCAACCCCATAGACGGCAGCCCAACAGGCTCCTCTGTCCCTGGGATTCTCCAGGCAAGAATACTGGAGTGGGTTGCCATTTCCGTCTCCAATCATGAAAGTGAAAAGTGAAAGTGAAGTCAATCAGTCATGTCTGACTCTTACTGACCCCATGGACTGCAGCCTACTGGGCTCCTCCGTCCATGGGATTTTCCAGGCTAGAGTACTGGAATGGGTTGCCATTGCCTTCTCCAATTAATGTGTTAGGTATATGCATTTTTAAAAAAAATGCTGCATAAAATATCACAAACCATTTTACGTGTCTCGAGGAGTGGTATTTTAGTAATTTCATATTTACTCTTATTTCATTCAGGAGGTTATCTCAAAGTTATTATTAACTAAGGAGCATTTGCTTCTATAAACTTTGCTAGAGTTTGAACTCTGCTATCTCAAAATCTCCTCTTTATTTAAATTAACTGTTGTTATTGCTATTTAGTCACTAAGTCTTGTCCGATTCTTTTGAGACCGCCATGGTCTGTAACCTGCCAGGCTCCTCTGTTCATGGGATTTTCTAGACAATAATACTGGCGTCATTGCCATTTCCTTCTCCAGGGGTCTTTTGGACCCAGGGATCAAACTCAAGTCTCCTGCCTCGCATGCATATTCTTTACCACTGTGCCACCTGGGAAACCCTTAAATTAACTATGCCATTAGTCAGATTATGACTCTGAAATGTAACACCTGCACAGAGTAAATGCTCGAAGCTGTAGAACAAGTGTACTCAGGTGGGGGAAGTTCCTCTTACATAACAGGAGTGTTTTAAGGCAGTTCCTTTTGATGTTTAAATTGTTGCTACCCACTCAAGCAATAATTTGGGTTATATTGTTTCTCTCTTGGAGCCTTATATTGGCTACATATTTCTGAATCTTTAGCTTCTGAATCTGTCTGTAAATCATGTCTTAAAAATCACTGACACAGTTTAGTCTTGGAGAACACTTTGGGGTTTTATAATTGAAAATGTGTCATCTGTATGCATGCTCAGATGCCAGTCACCTCATGAGCTTGGTGCAAGGCTGTGTGGCCCCTTCTCACACTGCTAACAGTCCTGTTGACATTGAACATGCTGTCTAAGAATTTCCACGTTTGGCGTTGAGTCTTGACACAAAGAGGGAAATGGGTTTTTCAACAGATTGTTTACCAGGGCTGCTACATAATTTGAAAAGGTATTTATCTAAGAGTCCTTTGGGGAATTTGGAAAATATAGATCTAGGCCTCCATAGCTAGATTGTTGAGAGTATAAGATAGGACCACATGAATTTGTTGATGTGCAGCTGTATTTGGGTGGCTCTAACGATAAAGACTATGGTTTTTCCTGTGGTCATGTAAGGATGTGAGAGTTGGACTGTGAAGAAAGTTGAGTGCCGAAGAATTGATGCTTTTGAACTGGTGTTGGAGAAGACTCTTGAGAGTCCCTTGGACTGCAAGGAGATCCAGCCAGTCTATTCTGAAGGAGACCAGTCCTGAATAGCCATTGGAAGGACTGATGCTGAAGCTGAAACTCCAATACTTTGGCCACCTGATGAGAAGGACTGACTCATTGGAACAGACTCTGATGCTGGGAATGATTGATGGTGGGAGGAGAAGGGGATGACAGAGGATGAGATAGATGAATGGCATCACCTACTCCATGGACACGGGTTTGGGTGAACTCCAGGAGTTGGTGATGGACAGGGAGGCCTGGCGTGCTGCAATTCATGGGGTCACAAAGAGTCGGACACGACTGAGCGACTGAACTGAACTGAACTGAACTGAACAGTAAAGAACCTGCCTGCAGGGCAGGAGACATGGGTTCAATCCCTGAATCAGGAAGACGCCATGGAGAAAGAAACGGCAACCCACTCCACTGTTTTTGTCTGGGAAATCCCATGGACAGAGGAGCCCCCGGGCTATAGTCCATGGGGTCACAAATGAGTCTGACACAACTTAGCAACTAAAAACAAAAGACTGTATCTGACCTATGAAAATGGCATTTCAAACCTTATCATTAATCTTACTCATTAAAGAGCTAATTAGTAATTGCAAAATGATATACTGTTTTTCCCTTCAAATTCACAATTGGGTGAATTAGTGACAAGAGGTACTGAGGGAGATGTGCCAGCTCTTAGGTCAGGGGGGGGGACCATTGATTGGCTTAAGGTGGGCCAGGCTAGAAGGAATTAGCCTAAGTCCCTGAGGATCTTAAAGAACTGTCAGCTGGCATGTTTGGCCCTGGAGATTGAGCTGTATGCTGGCACTCTTTGCATAAAGACAGCTACTCTGCTATCCTCATCAGTGATTCTGTCTCTCCTGGTTTTTCAGCCTTGCTATTATGTAAGGTTATGCGTTTGGTCTTTAAGCTACATAGGATGTGTTTAAGGGGTACATAAAAGTCCCCTTCTAATATTTACATGAGACTTTTCTGAGTTTCAATGCCTCCTTGTTTTTGCACTTTCAGATGTCATATAATCATTCTGTATCATGTTCAAATCCTTATTAGAATACCATTCATTTATATAATTAAAGCTCCTGAGTTGAAGCTCTTGTCCGAGTGTCCAAGCTACATGTATTGGTAATGCTCATGCATTAACACATAATTTAACTCCCAAGAATCTGAGTGAGCAGGTCATAAAAGTTATCAATTTAAAAAGTCTAGTTTGTACCTTTGATATATGTTGAAAATGGAAGCTGATTTTTGTGGCTTCCTCCCAGAAACCTCTAGCCTCAATCTAACCATGGCAAAAATACCTGCCAAATCTCAAATGAGGGTCATTCTACAAAATACCTGATTCAGACCATTCAGGGTCATCTGAGAAACTCAGAACTAAGAGGAACTCTGAGAGATTTGGACTAAATGTAGCTTATTATCCTGTATGCTAAAATAGTAAAAGGATATTAGGGGAAAATTAAGTTTGAGAAAGTTTAGGCTTTAGTTAATAAATATGAATCAGTACTCGTTCTTCAGTTAATTGTAACAAGTGTATCATACTAATGTATAAGATGTTTGGAATGAGGGAAATTTGATGTGGGGTACATAGGAATTCTCCACACTATCTTTGTAATTTTTCTGGAAACCTAAAACTATCTTAAAAGTTTAAAGGTTATTTATCTTTTAATTCTGATTTTTAACACTATTTTTTAAGATGCTGCTCAAAGTTTTTAAAAATCTCAGTAAAGGAAAGATTTCCTTTGATTTTAATAAATGTTTGGACTGTGTCCTGATATTTTAGCACTGTTATTGAAATTGCTTTCTTAATTATTAAATAATAAATCATTTCTTGGATTTATGGTTAAGATGATGGGGAAATAATTTCTCAAATTTACAAACAAAACAATACAAAAGAAAGCTTTTTTTTTTTTTTTTGGTTTGGAAATGGCTGTCAATTATATGGAAAACTTAAAATCTTTAAAATTTCTCAATAGATTTTATTTAGTGTGTGCCTTCTATAGACACAAAGAACGTTGATATCATTTCATGCCTCACTAGTACCCCTCTTAACACAACCTGTGAAATTCCCAGGGTAGATATATGGTTAGCATTGCTACACTTAGCAAATGAAAAAGCACCTAATTAAACTTGAATTGCACATGAACAGTAGCGTGTTGTTGTTGTTCAGTATAAATACCTCGTAAATATTGCACGGGACACATTTATACTAAAAAGAAGAAAAAATATATATTGTTTTTTTGAAATTCATCCGGACCTACCCACATGGAATCTGTGGACACAGTAACGACCTGCAGTTTTCTAACTTTAACATTAATAATAATAAAAGTTGTTGAGCCTTTATTGTATGTTGTACACTGTCACAAGGGAATCCTTGGTGGCTCACTTGTAAAGAATCCACCTGCCATGCAGCAGATGGAAGTTCGATTCCTGGATCAGGTAGATCCCCCTTGGAGAAGGAAATGGCAACCCATTCTAGTGTTCTTGCCTGGGAAATCCTATATACAGAGGAGGCTGGTGGGCTACAGTCCATGGGGTCGCAAGAGCCTGACACGACTTAGCAACTAAACCAGCACCGTCACAGACTGTCACACCTTTTCTGTGGTGGAAGGCCTTCTTGGTTTACTAATTGTTCATCATCATTATCTTACATGCTTCTTTCTTGTGCTGATAGAAGTCTTTTAGTCTTAACCTCAGCCCAAAGTGAACTGCTAAAGAATTTTTGTTTTCTGTTTACTATGGAGCATTCATGTACTAGGGTTAGGGTGTATTTCAGTCATCTAGGAAAGAATCTGTCGTAATTCTCTGGGCACTTCATAGAAATGAACANTTTTTTTTTTGGTTTGGAAATGGCTGTCAATTATATGGAAAACTTAAAATCTTTAAAATTTCTCAATAGATTTTATTTAGTGTGCGCCTTCTATAGACACAAAGAACGTTGATATCATTTCATGCCTCACTAGTACCCCTCTTAACACAACCTGTGAAATTCCCAGGGTAGATATATGGTTAGCATTGCTACACTTAGCAAATGAAAAAGCACCTAATTAAACTTGAATTGCACATGAACAGTAGCGTGTTGTTGTTGTTCAGTATAAATACATCGTAAATATTGCACGGGACACATTTATACTAAAAAGAAGAAAAAATATATATTGTTTTTTTGAAATTCATCCGGACCTACCCACATGGAATCTGTGGACACAGTAACGACCTGCAGTTTTCTAACTTTAACATTAATAATAATAAAAGTTGTTGAGCCTTTATTGTATGTTGTACACTGTCACAAGGGAATCCTTGGTGGCTCACTTGTAAAGAATCCACCTGCCATGCAGCAGATGGAAGTTCGATTCCTGGGTCAGGTAGATCCCCCTTGGAGAAGGAAATGGCAACCCATTCTAGTGTTCTTGCCTGGGAAATCCTATATACAGAGGAGGCTGGTGGGCTACAGTCCATGGGGTCGCAAGAGCCTGACACGACTTAGCAACTAAACCAGCACCGTCACAGACTGTCACACCTTACCTGTGGTAGAAGGCCTTCTTGGTTTACTAATTGTTCATCATCATTATCTTACATGCTTCTTTCTTGTGCTGATAGAAGTCTTTTAGTCTTAACCTCAGCCCAAAGTGAACTGCTAAAGAATTTTTGTTTTCTGTTTACTATGGAGCATTCATGTACTAGGGTTAGGGTGTATTTCAGTCATCTAGGAAAGAATCTGTCGTAATTCTCTGGGCACTTCATAGAAATGAACATAAGTATTTAAAAATATTTACGACTGAGTGCGGAGGTTGTGTATCCTTTAGGATAAGCTTGATTATGCTGCTTTAACAAAGAATCTCCAGATGTCAGCAGCTTCAGTATCATCAGTTCAGTTCAGTTGCTCAGTCGTGTCTGACTCTTTGTGACCCCAACTGCAGCACGCCGGGCCTCCCAGTCCATCACCAACTCCCAGAGTCCACCCAAACCTTTGTCCGTCGAGTCAATGATGCCATCCAACCATCTCACCCTCTGTTGTCCCCTTCTCCTCCTGCCTTCAATCTTTTGGAGCATCAGGGTCTTTTCAAATGAGTCAGCTCTTCTCATCAGGTGGGCAAAGTATTGGAGTTTCAGCTTCAGCATCAGTCCCTCCAATGAACACCCAGGACTGATCTCCTTTAAAATGGACTGGTTGGATCTCCTTGTAGTCCAATGAACTCTCAAGAGTCTTCTCCAACACCACAGTTCAAAACCATCAATTCTTTGGTGCTCAGCCTTCTTTATAGTCCAACTCTCACATCCATACATGACCATTGGAAAATTATAGCCTTGACTAGACGGACCTTTGTTGATAAAGTAATGTCTCTGCTTTTTAATATGCTGTCTAGGTTGTTTATAACTTTCCTTCCAAGGAGTAAGTATCTTTTAATTCCATGGCTGTAATCACCATATGCAGTGATTTTGGAGCCCAGAAAAATAAAGTCAGCCACTATTTCCCCATCTATTTGCCATGAAGTGATGGGACTGGATGCCATGATCTTTGTTTTATGAATGTTGAGCTAAGCCAACTTTTTCACTCTCTTTCACTTTCATCAAGAGGCTCTTTAGTTCTTCCTCACTTTCTGCCATAAGGGTGGTGTCATCTGCATATCTGAGGTTATTGATATTTCTTCCAGCAATCTTGATTCCAGTTGGGCTTCCTCCAGCCCAGTGTTTCTTATGATGTACTCTGCATATAAGTTAAATAAGCAGGCTGACAGTATTCAGCTTTGATGTACTCCTTTTCCTATTTGGAACCAGTCTGTTGTTCCATGTCCAGTTCTAACTGCTGCTTCCTGACCTGTATATAGGTTTCTCAAGAGGCAGGTCAGGGGGTCTGATATTCCCATCTCTTTCAGAATTTTCCACAGTTTATTGTGATCCACACAGTCAAAGGCTTTGGCATAATCAATAAAGCAGAAATAGATGTATTTTCTGGAACTTTCTTGCTTTTTCGATGATCCAGCGGATGTTGGCAATTTGATCTCTGGTTAGAAGAGTAAAAATTAGTTCATCCACAGCATGGGTTTGTGAAAAGTGGGAATGGCGACTGTGATAATCCTTGTTACTCTGGGACTCAGGCCAGTGGCTCCTACATCTTCACCTGTTTTTCTCTGATCTTTGAGGAAGGGAAGGGGAAATGGAACATTATGGCATATATCACTCAATCCTGTTCCATTGGGCAGAGCAAATTATGTGGCTATGCTTAAATTTAAAGTAACAGGGAAGCCTAGTCCTACCATATACCCAGAGGATGAGGAGAACCAGGATATGGTGAGGATCCCTAAACACACCACAGAGAAATGAACTGTTGGTGGAATCCTTGAATGAGAGTTAAACAGCATATATATACTGTAACTTTAGTTGTTAGTCTTTGTGAGCCTACAGTTTTTATTAGAAACAAATCTTGCTTCTGAATTCCTGTTTATAAAATAGAAACCAAGGATTTCAGAAAATAGGAGATGATGAATATCAGCGTCTCATTAATGGCACAGACTAGGGCGTGAATCATAATGGGGAATAAATATTATGATAACGTGCTCAAATAAAATGGTAGCACACTCCAAAACCCTCTTGTTGTTTTTCAGTTATTCCCATGAAAATTAACCGTCCTAGAAATGCTGTTTGCTGAACGTTGAGAAAGGGCAGATCAAACTTTTCCTATATATACCCACAGGTGCATATGCGTGCATCTATATCGTTTTTTAAAGAAACTTGACCTGATTTTTCCGTTTTATTTTGTAGAAACTGCATCCTGTCGGGAGGCGCTTGCCAATCTGAAATGTCTTTCTTTCTCATCTCAGTTTGTTGTCTGCCCTGTCATTTCCCCTGCCTTCCTGTCCCTGTCGCCGACGCGACTGTCCAGGAGGAGCCCAGAGGCGGTGATGGTGGTCAGGTTCCTCTGCTCCGCTTGGCGTCTGCCTCGCCGTCCCTCTCCAGCACCGTCTCCATGGAAACCGCAGGCTGCTCGGCAGGCAGTTCTCAGCGTGCGGGGCGGCTGGAGCTGGCTGAGGCCATCAAAGAGCGAGGAGGAGGCCTTGAGGAGCCTGCAAAAAGCTTCCAGTGTGATTGTGGACACAGGACTGAAAAATGTTGTTAATTTGAGACCTCCAGGCCAGTCTGCGCTTCCGCGGAACTCCCCGGAGGCGGCCCCCTCTCTCCTCGCACCTTGCAGAGGTGATGCTGGCTTGCTCACGTGGTGCTTCCTGCTCTCCGGAGCCCCGTGTTCTCCGTGGGGATCCGAGGAAATCTGGGAAGGGTAGCGTCCAGGCTGTTCCGCACTAATGATCCCCCCAAAGAGTCAGGCCCTGAATTTCATGGTCCATGGATCTTAAACTTCAAACTTCATCTCCGGGTTCTGGAAATAGCTTCTAGTCACTTTGGCAGCTCTACAGGCTGTAGGATTTTCTCATGTCATTGTGCTCAGTCTTTGCGCTTGGGTGTTAGAACACTGTCCATCAGTTGCTTCCGCTGTTGTTTTCCCCAAGCTTTGATCCGCCCTAAAGATGGAAGTAAAGAGCAAAACAGGTGCTGTTTATTTCCTGTGCTCCTCTCGAGCCTGCCTTGACCTGTTCGCTGGGGAGCTCATCTTGGCATCAAGTGAGCAAACTTTTGCAAGACATCATGGTGAGGAGGGAGCACAAAAAGAACTGAGGAGAAATTCTTCAGGGAAGAGTCAGGAAAATGTGTAACATCTATTACAGAGTTGTCTTTTAATATAGCTCTGTGATAACATGTGTGTTAATATACATTTATGTAGTTTTTCGTGAAATGAAAAGCAATTCAGGAAAAAACAAAATCGCATTTTTTAGTAGATCTCTGATTGCCTCCAAAATTTCTGTTCCTTTGTGTATGCCTCGGTGTGTGTGTGTAACATTGTTAAGCTATTGTAGAAAACACTTTCCAAAGCAGAGAGCTTGAATAAAAGATAATTGTCTTCTGCATTTCTTTGCTCATATGCAAGATTCATTTATTTGATTCTGTCATAACAGAAAGTCTCAAAATTTTGCATGCTGCTCTTGGTGCTTACATGCTTTCACATATTAGGTGAGTTTATATATAGTCTTATAGAATTGCATGTTTTAAACTTGAAGTTGTATTTTTTCTTCCCTTTGTACTATAGCACTTCTTCCCAAGTAAAATAAGGCATTAGTCCTTCACATTTGATTCTCTTAAGTCTTTGTCCTAAAGTCAGTGATATTTGCAAATAGAATATGATGATAATGATATTGATGAGGATAATGATGATGATATTATTAAAAGTGAGAATTTTTTTTCAGACCTTTTCCAGCTGCAGATTGAGCAGTAGCAAGGACATAAAAGCTTCTCAACAATAAATACCTTAAATATTGGAGATTATCGGCAAACATACTCAAGCATTGGTAATACAGTTTAACAATTATTTCCTTATCTTTTGAAAAATACAACATTTGCAAATTAAATATGATGTGTTATATGCTGGGTTTATAGTAATAATTCAAAGTTTTAATAAATGTTTATGTATTTATTTTACTTTTTAGAATTTTTGCCTCTACTGGGCCTTCCATGGGCTTTCTCCATTTGCCACGGTGGGGGCTACATTTCGTCATGGTGTGCGGGCTTCTCATTCTGGTGGCTTCTTGTTGCAGAGTGGGCCTCAGCAGTTGCGGCACGTGGGCTCAGTGTTTGCAGCCCAAGGGCCCTGGGGTGTGCAAGTTTCAGCAGCTGTGGAGCACGGACTTAGGTGCCNCCTACATCTTCACCTGTTTTTCTCTGATCTTTGAGGAAGGGAAGGGGAAATGGAACATTATGGCATATATCACTCAATCCTGTTCCATTGGGCAGAGCAAATTATGTGGCTATGCTTAAATTTAAAGTAACAGGGAAGCCTAGTCCTACCATATACCCAGAGGATGAGGAGAACCAGGATATGG
Organism: Raphicerus campestris; assembly: GCA_006410735.1. Lineage (NCBI taxonomy): Eukaryota > Metazoa > Chordata > Mammalia > Artiodactyla > Bovidae > Raphicerus > Raphicerus campestris. The sequence goes on from SJYW01040244.1 coordinate 173,592, forward strand.
TGAGGATCCCTAAACACACCACAGAGAAATGAACTGTTGGTGGAATCCTTGAATGAGAGTTAAACAGCATATATATACTGTAACTTTAGTTGTTAGTCTTTGTGAGCCTACAGTTTTTATTAGAAACAAATCTTGCTTCTGAATTCCTGTTTATAAAATAGAAACCAAGGATTTCAGAAAATAGGAGATGATGAATATCAGCGTCTCATTAATGGCACAGACTAGGGCGTGAATCATAATGGGGAATAAATATTATGATAACGTGCTCAAATAAAATGGTAGCACACTCCAAAACCCTCTTGTTGTTCTTCAGTTATTCCCATGAAAATTAACCGTCCTAGAAATGCTGTTTGCTGAACGTTGAGAAAGGGCAGATCAAACTTTTCCTATATATACCCACAGGTGCATATGCGTGCATCTATATCGTTTTTTAAAGAAACTTGACCTGATTTTTCCGTTTTATTTTGTAGAAACTGCATCCTGTCGGGAGGCGCTTGCCAATCTGAAATGTCTTTCTTTCTCATCTCAGTTTGTTGTCTGCCCTGTCATTTCCCCTGCCTTCCTGTCCCTGTCGCCGACGCGACTGTCCAGGAGGAGCCCAGAGGCGGTGATGGTGGTCAGGTTCCTCTGCTCCGCTTGGCGTCTGCCTCGCCGTCCCTCTCCAGCACCGTCTCCATGGAAACCGCAGGCTGCTCGGCAGGCAGTTCTCAGCGTGCGGGGCGGCTGGAGCTGGCTGAGGCCATCAAAGAGCGAGGAGGAGGCCTTGAGGAGCCTGCAAAAAGCTTCCAGTGTGATTGTGGACACAGGACTGAAAAATGTTGTTAATTTGAGACCTCCAGGCCAGTCTGCGCTTCCGCGGAACTCCCCGGAGGCGGCCCCCTCTCTCCTCGCACCTTGCAGAGGTGATGCTGGCTTGCTCACGTGGTGCTTCCTGCTCTCCGGAGCCCCGTGTTCTCCGTGGGGATCCGAGGAAATCTGGGAAGGGTAGCGTCCAGGCTGTTCCGCACTAATGATCCCCCCAAAGAGTCAGGCCCTGAATTTCATGGTCCATGGATCTTAAACTTCAAACTTCATCTCCGGGTTCTGGAAATAGCTTCTAGTCACTTTGGCAGCTCTACAGGCTGTAGGATTTTCTCATGTCATTGTGCTCAGTCTTTGCGCTTGGGTGTTAGAACACTGTCCATCAGTTGCTTCCGCTGTTGTTTTCCCCAAGCTTTGATCCGCCCTAAAGATGGAAGTAAAGAGCAAAACAGGTGCTGTTTATTTCCTGTGCTCCTCTCGAGCCTGCCTTGACCTGTTCGCTGGGGAGCTCATCTTGGCATCAAGTGAGCAAACTTTTGCAAGACATCATGGTGAGGAGGGAGCACAAAAAGAACTGAGGAGAAATTCTTCAGGGAAGAGTCAGGAAAATGTGTAACATCTATTACAGAGTTGTCTTTTAATATAGCTCTGTGATAACATGTGTGTTAATATACATTTATGTAGTTTTTCGTGAAATGAAAAGCAATTCAGGAAAAAACAAAATCGCATTTTTTAGTAGATCTCTGATTGCCTCCAAAATTTCTGTTCCTTTGTGTATGCCTCGGTGTGTGTGTGTAACATTGTTAAGCTATTGTAGAAAACACTTTCCAAAGCAGAGAGCTTGAATAAAAGATAATTGTCTTCTGCATTTCTTTGCTTATATGCAAGATTCATTTATTTGATTCTGTCATAACAGAAAGTCTCAAAATTTTGCATGCTGCTCTTGGTGCTTACATGCTTTCACATATTAGGTGAGTTTATATATAGTCTTATAGAATTGCATGTTTTAAACTTGAAGTTGTATTTTTTCTTCCCTTTGTACTATAGCACTTCTTCCCAAGTAAAATAAGGCATTAGTCCTTCACATTTGATTCTCTTAAGTCTTTGTCCTAAAGTCAGTGATATTTGCAAATAGAATATGATGATAATGATATTGATGAGGATAATGATGATGATATTATTAAAAGTGAGAATTTTTTTTCAGACCTTTTCCAGCTGCAGATTGAGCAGTAGCAAGGACATAAAAGCTTCTCAACAATAAATACCTTAAATATTGGAGATTATCGGCAAACATACTCAAGCATTGGTAATACAGTTTAACAATTATTTCCTTATCTTTTGAAAAATACAACATTTGCAAATTAAATATGATGTGTTATATGCTGGGTTTATAGTAATAATTCAAAGTTTTAATAAATGTTTATGTATTTATTTTACTTTTTAGAATTTTTGCCTCTACTGGGCCTTCCATGGGCTTTCTCCATTTGCCACGGTGGGGGCTACATTTCGTCATGGTGTGCGGGCTTCTCATTCTGGTGGCTTCTTGTTGCAGAGTGGGCCTCAGCAGTTGCGGCACGTGGGCTCAGTGTTTGCAGCCCAAGGGCCCTGGGGTGTGCAAGTTTCAGCAGCTGTGGAGCACGGACTTAGGTGCCCATGGCATGCGGGATCTTCCTGGACGAGGGATCTAACCTGTGTGCCAGCACTGGCAGGTGTATTCCTAACCACCAGACCCCAGGGAAGTCCTCAATGTTATTATTAAAAGGTAACTTAGAGACATCATGATGAATTTTAGAAAGTGTAATAAATGCCAATTAAAACAACAAATAGTAACTCTCAAAGAATGTGCCTAGTGTAGCATGTGGAGACCAACTTTCAGCATTCAGTGCCTATATCAGAAAATAAGAACTGCTAACTAATGAAGTATCATCTAAGTATTCATCTTAAGAAATTAGAAAAAAAAGCATTGGAATAAAATGAAGGAAGGCAGGTAAAAGTCACTTATTATGAATATACATACTATATTCATTCCTAAGAATCCAAGTATGATTCAGTAATAAAAGTTTGTTTCATTAGTCACAGACCACTTCAGTATTTATAGCAGAGAGAATTTAATATAGAAGACTGGTTATGTTAGTTGAGAGAAAAACTGACAAGTTTAATAAGGAAGCAGAGAAAACTCAGCATTCAGCCTTAGGAAGCATGACTCCCGTTAGCCTAGAACAGTGCTTCCCACTCAGAGACTATGGGGCTTCCTCTCCCCACAAGGAGCAACTAATAACCTTTGTCATGACTGGGTGTGGTTGCTGCTACTGTCTACTACATGGAGGCCAGGGATGCTGCTAAATATTCTACAATGCACAGGACAGCTCCCATAACAAAGAATTAATTGGCCCCCAAATGTCAGTGCTGTTTAGACTGAGAAACTATGGTCTTGAGAGAGAGCGGGTGTAATGCCACAACCCAAGGCGTGTGCTTCCCAGAGGGAGAAGCCCATCCAGCAGGACTCAGAGCCGGGAAGAGATGCAGCCGCTGTCGAGAGGCTGTGGGAGGCTGGAGGAAGGCAGCGTGATGCTCCTCCCGCCCCCATCCAGCCTCCTGCCTGAGCCTCCTGTCTAAACCCTGGTGGAAGTCTACTGTTACAGAAGGACAGAAGACTGCCTGCAGGCCCGGGGGCCAGGGCACAGCCAGGGAAGCGGAGGGGTGGGTCTGAGGACCCACAGAAGGGACCAGCCAACAATCACTGCATTAACAGATGAAGGAGAGAAACCACTGATCGTTTCAATCAATATGTTTAAAAAATAATAAATTTTAATACTAGGTCCTAATTCAGTTCAGTTCAGTTGCTCAATCATGTCCGACTCTTTGCAACCCCATGGACTGCAGCATGCCAGGCCTCCCTGTCCATCACCCACTCCTGGAGTTTGCCTAAACTCATGTCCATTGAGTTGGTCATAATTAGCAGTTCTTAATGAACTAGGAATTAGTTCATCCATGAACTTAAACTAAAAACTACTGAAATCATAAGTTTATAGTACCATTTGGAACAACAGAATATCTGCTTTCACTGCTTCTTTGACCTCAGACATCACAATTAGACAAGAAAAGACATAAGAAGCAAAGTTAACTTTGAGACACTGTAATAAACTCTAGGAAATGTTTATAAGTCAGTGCCAATTAAAGTGGCAAAAATGCAAAGCATACTAGCTATGGATACTTATCTCAATTCATAACATTATTAAATGTTCATGAATATTGCTGTTTTTAGGGTAACTTTTTATGCAGCTTAGGCTCTTTAGACTATCTCTCAGCTTCATTTTCCATGCAGAGTGATCTTTCTGTTTTGTTTAAATATTTATATGCATTTTATATGTATATGTGTGTATACACAAACGCAGTTTGTTGAAGGAATATGATTATATTGATTTTAGCTCTTGAGTAAGTGTTAAACTTGTAGACTTTTAGAAACGGAATTCCTTTCTGTGAAATGCATTTGTGACCCAAGTCACCTTGTTGAATGACTATATGTGTGTGTGTGTGCATGCTCACCCTTTGCGACACTATGGACTGTATCCTGCCAGGCTCCTCTGTCCATGGGATTTCTCAGTCAAGAATATTAGAGTGAGTTGCCATTTCCTCAAGAGAATCTTCCTGACCCAGGAATTGAACACATGTCTCCTATGTCTCCTGCACTGCAGGCAGATTCTTTACCACTTGTGCCATCAAGAAAGATTATATGTATAACTTTATGACTGTTATAAATATACAGTCATATACATAACATCATCTTTCTGTTCTGTCAAACAAATAGGAGTAGGAGTGGACCCAGTCTTCTCATTTATTAGTTGAATAGTCCCAGGTTAAATGTCTTGTGTAGCATTGTTCAGGCATGATATGGCTGTTATGAAAATGGACAGTTTGTACACTTTCTTCGTGATTTAGTCTATTTAATTTCTTATCAAGAAGGCTCCCATGAAACTGTTGTGGAAGCAACAGTGATCCAGTGATGAGCCAATATTTGACTTTGATGACATTGATTGCTGCCTTGCCCTTGTTCATAAACCAGAAACTCCATGTGCTACTAGAGTATCTTACTAGTAAAACCCAGAGTCTCATCCCAAGTGCTGAGGTGCTTTGGGCAGCATTGCTTCTTTGCCAGGGTGTGAAGATTTTTGAGTGGGTTGCATATCTTCGATTGACAACCATAAAAGCAGTATACTTGCACAAGGAGAACTGAGGGCTTAGAAGCCACAGCTGAGGCTTTAGGGTAAGGGGAGTAAGTGTAAGCTTTGCCAGCCGGATGGGACAGTAGGCTGACTGATGACTAGTGTTGAGAACTCAACAGAACACAGGTTTCTACCAGAATGATTTAACAGCTGGAAAACCTTTTTTCTTAAGTGGATAAAGGCTTTGCAGTTCTATAGAAAAATTATTTCTAAATGACTCACAAAAAAGGAGGATATGGCCATAAACAGTTAAGAGGTTAAAAAAATCATATTTGTTTTCCACTTGTACAAACCAATTTGGGATTAGATAATTTTTTCAGGGTTGAAAATATCAACATAAATCATTGGTACATATGCATTCTTTTATATTTGGGATTATATAGTTTAATTATTTCAAAAGTGAAAATATCAACTTAATCACAAACATCATACGGATGAAAACANAATTTGGGATTAGATAATTTTTTCAGGGTTGAAAATATCAACATAAATCATTGGTACATATGCATTCTTTTATATTTGGGATTATATAGTTTAGTTATTTCAAAAGTGAAAATATCAACTTAATCACAAACATCATATGGATGAAAACATTTTATCATTAAAGGTTGCTGTTTTCACGTAGAACTAGGAGAGAGCCTTAGTGTATGGTTAATGGGTTCAAAGTTTGCATCCCCCCCTCTTTTTTTTAAAGCATGTCTGTAAAAGTGATCAGCGTTCTATTGAATAGAATAGTAGGGCTTGAAGGTCTATATTTGTCATGATATGGCTGCTATGAAAATGGAAAATTTATGCACTTATATACAAACATGACAATTATACTAAACTTATAACTCATTGGAAAAGACCCTGATGTTGGGAAAGACAGAGCAGGAGGAGAAGGGAACGATAGAGGATGAGATGGTTGGATGCTATCACTGACTCAATCAATGGATTTGCGTTTGAGCAAAACCCAGGAGATAGTGAAAGACAGGGAAGGCTGGCGTGCTGTAGTCCATGGCATCTCAAAGAATCAGACATGAATTAGAGACTGAACAATAACATTAAAATAATCACCTTTCCCACAAGTTGTTTCTCTGGGACACGGGTTTTATGAGCAAAAATGAAAAAGTAAGTACCCTATGTTTCAGATTTAGAAAAAAAAACTAGCAATCCCCAATGGAATGAGAAACAAGGGGCCTTGTATATGTCCTCACACGTGAGCTGTGAAAGTGTTTCCTTGAGAAGGGAAGAGCCTTGGTTGCATTGTCATAGAGTACTAGGGCGTGCAGAGAAAAGCTGAGAGATAAAGTCATTAACTAGAGTAACAAACAGTGTGTGCCTTAGCAGACACAGTTGAAGCTAAGAAGTTGTAAAAAATATGAAATATATACAGTGACAGTGATTACATGTACATCTTCATTTAAAATAATGCCATCAAATCTCTGTTGTATGACTTTAACCTGAATATTGCCTTCAAGACTTCAGATGTTACTGTGGCTCTTTCCCACATGTAACACATACACTATCAAAAATAATAGAAAAAAACCTTTATCTGAAATATAGATTCAGTTCAGTTCAGTTCAGCCACTCAGTTGTGTCTGACTCTTTGCAACCACAGGCTTCCGTGTCCATCACCAACTCCCAGAGCTTCCTCAAAGTCATGTCCATCAAGTTGGTGATGCCATCCAACCATCTCATCCTCTGTCGTCCCCTTCTTCTCCTGCCCTCAATCTTTCCCAGCATCAGGGTCTTTTCAATGAGTCAGATCTTTGCATCAGGTGGCCAAAGTATTGGAGCTTCAGCTTCAGCATCATTCCTTCCAATGAATATTCAGTACTGATTTCCTTTAGGATTGCCTGGTTTGATGTCCTTGAAGTCCAAGGGACTCTCAAGAGTACAGATTAGTGAGATGGTTTCTCTAAAATTTTCCAAATAAGTAACTTTAAAAAAGAAAGTGTATCTTAAGTCTGTGTTCGCATTCCCATTCCCTGGACTCCCTGGACGAGTTAATAGTAGGTGGTCTCTTTTGGGCTCTTTTTCTTTTGTCTTTACTTCTTCCTTACTACCAGCGGGGGCATGTCACCCGGCAGTCCTTCTGTTGGAACAGGTATGTTGAAGGTCAGTACTTAGAGCAAGGCTTCTGCTAAGTTCATGTTCTTGCCTTCTTATTACCTAAATGAAGATCATGGCATCCGGTCCCATCACTTAATGGGAAATAGATGGGGAAACAGTGGAAACAGTGTCAGACTTTATTTTGGGGGGCTCCAAAATCACTTCAGATGGTGATTGCAGCCATGAAATTAAAAGGCACTTACTCCTTGGAAGAAAAGATATGAGCAAGCTAGATAGTAGATTCAAAAGCAGAGACATTACTTTGCCGACTAAGGTCCGTCTAGTCAAGACCATGGTTTTTCCTGTAGTCATGTATGGATGTGAGAGTTGGATTGTGAAGAAGGCTGAGTGCCGGAGAATTGATGCTTTTGATCTGTGGTGTTGGAGAAGACTCTTGAGAGTCCCTTGGACTGCAAGGAGATCCAACCANCTCTACTGGGCCTTCCATGGGCTTTCTCCATTTGCCACGGTGGGGGCTACATTTCGTCATGGTGTGCGGGCTTCTCATTCTGGTGGCTTCTTGTTGCAGAGTGGGCCTCAGCAGTTGCGGCACGTGGGCTCAGTGTTTGCAGCCCAAGGGCCCTGGGGTGTGCAAGTTTCAGCAGCTGTGGAGCACGGACTTAGGTGCCCATGGCATGCGGGATCTTCCTGGACGAGGGATCTAACCTGTGTGCCAGCACTGGCAGGTGTATTCCTAACCACCAGACCCCAGGGAAGTCCTCAATGTTATTATTAAAAGGTAACTTAGAGACATCATGATGAATTTTAGAAAGTGTAATAAATGCCAATTAAAACAACAAATAGTAACTCTCAAAGAATGTGCCTAGTGTAGCATGTGGAGACCAACTTTCAGCATTCAGTGCCTATATCAGAAAATAAGAACTGCTAACTAATGAAGTATCATCTAAGTATTCATCTTAAGAAATTAGAAAAAAAAGCATTGGAATAAAATGAAGGAAGGCAGGTAAAAGTCACTTATTATGAATATACATACTATATTCATTCCTAAGAATCCAAGTATGATTCAGTAATAAAAGTTTGTTTCATTAGTCACAGACCACTTCAGTATTTATAGCAGAGAGAATTTAATATAGAAGACTGGTTATGTTAGTTGAGAGAAAAACTGACAAGTTTAATAAGGAAGCAGAGAAAACTCAGCATTCAGCCTTAGGAAGCATGACTCCCGTTAGCCTAGAACAGTGCTTCCCACTCAGAGACTATGGGGCTTCCTCTCCCCACAAGGAGCAACTAATAACCTTTGTCATGACTGGGTGTGGTTGCTGCTACTGTCTACTACATGGAGGCCAGGGATGCTGCTAAATATTCTACAATGCACAGGACAGCTCCCATAACAAAGAATTAATTGGCCCCCAAATGTCAGTGCTGTTTAGACTGAGAAACTATGGTCTTGAGAGAGAGCGGGTGTAATGCCACAACCCAAGGCGTGTGCTTCCCAGAGGGAGAAGCCCATCCAGCAGGACTCAGAGCCGGGAAGAGATGCAGCCGCTGTCGAGAGGCTGTGGGAGGCTGGAGGAAGGCAGCGTGATGCTCCTCCCGCCCCCATCCAGCCTCCTGCCTGAGCCTCCTGTCTAAACCCTGGTGGAAGTCTACTGTTACAGAAGGACAGAAGACTGCCTGCAGGCCCGGGGGCCAGGGCACAGCCAGGGAAGCGGAGGGGTGGATCTGAGGACCCACAGAAGGGACCAGCCAACAATCACTGCATTAACAGATGAAGGAGAGAAACCACTGATCGTTTCAATCAATATGTTTAAAAAATAATAAATTTTAATACTAGGTCCTAATTCAGTTCAGTTCAGTTGCTCAATCATGTCCGACTCTTTGCAACCCCATGGACTGCAGCATGCCAGGCCTCCCTGTCCATCACCCACTCCTGGAATTTGCCTAAACTCATGTCCATTGAGTTGGTCATAATTAGCAGTTCTTAATGAACTAGGAATTAGTTCATCCATGAACTTAAACTACTGAAATCATAAGTTTATAGTACCATTTGGAACAACAGAATATCTGCTTTCACTGCTTCTTTGACCTTAGACATCACAATTAGACAAGAAAAGACATAAGAAGCAAAGTTAACTTTGAGACACTGTAATAAACTCTAGGAAATGTTTATAAGTCAGTGCCAATTAAAGTGGCAAAAATGCAAAGCATACTAGCTATGGATACTTATCTCAATTCATAACATTATTAAATGTTCATGAATATTGCTGTNACCATAAGTCTATGTCTGTGTATGTTAAAGTCTTAAGTGTATTTGTCAACATACTGCTTCTGTTTTATGTATTGTCTACATGGCGTGAGGCCGTGGGATCTTGGCTCCCAGACCAGGGATCGAACCTGCACCCCCTGCATTGGAAGCCAAGTCTTAACCACTGGACCACCAGGGAAATCCCCGTGATTAACTTGTACATAATTCTGAGTGTGCTTTGCCTGCCTTACACACTGTAAATATTTTGGAACTATCTTTGGCTTTTTGTTGTTGTTGTTGTGTGGGAATTTTGGACAGACATGCAAGAGATCATTAAGTAATTATTTAGGAATGAACAGGTTTTCTGTAGGAAGTTTTCAGAAATTATTACATCAAATCATACTATGTTCTTTACCCTCCCCAAAGTATTTAATCATTTCTCCTTCCCATACTAGGATAGGAGATTGGCCAGCTACAACTCTTACTACCTCAATTGTCTCTTATTCTTCTCCAGTCTCAGATCTCAAAATGAATTCTGAAGAGTGGCTTCCATTTAAGTTGCTGAAACATAACCAGCCTCACCGGGAGGAACCACATACTCAGTGGGAATTATCTAGAGACACAAGTAAACCTTCTAGAGGGTGCCAGAAAGTCTGCCTTGGTTCATAAACTGTCGGCTAAGCTTCTGTAGCCTTCAGCATCTTTTCTTTTTTTAAGAAATACAGATAGTTATAAATCTGATGGCTCTTAACAAAATGAAACAGTAAAGAGAAGGGAGGAGTTCCATGAAATCAGCCTCCACCAAATGCTCAAGGCTCTATAGGACCTGCACTCTCTTTCCTGTAAAAAAGCACGCCTTGCTGGAGCCTGAGAACCACGTGGCAGACACCACATGCAGAATTTGACTGTAAGGGGAAGGGAGTTCACGGCCAAGTCTACCATGTCTGTTGTAGTGACCCCAGCGAGGGGGGTCAGAAGGGAGCGTGTGGGGCTGTTGGGAGGTGTGGAGTGGGTACAATAAAAGCCAGGGTGGAGGGTGGGCCCAGTAAAAGCCAGAGTCGGGGGTGTGCCCAGTAAAAGCCAGGGTCAGGGGTGGGCCCAATAAAAGCCAGGGTCAGGGATGAGCCCAGTAAAAGCCAGGGTCAGGCGTGGGCCCAGTAAAAGCCTCTTTTGATCCACATCATGGTTCTCATCCATGGGTGAGTCCACCCTCTAGCCCCAAAAGACATTTGCCAATCTCTAGCGATATGTTGGGGCCTTCCTCTCTGGCTCAGTGGTTAGGAATCGGTCTGCAATGTGGGAGACCC
>SJYW01040244.1:185686-202656 GCA_006410735.1 Raphicerus campestris
TTGCTCCTTCAAGTTACTCTCAGGCCTAATCCACAATAATTCTAAAGATGATGATCATCGGTCTCCCAAATAGTAACCTCTAAGTTTTCTGCCAGTGTGACACAGCATCCTAGCGATGGGGCAGAACTACCATCTCCATGGAGGACAGAGAAAGAAAGTCTTAACTCATTAAAGTCCTGATTGGCTGATGACAGTAAGCTGAGATGTTCCCCTTCGTCTATAATGTTTTCTGTGCTTTTCTATCATCTTCCCCCCAATAAAATCAAAAACAGCAATTATTTCTTGCCTCGAATAATTACTGAACATTTCTTTCTGAAATCAGTGCAAAGCCTGAGCAACTTTTCTTGGCCAGAGTGGACATGATATAAAATTAGCACTGGAGCTTCCAGCAGGTTCACACTTCTCTAGAGTAATGTAATTCGTTGAAAGTGTCCTTGGCTTCACTATATATTTTGCCTCAGTCGACCAGCTTATTATGCTTTGATAGTCTAGAAGGCATTAAGATGCAAGCTTGAATCAGAATCACTGGGCCTTCCATGCAGACTTGTGATATTAAAATGAGGCTCCGTAGAGGAAATATGATGCCGTATCAAGCATTTGTCACAGTGATAGATGTGTTTGCAGGGATCCAGAAAAATGGTTACTGCTTATCTCCTGCTCCCGATAAGGTGTCAGGGAGGCAGCAACTTGGACTGAGTTCATGATGACTGGAATCGTGTATTGATCTGGACCACACAGAAGAGCATGCAGTTATTGATCTTCCTGAGGATTCAGAGAGAGACCTAAGCGCATGTGATTTCTCTTGCTCCCTGCGCATTTTGCATGAGCAGAGGTATAGCTTGTCATCAGGCCAGTACAGGAAAGATTATTCCATCATGGAGAAAGCTTTTCTATGTGTCTGTAGGGGAAATGAAGTAGAATATCCATTGTAAGCCTTTGTTTGGCACTGGGCTGTACAGTTTACATACAGAATCATCTTAAAATCTCCCAGTGGGTCTCTGAGATGGATTTCTTCTTTTATTTCCTATATCACAGATGTCAGCTAAGGCACCTGCTTATCATACCTGATGAGTGGTGGCCCACATTCTCATTGATAAGGCTATTGAGATGTAGGCATTTTCCACTGTACAGTTTCTGTAAATTCCTGATAGTTCATTTGTTCAGGCTTCCCTGTGGCCAAAGGCCATATTCTTAACGTGAACCATCAGGTAGAGCTGACTGTTGCTGTTCAGTTGCTAAGTTGTGTCTGACTTTTTGTGACCCAAAGGAGTGAAGCATACTGGGCTCCTCCGACCTCCTGTTTCCTGGAGTTTGCTCAAATTCGTGGTCATTGAGTCAGTGATGCTATCTAACCATCTCATCCTCTGCCACACCTTTCTCCTTTTGCCTTCAATCTTTCCTGGCATCAGGGTTTTTCCCAATGAGTCAACTCATTGCATCCTATGGCTGAAGTATTGGAGCTTCAGCTTTAGCATCAGTCCTTCCAATAAATATTCAGGGTTGATTTCCTTTAGGATTGACTGCTTTGATCTCCTTGCTGTCCAAGGGAATCTCAAGGGTCTTCTCCAGTACTGGTTCTAAAACATTAATTCTTCAGCATTCAGCCTTCTTTATGGTCCACCTCTCACATCCGTACATAACTACTATATTTTTCTATTGCTACTGTAACAAACACCATACCTTGAGTGGCTTAAAACTATACAAATCTATCCCCTTTTGGTTCTTTAGAAGTCCTATGTGGGTCTCACTTGGCTAAATTCAAGGTGAACACAGAGTACTGTGTTCCTTTCTGCAGGCTCTAGGGGAGAATCTGTTTCTTGCCTCTTCTGGCTTCTAGAGGCTGCCTGCATTCTTTGGCTTGTGGCCTTTTCCTCCATCTTCAAAGCCAGCAGCAGAAGGTTGAGTCTTGCTCACATCATATCCTTTCCTCAGTTTGGGGGACTCTTGTGGATTCATTGGGATAATCCAGGATTATCTCCCTATTTGAATTTTAGCTGATTAGCAAGCTCAGTTCTCTCCGCATCCTTACCTCCATTTTACATGTAACATAAAATATTCATGGGGGTCCAGGGAGGAGAAGGGTAGAGTCATCTCTTAGGAGCATCATTTTCTCTGCCATAGTGATTCAGTTTGAAAGTAAAAATCTGACACCATTCTTATCTCTGTTAACAAACCATATATCTCATTTATGTGTGTGTGTTTTCAATCACTTTAGTCATGTCCGACTCTTTGCAACCCTATGGACTATAGCCTACCAGGCTTCTTTGTCACTGGGATTCTCCAGGCAAGAATAGTGGAGTGGGTTGCCATTCCCTCCTCCAGGGGATCTTGCCGACCAGGGATAGAAAGTGTGTCTCCTGCTGTCTCCTGAATTACAGGCAAATTCTTTACTACTGAGCTACCAGGAAAGCCCTATCTCAATTATATCAGGAGTTTATTCACATTATCAAGGGCTAAAGAAGTTGATGATAATACCACCTCTCTTCCCCCTTTCTCTCTTTTCCTTTTCTCTCTAGAGTTATTGATAAATTTCCCTCCTTTTTCCAACAAGAAAATTCTTCCCATCTCAGGCCTCTTAAGATCTCTCTCAGTCACAGATGGGCTACCAAAAAAAAAAAAAAGACAACTTGAGAATATTCATCCTGAAAGAAACCTTTATAAATACACTTTTCTTCTGCTATTAGCCCATTTTACAGATTAACAACAGCAATTGGGACTCTCAGGTTAGTGATTCTCATCTGAGGATGAGAGATGCTTTCCTTGTCACGACTATGGGAGGAAGAGTGGAGCTGCTGGTGTCTAGTTCGTAGAGTCATGGAATGCTGTTGGCATCCTTTAAGGCACAGGACGGCAGCAACTGCCCCACCTGGCCACCCCACCAAGCAGAGAGTTTTCTGACCCATAAGGTTAGACTCCTGTGTTTGAGAAGCTCTGCTGAAGACTGTAGGGCTCCCTGGTAGATCTAGGAAGTGCCCTGCGTGCCAGTCCCATGTCTTCCAGGCAGCCACAGTGGGACCGAGTGCAGTAAGCTGAGCTGTCATTCTAGGGAAGAAAATGACACTTTCAGATAAACCTCCAGCTTTTCTTCATTGTAAGATTATTGTGTTCGTTTTTCACATTCAAGGATTTGTAAAGAAATGCAGTGTTTTGCTTCTGTTAAGTGTGGCTTCCACACTTGCTGGTAGCACAATGATGATTCCTGCTGTATAACTACAGTCGACCTTTCTAAGTTCAGCATCGTTTCTCTGACTTTAGAATTAAATGACTCTTTGCTTCTGTGAATGAAACCTTTTTTCCTTGCACTGAGTGTCATTCAAGGCCCTTGGTGGTAGCATCTTTGGGTTAGATCTTGGAGACATACCCTTCATTTGGGAGGGATGTCCTCCTGTGATTAATAAAGGCAAAACAAGACAAGGAATAATGAAGAGGTGGAAATCTTGACCTGAGCAGTGCAATAAAAACTAGCCAGTATTTATAATCCAGTTATGATGAACCAATAAAGACCCAAACTACTGAAAAAAATCAGAGTCCTGTTCTGTGTGGACCACCGATTAGACCTAAGATTGATTAGTGGATGTTAGCCCAGGGTGTACCTCTTGTGCTCTCAAATAATCATCATTTGGTTTTTAGAGAGAATGTTGGAGAGAATTCTAGAATTTGGAATCATAAATCTGATTCTTTGTCTCAGACAAATGTAAATCAGACTATCCCTAATTACTTATATTCTGTATAATATATTGCCTTCAAAAATGTGATTAAAATAGTCTTAAATTTATTTTGGACAGAAGTGGTGCTTTGATGGAAGAAGCAAAGTATGGTGGTTACAATTTTATGCTTACATACTTGTAGCACTTTGATAGTTACTGAGCAGCTGTTGAGTTTCCAGTGCTCAGACTTTATTTTCATAAAAATCAGCACTAAAAAGAAAGAGCTCCCCTCCCCAACAGCTTTGCCCATGTAACACATACATAAGCATCTATTGTCCTAATAATTGAATTTACTGCTGGAAGTTATTAATAATGTTATGCCCATGGTAGTGTCCTTCCATGTAATGCTTTTATCGATGAGAAATAATTGGTTTGGAAGCTAGGGAAGCTCTTATGTGTGGGATCCGGTTGTGATATAGCTGGCTTCATAACTTGATTTATTCCCATTGAGTAAAATCCTTTGAGATCTACAGCACTCAGATTGTGAAACAGAATATGTTTCAGAATGTGCCATTTATGTTAAGAAATAGCAAGTGTCTGACAATCCACTGCTTTATTATTGAGTATTTATTTGCATAACAGTGTTCTGGGTACCAGGGAAGATGTGTATGGACATCAATATATAATTTATTCTCTTTGAGAGAATTTATTCTCTTTCATTAGAGAGACATCGTTTAAACACATGAGCATTTAAAAAGTCAGTTTAAGGGTTAAACATGAGAAAATAGATACCATCAGATTGTGTTGCTAAAGTGGAAAGTCCTAGACTACACAAAGCCTCCAGATCAGGTCTGAGCAGCATCACTGAGCCTTGAAGTCTAACTAGCCTCAACATTTAATTTTAGCCCAAATTCTTTTGAATGGGATACAGAAGATGTTTTATTTTTATCTTGTGTCTTCAAATGATATTCCCTCTACTTCATTCATATTCAGTTTTGATGCTCAACTCAAGATCAGCCTTGTTTGTGTCACCTTATATGTGTCCACAAGTAGATTGGCCATAAATGCAAAGACATTTGAGAGATGTCAGGAGGCGGTAAGTGGGAGAGGTGGCCATACATCAAAGGAAATAGATTGAAGTGTAATCAAGAAATAAGGTTCAAATAACTATGATTAAAATGAAGACTCCTTTTGAGTGGAAGAGTGGAAATGAGAAAGAATAGGAAGTAGCAGTAGTATGATTTTTTTTTCAGTTACGCTTCAAAATGTCTACTTTTTAGGATTATAAGGTAACTCACTAAAACATTTATTTTAGTACTAAATGCTAAGGAAAGCATCAAGTTTTTGTTTCCTGAAATTTTCACTATTCTGTACAAATGTACATTTGGGATAGACTTTTTGAATTGGAGGAATATGAGTTTATTACAAAACCATAGTGCCTTCAAAGCAGGAAAAGGGATGTTAATGAATTCTTGAACAGATTCAGTGATTTGAAAGGGAACGTCCTCAAGATTTGACCAATAGTCCTTATGATGCTGTAGCAAACATGAATGCCTGTTGCAAATACCTTCATATTTGCTAGTTTATATTGGCTAAAACAGAAGTCTTTGAGAAATGTTTTGTAACAGTTTTTCCAAGCTTATACAAATATGGATATTTGGTTAAATTAGCAGTTGGAAGAAGTCTGATTTTTATTTGTCATTTCATTTCATTTCACCCAATTAGAGAAGGTGATAAATGCTATGAGAAAAATAATGTAGAGCAAGGGTAGAGGGATTGGGTATTAAAAGATGCGTGTGTTAGTTGCTAGGTCATGTCTGACCCTTTGCAACCCCACGGACGGTAGCCCACCAGGCTCCTCTGGCCATGGAATTCTCCAGCCAAGAACANATGCGTGTGTTAGTTGCTAGGTCATGTCTGACCCTTTGCAACCCCACGGACGGTAGCCCACCAGGCTCCTCTGGCCATGGAATTCTCCAGCCAAGAACACTTGAGTGGGTAGCCCTTCCCTCCTCTAGGGGATCTTCCTGACCAGGGATCAAACCCTCATCTCCCGCATTGCAGGTGGATTTTTTATTGTCTGAGCCACCAGGAAAAAATAGAAAGTATTGCTTGAAATTTTAAATAGGATGGTCAGGGTAGGCTAGATTGAGAAGTGTCATTTGAGCTATAGTTTCAAGAAGGTGGGACTGTTAGCTTTCTGGATAGCTGGCCACAGAGCAAGGAAGCAGTGGATGAGGTTCCCCAGGTGTGAGAAAGCCTCGTGTCCTCCAGGAATAACAAGGAGGCTAGTTGTGGCTGGAGCAGAGGCGGATAACCAACAGGGAATGTAGTCATGATGTTAGAGCAGCGATGGGCGGGCAAATCCAGTGACTGCCGTGAGGACACTGTTGCTGTCATTTCTGAAGAGTTTTGAGAAGAGAAGGGACATGATCCAATCCACATTTTAAAAGAATTCTTTCATTATCCTGGAAGAATTGAGTGAGGGTGCAGCTGGAAGCAGGAAGCTCAGCTGGAAGCCTCTTGCAGGGAACCGGACAAGAGAGATTGGCTTGGACAGTGGTATGAAGATGGTGAAAGAAGTGATCATATTTTGGATATGTTCTGAAGATTAAAGAGCTTGCTGACCAATTGGACAGAGGTGTAAGAAACAGAAGGATGAAAAATGACTCCAGGTTTCTGCTGGTTTCTGATGGCAGCTGGAATAAGCGAGGTGGCTGCCTGGTGAGAGGGGAGAGAGTGAAGGTTGAGACAGAAGTTCTGTAGATCACTTCTGTTTGTTAATGTGTTACAGCTGTGTTGTGTGGTAGCATTTTTTATCTTGTGTTGGAGTGAAGGTGTCCAGCAGGGTGTGGATTATGCAAGTATGGCATTGAGCTCTCTACTGCATAGGATTCTGAAATGTAAAAGTGAGTGGTTGGTATATCATTATATATATGTAATTATATAGACATAATGTAGTTTGTCATTATGTAGACATAAAAGTGGGCTATGGATGCATTGAGAAAAAATATGTGTGTAGTTTGCTTTCTAAGTCATTTTCTGTGGTTTACAACTTAGCAGAACCAAGGACATTCCAGTGTTTCTCAGAAATTTAAAACTGTCATTTAAAAAAAAAAAAGATTTTTTTTTAAAAAATTTATTTTCTTGGCTGTACTGCTCAGCATGCAGGATCTTAGTTCCCCAACTAGGAATCGAACCCACGGCCCCTGCATTGGAGGCACGACGTCTTAATGGCTGGACCACCAGGGAAGTCCTTAGAAGACTATCATTTCATAACACAATTTAGATTGTGATTTGCAATAGAGAGATTTCAGAAGACATTATTTTTTAACGTTTAACAACAAAAATAAACTTACATTTTATTGAGAGAAAAATTCTATTCCCATAGTAAAACACAGAGGAAAATTTAGTTAGATCTTGTGCTCCGCTTCTGTGCTTATAGTACTTACAGAGATGGAATGTTTTGTGTGAGATATTGGATTAATGAGATTTGGCAGTCTTCTTCAAGATCTATTATTTCTAAATGCCACATCATAGTAGCTGAGATCACCACTTGAACTAAAGCAAATGAACAGTTCTAACTGGTATCTAAATTACCAGGTTTATCGTCTTTGTAAAAATGTGTTGTAAGGTGAATTATAGCACTTGTTAAAAAATAAACAACCAATTGACCTCTGGCTTCCATAAGATGTAATTGTTACAAGCAGTAAAGTTATGTGTGCGTTTTCCTTTTTTCCTGTTGTGTAATTGGAACACTTCTTATGTACATTATAGGATTTTATACATAATTACCAGAAATCCAGTTAAGATTCTGAAACAGTAAAATTTACAGATGCACTTAAAAGTACCAACTCTAATAGAGAATTAGAGAATTGCTCACTCAGCTCTCTGTTAAATGGTATTGATCATGTATCTTTTGAAATGTTATAGAATATGATATTATTAAAACAACGGTATCCATGACTGTGTTCTCACATGTACTGAGAAGGGACGTGCCCAGCAAATGTGATTACAGGAATCACCAGTGGTTGACACTTAGTAAATCTGCAAAAAATAGTTGCAGAGAAGGAAGTGTGAAAGCTCTTTTGGTTAGAATATGTAACGCTTCTCAACAAAAGAATTGAAGGGGAGATTAAAGCATTTGTATAGCCATTAAGTCTCAGTTACAAAACATCCCTACTTTTTAAAAGATAGTGTATTGTTACAAATACAGATCATCTATGCATTCATATTCTCTTAAGAATTCAAAAACGTCTCAGTGCTATATATTAATACTTAGTGAAATCACTTACTAGTTAATTCCAGGGTGAGCAAGTTGCAAGAAGTAGCAGATTTGTCATTCTTAGTACTCCTGGAATTTTTTCTTGGGAAATTGAAGCGGCAGGGCTGAGATACTGATATAATCACTGTGTCTCCAGCATTTTCTGGCAGATTAGAAACCTGGGACATCCGAAGTAGAGGCCAGTATCTGAATGAAGTTGTGTTTCAAATTGGCTGTCCAGTAAAATTGCTTAATATTGGCATTTTTTTTATCATAGCTTAATCCAATTGAACCAGAAATATTTTAGAGATTTCACTTGATTGATTTTGATTCATAAGATGAGCCAATGTATGATTGACATCTGCCTAAAAAACAGAGCAACAATTCAGACTGCATTTCTTTTGTTTTCTTACCGTGACGGTTCTTTGTGTATAGGGCAAATGAAAGACTGAGGAAGAATCTGTCAATCTGAGGCTGGTAGTATCTGCACTGTGCTTATACTGTGGCAAGTGCAGGTTTGAGGGCAGAGTGTTTAATCCAGAATAGATATACTGCCTGCCCGTATGGTGCTTGGTCTTACTGGGAGGCTGAGATAAAGGCTAAGTGTGAAAACAGCAGGATGCTGGGCGACAGAACATTGGGCAAAGGCTCATGTTGTCTGGGGTGTGCATGAGAAAGATACGTATGTGTAAGTGGGCCTCCAGAGTGAGCCCTAGTTCTCAGGGATAATAGTAGAAGATGGAACGTTCTAAGGAGAGCATGTGCAAAGACTCTGAGACAGAAAAAGTGTGGACCTTCCTTGAACTGAAAGAAGGCCTGTGAGCAGCAGGGTAGGGACCAGTGGAGGCCCTTCAGGTTGATCTCTGGTGGCCTTGGCACACAGTGCCTGGAAGCATGGCTTTGGTTCGCAACCAGAGATTCAAGTTGGGTCACGGCGGTAAGAGCACCGAATCTTAACCATTAGGCCAGTGGTTAGTGACAAGGCCCTGGCCCTTTGGCTCTGCAGAAAAGAGTTTTCAGAAAGACAGAAAGTAGTGAAACCAGACTTTATTAGGAGGAGAAAGAGCATGTGTGGATAGACACATAGGCACACTCCGAGAGAAAGTTGCGCCCTTGCAACAGCTGGACTTACATTCGTGGGGCATTTCTCTCGGTTTTCCTTTGGCCAATCATGTTGATTTGCCTGGTTCAGAGTCCATATTTGGTACATCTCAGGATACTCCTGATGTGCACACATCTCTTAGGCAAGATGGACCCTACTAAAGAGGCCTGTGGGTAGCGCATCCCTTAGCATCACTCCCCTTTAACCTCCAGGGGGCCTTTCTGTGCATGGATGGTCAGGGAGGTCTCCTGACTTCGAGAATGAAAAAGATGTAGTCTGAGCAGGGCCCAGCCTCTTCGCTTAACTGTCCTGCTGTTCTCATCTTGGAGTTTCCGGCCACAGGGAATGAATCTCCTGTGCAGAGGTTCAAGAGGGCTAGAGGTTCAAGAGAGCCAGAACACGCAGAAATTTGATTTCTTTTGAGAACTAGTATTTTATACGTCCTGTAATAATTTCATGAGTGACCATTGGGTCTGATGATCAACCAAAATATGTTTTGATGCTTATTTTCATTGTTGTTTAGTACATCTTATTTCATTTTGTTTTTCCAGACCTGTTGCTACATGAAGGTATACATGTGGAAGTTAACTCTTGCAGAAAGTGTAAACTATAGCTACAAGCGCTGTGGGTTACGTATAATACCTGTGGCACAGAAATGAGCTGCTTCAACTATTTCTAGGAAGTGTTAAAGGGAAGTGAAGGTTCCATACAAGAATAGAGTTTGGGCGGAGAGTCGGACACGACTGAAGCGACTTAGCAGCAGCAGCAGCCAGTACTGAAGAAGCTGTTAAGGCCAGGATTCAGACTGTGAGTCTGAGGTCAGGCTGGATTCCAACACCGATTAGCTTTGTAACCATGGAGACACCCTTAAGTCTTAACTGTGAAACAGAGACCATCATGGAACCTCCTCATTAAGTTTTTCAAACAATGAGACAGTATGGATAAAGCCTTTAACCCGGGGGGGCGTGTGTATATCTAAGCTTGCTAATATAGTAGCTATTATTATTGTTGCTGCTTTACTATTTTCCTTTTATTGTTGTTGATTAAGTTGGTAATGAGAAGGGAGGACAAGCCCAGGGTGATTAATGCTTTAGAGCTAAGAATAGGCATCCGTGATAAATAAATCAAGAACAGGATATAGGATGCGGAGCAGTACTAGTGGGTAATGTTAGAAGACTAGGACAGATATTGATATCTTATTTACTATTACATTGTATATAATTACACTTGCAATTCTGGGTTTATTCACTCAACAAACACTGCAGGTTTTCTATATTAGACAGCCATCTACCTGCTCAGTCCAATCCTAGATATTTAACTACCTATAAAGTTGTGGCTCCCCAGTTGGCGCAGTGGTAGAGACCCCACCTGCAAATGCAGGAGACGTGGGTTCCATCCCTGGGTTGGAAAGATCCCTTGGAGAAGGAAATGGCAGCCCACTCTAGTATTGCTGCCTGGGAAATCCCATGGACAGAGCAACCTGGCAGGCTACGGTCCATAGGATCACAAAGAGTTTGACACGACAGAGCACACACTCACACACACGCACAGTGCACAACTGCGGGATTACTTGGTACACGTTTCCACTGACATCTTTACAAGGAGGTCATCTGCAAAACCACCCATGCCACCTGTTTCTGTTGTTATTAGACAGTATCCAGGATTGTTCTAAGAAGGCTTTAGGGAGACATGGGTAACAAGAAAGATCTAATTAAAACTGGAGGGAAGCAAGAGTGGACAACAAGCAGGAGCAAACCTCGTGTCGGTACAGAGGTGGGTTTGAGCCACGGTGGCTATAATTTTGTTCTCTCTCTTTTGGAGCATAGATGTTTCTATTTTAATTTTCTTGGCTACACCCTGCAGCATATGGGATCTTATTCCCTGAGCGGGGATTGAACCATGCCCTGTGCAATGGAAGCGTGCGGTCCTCACCTCTGGACCACCAGGAAATTCTGTATAATTTCATTCTTTCACGTTTTGAGGCAGGAAGTCTTACACCCAGAGGAGTGCCGTAAGCAGTCCCAGCCGTGCTGTGGGCCCCAAGTCCGTGTTCCTAAGGAACCCACCGTGTACATGTTTCCTATCAGAAAGTCCTGTCTCCTCCAGCCTTGTCCTGACCCTGAACAGGCCTCGTCTCCCTTTTGTGGGTCCCAGTTGGAAGGCTTATGCTGAAGTCGTAACAGATGAATCGTGTCTTCCTCTTTTTACTATGTGCTTATGTACTATATCAACATACATAAGATAACAGGCTGGTATAATTTCCCTTAGATGGCGATGATATTTTTTTCTTTAACAGAATAGGCAGTCAGTGATTAAATATGCACATTTGTAGCTTAGCTCAACTTGACGATTAAGTATGACAATAAGTGTGTTAACTCATATTTAATGTATATTAGTTCTTATGCTTGTTGACCCCATAGAACCTTATGAGGCAAGAGCCCCCCGCCTTTTACATTATTCTGGGTTCAGATGATGAGCTCTGCATTACTCATGACAATATAAGTATGAACTCACAGCCCAAGTGTGATCAGATCATGTTATTCTTCTGCTTACCACCCTACCCAGCAATTCCAGGCACTACGAGACTACCTTTTCTATGGCCTGCAAGACCATGCCCCTTTGGCCTCTGTGCCCACCTGCCCGTGGCATCTCCGTTTCTCTGAGACCAGCTGTGTTCCTGCCTCGGTGCCTTTGCGTCCACTACATGTTCCTTCACAGAGGTCTTGGATGGAGCTTTACACTTGATATGGCTGATTCGTCCTTGTCTTCTTGGTCTCTTTTCAAAATTTCCTCCACAGGGAGGCCCATTTCTCCTTTCCTTCCTTCCTTTTTTTTCNGTGGCCATACATCAAAGGAAATAGATTGAAGTGTAATCAAGAAACAAGGTTCAAATAATTATGATTAAAATGAAGACTCCTTTTGAGTGGAAGAGTGGAAATGAGAAAGAATAGGAAGTAGCAGTAGTATGATTTTTTTTTCAGTTACGCTTCAAAATGTCTACTTTTTAGGATTATAAGGTAACTCACTAAAACATTTATATTAGTACTAAATGCTAAGGAAAGCATCAAGTTTTTGTTTCCTGAAATTTTCACTATTCTGTACAAATGTACATTTGGGATAGACTTTTTGAATTGGAGGAATATGAGTTTATTACAAAACCATAGTGCCTTCAAAGCGGGAAAAGGGATGTTAATGAATTCTTGAACAGATTCAGTGATTTGAAAGGGAATGTCCTCAAGATTTGACCAATAGTCCTTACGATGCTGTAGCAAACATGAATGCCTATTGCAAATACCTTCATATTTGCTAGTTTATATTGGCTAAAACAGAAGTCTTTGAGAAATGTTTTGTAACAGTTTTTCCAAGCTTATACAAATATGGATATTTGGTTAAATTAGCAGTTGGAAGAAGTCTGATTTTTATTTGTCATTTCATTTCATTTCACCCAATTAGAGAAGGTGATAAATGCTATGAGAAAAATAATGTAGAGCAAGGGTAGAGGGATTGGGTATTAAAAGATGCGTGTGTTAGTTGCTAGGTCATGTCTGACCCTTTGCAACCCCACGGACGGTAGCCCACCAGGCTCCTCTGGCCATGGAATTCTCCAGCCAAGAACACTTGAGTGGGTAGCCCTTCCCTCCTCTAGGGGATCTTCCTGACCAGGGATCAAACCCTCATCTCCCGCATTGCAGGTGGATTTTTTATTGTCTGAGCCACCAGGAAAAAATAGAAAGTATTGCTTGAAATTTTAAATAGGATGGTCAGGGTAGGCTAGATTGAGAAGTGTCATTTGAGCTATAGTTTCAAGAAGGTGGGACTGTTAGCTTTCTGGATAGCTGGCCACAGAGCAAGGAAGCAGTGGATGAGGTTCCCCAGGTGTGAGAAAGCCTCGTGTCCTCCAGGAATAACAAGGAGGCTAGTTGTGGCTGGAGCAGAGGCGGATAACCAACAGGGAATGTAGTCATGATGTTAGAGCAGCGATGGGCGGGCAAATCCAGTGACTGCCGTGAGGACACTGTTGCTGTCATTTCTGAAGAGTTTTGAGAAGAGAAGGGACATGATCCAATCCACATTTTAAAAGAATTCTTTCATTATCCTGGAAGAATTGAGTGAGGGTGCAGCTGGAAGCAGGAAGCTCAGCTGGAAGCCTCTTGCAGGGAACTGGACAAGAGTGATTGGCTTGGACAGTGGTATGAAGATGGTGAAAGAAGTGATCATATTTTGGATATGTTCTGAAGATTAAAGAGCTTGCTGACCAATTGGACAGAGGTGTAAGAAACAGAAGGATGAAAAATGACTCCAGGTTTCTGCTGGTTTCTGATGGCAGCTGGAATAAGCGAGGTGGCTGCCTGGTGAGAGGGGAGAGAGTGAAGGTTGAGACAGAAGTTCTGTAGATCACTTCTGTTTGTTAATGTGTTACAGCTGTGTTGTGTGGTAGCATTTTTTATCTTGTGTTGGAGTGAAGGTGTCCAGCAGGGTGTGGATTATGCAAGTATGGCATTGAGCTCTCTACTGCATAGGATTCTGAAATGTAAAAGTGAGTGGTTGGTATATCATTATATATATGTAATTATATAGACATAATGTAGTTTGTCATTATGTAGACATAAAAGTGGGCTATGGATGCATTGAGAAAAAATATGTGTGTAGTTTGCTTTCTAAGTCATTTTCTGTGGTTTACAACTTAGCAGAACCAAGGACATTCCAGTGTTTCTCAGAAATTTAAAACTGTCATTTAAAAAAAAAAAAGATTTTTTTTTAAAAAATTTATTTTCTTGGCTGTACTGCTCAGCATGCAGGATCTTAGTTCCCCAACTAGGAATCGAACCCACGGCCCCTGCATTGGAGGCACGACGTCTTAATGGCTGGACCACCAGGGAAGTCCTTAGAAGACTATCATTTCATAACACAATTTAGATTGTGATTTGCAATAGAGAGATTTCAGAAGACATTATTTTTTAACGTTTAACAACAAAAATAAACTTACATTTTATTGAGAGAAAAATTCTATTCCCATAGTAAAACACAGAGGAAAATTTAGTTAGATCTTGTGCTCCGCTTCTGTGCTTATAGTACTTACAGAGATGGAATGTTTTGTGTGAGATATTGGATTAATGAGATTTGGCAGTCTTCTTCAAGATCTATTATTTCTAAATGCCACATCATAGTAGCTGAGATCACCACTTGAACTAAAGCAAATGAACAGTTCTAACTGGTATCTAAATTACCAGGTTTATCGTCTTTGTAAAAATGTGTTGTAAGGTGAATTATAGCACTTGTTAAAAAATAAACAACCAATTGACCTCTGGCTTCCATAAGATGTAATTGTTACAAGCAGTAAAGTTATGTGTGCGTTTTCCTTTTTTCCTGTTGTGTAATTGGAACACTTCTTATGTACATTATAGGATTTTATACATAATTACCAGAAATCCAGTTAAGATTCTGAAACAGTAAAATTTACAGATGCACTTAAAAGTACCAACTCTAATAGAGAATTAGAGAATTGCTCACTCAGCTCTCTGTTAAATGGTATTGATCATGTATCTTTTGAAATGTTATAGAATATGATATTATTAAAACAACGGTATCCATGACTGTGTTCTCGCATGTACTGAGAAGGGACGTGCCCAGCAAATGTGATTACAGGAATCACCAGTGGTTGACACTTAGTAAATCTGCAAAAAATAGTTGCAGAGAAGGAAGTGTGAAAGCTCTTTTGGTTAGAATATGTAACGCTTCTCAACAAAAGAATTGAAGGGGAGATTAAAGCATTTGTATAGCCATTAAGTCTCAGTTACAAAACATCCCTACTTTTTAAAAGATAGTGTATTGTTACAAATACAGATCATCTATGCATTCATATTCTCTTAAGAATTCAAAAACGTCTCAGTGCTATATATTAATACTTAGTGAAATCACTTACTAGTTAATTCCAGGGTGAGCAAGTTGCAAGAAGTAGCAGATTTGTCATTCTTAATACTCCTGGAATTTTTTCTTGGGAAATTGAAGCGGCAGGGCTGAGATACTGATATAATCACTGTGTCTCCAGCATTTTCTGGCAGATTAGAAACCTGGGACATCCGAAGTAGAGGCCAGTATCTGAATGAAGTTGTGTTTCAAATTGGCTGTCCAGTAAAATTGCTTAATATTGGCATTTTTTTTATCATAGCTTAATCCAATTGAACCAGAAATATTTTAGAGATTTCACTTGATTGATTTTGATTCATAAGATGAGCCAATGTATGATTGACATCTGCCTAAAAAACAGAGCAACAATTCAGACTGCATTTCTTTTGTTTTCTTACCGTGACGGTTCTTTGTGTATAGGGCAAATGAAAGACTGAGGAAGAATCTGTCAATCTGAGGCTGGTAGTATCTGCACTGTGCTTATACTGTGGCAAGTGCAGGTTTGAGGGCAGAGTGTTTAATCCAGAATAGATATACTGCCTGCCCGTATGGTGCTTGGTTTTACTGGGAGGTGAGATAAAGGCTAAGTGTGAAAACAGCAGGATGCTGGGCGACAGAACATTGGGCAAAGGCTCATGTTGTCTGGGGTGTGCATGAGAAAGATACGTATGTGTAAGTGGGCCTCCAGAGTGAGCCCTGGTTCTCAGGGATAATAGTAGAAGATGGAACGTTCTAAGGAGAGCATGTGCAAAGACTCTGAGACAGAAAAAGTGTGGACCTTCCTTGAACTGAAAGAAGGCCTGTGAGCAGCAGAGTAGGGACCAGTGGAGGCCCTTCAGGTTGATCTCTGGTGGCCTTGGCACGCAGTGCCTTGAAGCATGGCTTTGGTTCGCAACCAGAGATTCAAGTTGGGTCACGGCGGTAAGAGCACCGAATCCTAACCACTAGGGCAGTGGTCAGTGACAAGGCCCTGGCCCTTTGGCTCTGCAGAAAAGAGTTTTCACAAAGACAGAAAGTAGTGAAACCAGACTTTATTAGGAGGAGAAAGAGTATGTGTGGATAGACACATAGGCACACTCCGAGAGAAAGTTGCGCCCTTGCAACAGCTGGACTTACATTCATGGGGCATTTCTCTCGGTTTTCCTTTGGCCAATCATGTTGATTTGCCTGGTTCAGAGTCCATATTTGGTACATCTCAGGATACTCCTGATGTGCACACATCTCTTAGGCAAGATGGACCCTACTAAAGAGGCCTGTGGGTAGCGCATCCCTTAGCGTCACTCCCCTTTAACCTCCAGGGGGCCTTTCTGTGCGTGGATGGTCAGGGAGGTCTCCTGACTTCGAGAATGAAAGAGATGTAGTCTGAGCAGGGCCCAGCCTCTTCTCTTAACTGTCCTGCTGTTCTCATCTTGGAGTTTCCGTCCACAGGGAATGAATCTCCTATGCAGAGGTTCAAGAGGGCTAGAGGTTCAAGAGGGCCAGAACACGCAGGAATTTGATTTCTTTTGAGAACTAGTAATTTATACGTCCTGTAATAATTTCATGAGTGACCATTGGGTCTGATGATCAACCAAAATATGTTTTGATGCTTATTTTCATTGTTGTTTAGTACATCTTATTTCATTTTGTTTTTCCAGACCTGTTGCTACATGAAGGTATACATGTGGAAGTTAACTCTTGCAGAAAGTGTAAACTATAGCTACAAGCGCTGTGGGTTACGTATAATACCTGTGGCACAGAAATGAGCTGCTTCAGCTATTTCTAGGAAGTGTTAAAGGGAAGTGAAGGTTCCATACAAGAATAGAGTTTGGGCGGAGAGTCGGACACGACTGAAGCGACTTAGCAGCACCAGCAGCCAGTACTGAAGAAGCTGTTAAGGCCAGGATTCAGACTGTGAGTCTGAGGTCAGGCTGGATTCCAACACCGATTAGCTTTGTAACCATGGAGACACCCTTAAGTCTTAACTGTGAAACAGAGACCATCATGGAACCTCCTCATTAAGTTTTTCAAACAATGAGACAGTATGGATAAAGCCTTTAACCCGGGGGGG
>SJYW01040247.1:0-15352 GCA_006410735.1 Raphicerus campestris
AAACAGGTTCACAACCATGCACATGCACACCCACACTCCCATAGATGGCACGACAGGAGACCCAAGAGAGGAGGGGCGGGCTTTGCGCGCCTTTGTAGGAAAAACGTACGACAGTGAGAGTATGCTTTGCCATTTTGTTCCCTGGGCTCTCCAGGAATGTCGCTGGGGAATGGGCTGGCTTTAGGTGATTAGACTCTACCTAGAGGCTCCTGAGCACCCTGAATCCTGTCCTTCTGTCAGGACAGAAAACGTGTCTGGGACTCAACCATCCACTGCACTCACTCCAGGGAGCAGGTGACTCAGCTCCAGGCGTTCCCATCTCTGTGAGTTTTCCTCTACATTCAAGTCCAAGTTGAGGAAAAGATCAGAAATAGTAGCAGCGCCTAGTTATATAAATCCTTATTTACACATTAATTAATGGTTTCAGGAGAGCAGGGGAGAAGGCTGGCAGAATCATCAGGTTTAGGGAAAAGAAAAAATCTACCCTTCTGAAGACCCCTTTCTTGCTCTGTGCTGGGGTCTCAGAGTCACATCTGATACCCACGCTGTAAGAATACTCCTCCTAGTCGGAGCCCCTCCCTGGTGCCCCACTTTATTGGAAGGGACTGGTAAACTCAGTGTCCCAAAGTCGCAGTGGCAAACTGAAAGGGGCATAAGAACATCTTGAGCTGATGTCTCTCCTTACAAACGATGAATCCAGAAGTCTTGTCTAACTTGTCCTTCATTGTCTTTCATTTCTCCCTCTGCTGAGGACCATCTGCTCCTACTGAATCCTGGAAATGTCCTGCCAGGAAGTGAGAACAACGGGGCTCCTTTCTTTGCTGCCCAGTAGGAAGGTGTTTAATAAAGAGCAGGGAGAAATCCCTCTAGCTACCTGATAAAGATCCCATTCCTGTTTCTTTTGCAGCAGGGAAGCTGGTAAAGGTTCCATCTAATTTAACCTGATTTGCTGTCCAGAATTATTCTCCAGTGATGTGTGTCCTCATTTGAGGGAAATCCTGTGTCATCTTCTAGAGTGTGATAACCTGAGTACCGTTGTCACTTATCAGCTTTGGAGGGAAGTTCTAGCTGGTGAAAATATGGTGAAATGTCCTTACTACAATAACAGTCTATTTACATGTCTGCGCACCTGGCAAGTTTTCAGTCAATATTTTGTATTACCCCGTCACATTTAAGTCAGTTTTTTTTAATGGAATAAATAAAAATCTATCATTTCTAAATTTTGCCATTGAAAAAGAAAATTAAGATAATCCATAGTATTTCTATTGTTGTAATGAGGCATAGGATTTCTAAAACTTTCCTCTAAACTGCAAAAACTTGGTTATTTTTATAAATACTTCAGCATTCTAATTTTTATATTCAAATTACTGTTTATGAAGCTAACAGTCTTTGTGTTCATATAATCTGACTTCTGTTTTATAGAAGATGAGAGTTGATGATCTGTTAACAGGAAATTACTGGAAAGGCATTCTAGGAAGCCCTGACCTTAGCTTATAAACCATCAGGGTCCACTGAGGTATGAGGAGTAGGAGCAAAAGATTTCACTTTAGCAACATGTCAGAGAAAGCAATGATCACTCTGTAGACACGAAGCAGGATAGTAGATGTCCTAGGACTAATAAAGCCTTCTGATAATCATCCTGCAGGATACTGTTTATTAATGCACTTCATTATTTTTTAACTAGAAAAAAAATCTCTTAGTACATGTTAAAATTAAGCAGAAATTTAAATATATTAAGTGAATGTCCCTTAAGGTATATTCTTATTTATATACAATGTGACACATGTATTCTTTTAACTTGTAGTGGAAACATGCCTGAAACATAGATTACATTTTCTAGATATTCAGGCTTTTACAACTGGACTTGGAAGCTAATATCAGATAAACAGGAGCTCCATGGAAAGATGAGGAAGAAGGACAGGCATTAGGGAGAATGAGTCTGGGAGCCAGAGAATCAGACAGTGTTATTAGGATACTGACGGTGAAAGGCAAAAAGCTGCTGGAGATTTGATTTATGTGTAAATTTTCAATTTGTGTAGAAGACTAATTCTATATTAAACTGCATTACTAGGCCCCTCAGCAGACAGGTCAGGTCAGGAAGGCAGATCAGAACTAACAGTTAAACCAGGAGCTACCATGGAGGCTTTGAATGCTTGTGCTGACATTAGTAACATTTGGTGTTTCTGCTAGCATTCACTGTAACATTAGCACCTAAAAGTAATATTTTAGAGACAGGCACCAAAATAGAATAAGAGCCTTCAAATCACTTTACTAGCTGTCTCTCTCCACCTGCTTTAGAACCTGATGCTATCCTATACTGTCACTAAAGAGAAACGCCTCTGGTCCATGCTCCCTGGCACAAAACGCAAATATGTGTCGCTCGAAGAAGTGAATAATTCAGTTCCTCCAATGTGCTGTATTTACTCGTTTGATTTTTTATTTATGGCTCTTACTTGAAATCAGTGTCTGATGATCTATTTGTTTGACCCCAGTGACAGTGACTAAAAATTAGACTTTTCTGCAGTTTCAAGCTTGGAATGGTGATTCTGTTCCTTGGTAAGTACTCCTGAAAGTGGACTTTATACTCAGTATATAATCGTTTTCCATCCTAAACGAGTCTTCCTATTTTTGAAAATCTCCTGAATATATTTCATGTGATAAACAGACAAGAGACTTTAATTCATTTACATACATTTGTCACATCATTCTTAACACATACTGATGCACTTGACTATTTTTCTCATATTATTTATGGTGAATGATAGAGCTAATATTGGATAGTACTGCTTAGATTCTATTATATCTAAAGAGGACTGTTTTATAAAATGTCCTCAGGTGCAAGATACATAATATAAATGAGGCTAGTAGACTGAGTATAAGTAAAGGCAGTTTTTGACATTAGAAATTAAACTTTCTTTCTTACTTAGCTGTGGATTAATATCTATACGACTATAACTACAAAATCATTAGAAAGTATTCACTGAATTTTTTAATAATTAATTATCCTCTTCAATTTAACACCAGAAAACCACACTCATCACTCTGACCAACTATGTCCAATCCAATTTTGTATTTCATAGGTGATATACAGACAAGGGACTTTGAAGCTAATGCTACGAATGTGCCGTACGTAACACCTTGCCCTCCCACTTCAGAGCACACTGGCCTGATTTCCAAATGCCAGCAGCTGCATTTCCTTGCCTGCAGGTTCCCCAGAAACCAGAGACACTTTACTATCCCATCACCCAGTGAAAAGGAGCCCTAATTCTTGGTCCACCCACCTCAGGGCTCTCACCCAATAATAGATACTGGTTGGTACATAGATACTCTAGGCCCCTTCTACTCCAAGTGGGCTCACACTGAGATGCATATTCTACATGGGCTCTAAGATTTTTCCATTAGGATCTAATTTCACTTACTCCTCTTTTGTCCCACTGCAGCATCCAAACTTAAGCAGCTGCCTTGATGTCGTCGTGTCACTTTTACATTCCTTTGTTAATTGATGTTCATAGATTCAAAATCATAGAACTTACTATGGAATTCATTGTTGATCACACTATTTTGAAATGTGATTTTGACTCTTTTTTTTTTTTCTAAAAAATGACTTTATAAAGAGATACCGGCCAGATTATTCTCATCAAGTGAGGTTCCCAAACTTAATTTTTCTTGGAATAAGTAAATTAAATCATATATTTCTAAAACTAATTATAAGAACCCCTGCAACATATATCTCTTTGCTCACATGAATTATAAGCTCAAGCAAAGAGAAAACTCTATGTTTCAACCTTTTTAAATAAACTAACATAGATATTTTACTTGGAAGGTAGAAAAAATTAGTATATATAATCTTATAAATCTATGTGAAAGTGAAAGTCACTCAGTCATGCCCGACTCTTTGTGACCCCATGGACTATACAGTCCTTGGAATTCTGCAGGCCAGAATACTGGAGTGGGTAGCCTTTCTCTTCTCCAGGTGATCTTCCCAACCCAGGGATCAAACCCAGGTCTCTCACATTGCAGGTGGATTCTTTACCAGCTGAGCCACAAGGGAATTAATTTTTATGTTGATATCTTTGGTGACAGAAAATTTACTACCCCTTTATGTTTTAATGGGCTTGTGGATCATTTAGATTATTTTTCATGTAAAGTAAGTTCAAGTAAATATTTGCACAATTTCCATTTGATTAGCTATTTTTCATTAGTGATTTGCAGAAAAGGTTTTATATTCCAAATATGAGCCCTGAATTTATTGTACCTGTTATGAATAATTCATACTTTCTTGATGATGCCTCTAGATAAATAGCAGTTAATTCCTTAGTTTTATCACTCTTTTATGTTGTTTAATATTCCACTCAATTCAAGGTCATAACTATGCTACAAAGCTTTTTTCTATCTTTTATATTTAGATCATTACCTACCTGTATTTCTATTTTGGTTTGATTTTATTTCTTCATGTAAGTAGACAACTGACCCAGCGTTATTACTAAAAACACCTGTGCCTTTGTCTTGGTTCAGATATGCTTGTGGGGTGATGGGAATGTACATTTTTGAACTTCTGGTTAATCATGCTATTTCATGAGTCTACTTTGTCTCAGCAGAACATTGCCTGACTGTTTATAGATCTCAATATTTCATAGAGTAAATCCTTTCACTTCATTCTTCATCATTTTCTTCACTTTTTTTGATCTTTCGTATTTTCTCATGAAACTATTAAGAGAGATTATCACTTTCTGCACATTAAAAACCTCCCTTAAGTTCTGATTTGGATTTCATTTAACCTACAGATCAATATGAAGAGATGTGAAATCTTTACAAAATGTTCATTTATTCCATAAAATATTATGCATGTTCCAGAGTTTGGATATCTGCTTATTATAATAGGTCATCTACAGAGATTTTAATCTTTTCAGCATTCATTAGTGTGCTGTCAATAAAAACTGAAATTTATTTTCTGAATTATTTTATTGACATATAGTTTGTTTACAATTATATTAGGTTCAGGTGTGTGCAACCTGGTGATTCAATATTTTGTATTAATAGATTATCCTTCATTTAAAGTTATAAAATATTGACTATATTCTTGTGCACTACAGTATATCTTCTTTATCCTATGTATTGTAGTTTTGACCTTTAATTTCCTATCCCTGTATTACCCCCCATCCATCTTTTATTTAGAATAATCAATAAAGTTTGCATATGGCTGCTGCTGCTAAGTCGCGTCAGTGGTCTGAGTCTGTGTAACCCCATAGACAGCAGCCCACCAGGCTCCCCCGTCCCTGGGATTCTCCAGGCAAGAACACTGGAGTGGGTTGCCATTTCCTTCTCCAATGTATGAAAGCGAAAAGTGAAAGTGAAGTCGCTCAGTCGTGTCTGACTCTTCACGACCCCATGGACTGCAGCCCAGCAGGCTCCTCAGTCCATGGATTCTCCAGGCAAGAGGACTGGAGTGGGGTTCCAGTGCCTTCTCTGTTGCATATGGCTAGAAAGTACTTATTGGTTACACCTTAAAGTTTTAGACTGAAATCTCAGTCTTCACGTCTATAAGCCATCTACTTCAAATTTCAACCCTTTATTTTAACTCCCCACTTCAAAAATGTGGGGAATAGTTTCCTATTCTTCCTTCTCATGATTCTTCTCCTGTATTAGTTGATTTTGTAAACTCATTTTTACGTTGTCAAGCTTGCATTATAGTAATATATGTAATAACATAGCATATATTTATTTCTTACTCAGTCTTCCCTAAGCTATCATTTAATCTGGATAATTTTTAGAATTAGAAATTACTGTATTTGAAGAGCTATTTGTTTTAACACAAAATAGTTAGAATGAGTATCAATTCCACTGATTAGTGTGGAGGAACCTGCATAAATCTCTCTAGCTCAGTTACAAGATGGCCTGGGTAGAAAACTATACATACTGACCAATGAAACCTTCATATTTTGAGGTGCTGTTATTTTATTAGGAAGGAGAAATTCTATTTTTGGTATTAAAATTTTCTTCCATTTCAGTGCTGTTAAATTTAAGAAATTTAATCTACCTTCACTATTATTTTTTTAACTTTTAGTTGAATTGAAAATGATGGTATTAGAGATGAAGATATAATAAATATAATAAATGGTTTATTCAGACAAAAAAAATCACCCTAAATAGTTAAGATGTTACCATATTCATTTTTCACCATTTAATGTGACTCAGTGGTAAAGTCCGCCTGCCAATGCAGGAGACTCAGAAAAGGTGGGTTTGATCCCTGGGTTGGGAAGATTCCCTGGAGGGGGCAATGGCAACCATTTTACCTGGAAAATCCCATGGATAGAGGAACTGGGTGGGCTGTGGTCCATAGAGTCGCAAAATGTCAGACATGACTGAGTGACTGAATGACACATAGCAAAATTTCACAATATTGGCAACATTATTTATTTAAACCCTTCCAAGTGAAACCACACTATAGAAACAGGGATCTAGGACTGTCCTTCAACTTTGTTCAAGCCATTGTTCCTAAAGGGCAACAGCCCTCTGAATTGTTGCCTTCCTTTCGTTGATATTTTGCAAAGTTGAAAACGCTACCAAATATTTCTTCAGAATGCCTTCTAGTTTATTTACTTTCTGGTAAATTTAACTTTTCCATAGGAAATTTCCCTGAAACTTTCAACTTTCAGGTAAGCATCACTTCAAAGCAGGTATAAGATATTTGTTCATTTAGGTGTTGCCATTTTCTCAGCATATNCTTCTAGTTTATTTACTTTCTGGTGAATTTAACTTTTCCATAGGAAATTTCCCTGAAACTTTCAACTTTCAGGTAAGCATCACTTCAAAGCAGGTATAAGATATTTGTTCATTTAGGTGTTGCCATTTTCTCAGCATATATTTTATAGTCCCTGTCTTTATACATATTCAAGAACACCCAGATGAAACACTTTGTTCAAATCACATGAATTATTTATAGTATTTTTTATAAGAGAGCAATTTTCAAGTTATTAAAATTTCTAATTGTGAACTTATTTCTGGTAATGTTGAACTCACGTCCAGATCAACAGACAGAAAGGAGTGATAGAAGATGCCCACATAGAGACTACAGAGATGAGTACAGGATAATTTGTTAAGCCAGAAGGAAGAAAGAACTTAAAAATTATGGACTAATACCTTATAATAAAGATAATTTGGAAACACCGCCTCAGCCAATTAATCCACATTAGTATTACCTAGATTGAGATTAATTAGCATCATCTGTGTGTGTATTCATTAAAGGTTTTAAGATTAGGGACATTTCTTTTCTAAAAAAATGTGAA
Source organism: Raphicerus campestris (assembly GCA_006410735.1). Taxonomy (NCBI): domain Eukaryota; kingdom Metazoa; phylum Chordata; class Mammalia; order Artiodactyla; family Bovidae; genus Raphicerus; species Raphicerus campestris. Next base: position 7,287 of record SJYW01040247.1, read on the forward strand.
CTTAAATTATGGGCAATCAATGGAAAAATCATAATTGAGAGACATACAAAACAAGAGCTGATACTCCAAAAATATCACTGGCAAAGCCAGAAAGAGTAACTATTTCAGATTAGAGGAGATACAATATTTTATGTGATGCTGGATTTGAATCTTAGATCAGAGATGCTGAAATCTGTACCTAGAATAGGGAATCACTGGTGTCATATCTCCTGACTTTGGTAAAGATAATGAAAATAAATTAGTGAATATCCTTGTTCTGAGATAATGAAGAGCTTAGGGATGTGTTGACATTATGGTTTCACTTATGTGGTCCACAGAAAATCAACAAAATACATACAGAGTAAAAGAAATGATAAAAAACATTAAAAAATGATAAAATGTATATACTAGTTTTGTTTATATGTTCTGATATTTTCTGAAAATTTGAATTACTTCACAATAAAAACAAGACAAAGGAAAAGAAGCACTGAAATTAAAATATATATATATTCAGAGATATAGTGTCAAGCACACAGGCATCCTCCAAATTCTCTTCCCCTAAGTAACTAATCTTCTTTGGTGTCCAGCTCTGACCTTCCCATCACACTTCAGTCCTTTAGAGACTGCCTTTGGGAATGGAGGGCAACCAGTCATGGGTCGCAGAATCCATCCTGCTGGGCTTCCAGCTCAGTGAAAACATGGAATTGCTCCTTTTTGTTATCTTCATCCTGTTATATGCCTTCAACCTGCTGGCAAATGGCATGATCTTGGGACTCATCTCGCTTGACCCCAGATTACACACCCCCATGTACTACTTCCTGTCTCATCTGGCCATCACTGATGTAGCCTATGCTTCCAGCCATTTGCCCAATATGTTGGAAAACTTAGTGAAACACAAGAAAACCATCTCCTATTTCTCATGCACCATGCAGATGGTTTCCTATTTGGCCTTTGCTTCTGTAGAGTGCCTGAGTTTGGTGATGATGTCCTATGACAGGTTTGTGGCAATCTGCCACCCCCTGCAGTACACAGTCATCATGAATTGGAGGGTGTGCATGTTCCTGGCCATCGCTTGCTGGATATGTGGATTTTCCCTGGCCATAGTCCAAGTAAGTCTCTTTCTGTGGCTGCCCTTCTGTGGGCCCCAGAAGGTGAACCACTTCTGTGAAATCCGATCTGTCCTCAAAGTGACCTGTGGAGAAACCTGGATCAATGACATTTTCCTCCTTGCAGATGGTGTGTTTATCTTAATTGCTCCCATTTCCCTGGTGCTGGTCTCCTACATGCGAATTCTCTGGGCCATCCTGAAGATCCAGTCAAAGGAGGGCAGCAAGAAAGCCTTCTCCACCTGCTCCTCCCACCTCTGTGTGGTTGGGTTCTACTTTGGCATAGTCCTGATGGTGTACATGATCCCTGACGATGATAATCGAGAGGAGCCGCAGAAAATCCTTTTCCTGTTTTGCACCTTCTTCAACCCATTACTGAACCCTCTCATCTACAGTCTAAGGAATGCTCAAGTGAAGCCTGCCTTCTACAAAGTACTGCAGAAAAGGATGACAATATGACACAACGCAGATTTATGGTTTAGAAAATTTCCCAACAAAATGCATAACTAAAGGATGAGAATTCTCAATAACATCAGCAAGATGCCAGAATAGGAACCCCAAGGCCCCCTTCCTCCGTGGAGATGACATCATAGATCAAACTGCCATCATGGGGACACTAGAAAACTCAGAGTTTGCAGCACCCCAGGCTAGGACAAAGCCAACAAGATATAGAGTGAAGCGTTTAGGCGAATGTATGGCATTGGATCACCAGACCTCTTTCTCCTCCCTGTTCCACTGATAGGACCTGGAAAATTTTCCCAACTCCCAGCTCTCCTGCAGGAGAGAGAGAGAGAAAGATAGGCCCGTGCCTATCCTTTCTAGCTTTTCAGGTGGGGCAGGAAGCCTGTAGGCTTGTTTTCTGTCATGCCTGACTTAGAGCACTCATGGGAAAGGTTATTTGGACTCCTTGTTGGGACCACAAAGAAACATAGCAAGCGCCAACTTTTTACACTTACACAGAGATTTTTAAATATTCACAATTAAGGTAGATGTGTAGTGTTACCTCATTGTTGTAATGGGAGAGTCCCTGATGACATATATTGAATGTATTTGCACCTGCTTCCTTACCATCTGTATATCTTTTCTGGCAAGATATCTCTTTGTATCGTTTGCCCATTATTATGTACTGTAATAAATTTTACTTTTTAGAGCAGTTTTAGAGTCACAGCAGAATTGTGGAAGACACAGATAAAGCCAGTTTACCCCCTGCCTCTGCACACACAAAAACGTCCCCCATATCACTCTCTCTCCACAGAATGGTACCTTTATTATCATTCATCAACTTGCATTAACACAATATTATCACCCAAAGTCCATCACTTAACATAAGATTTCAGTCATGGTGTTGTATACTCGCTGTGTTTGCACAAGTGTATAATTATGTGTATCCAATATGTGAACTGTGAAATTCCAGATGTTCAAGCTGGTTTTAGAAAAGGCAGAGGAACCAGAGATCAAAATGCCAACATCCACTGGATCATGGAAAAAGCAAGAGAGTTCCAGAAAAACATCTATTTCTGCTTTATTGACTATGCCAAAGCCTTTGACTGTATGGGTCACAATAAACTATGGAAAATTCTGAAAGAGATAGGAATACCAGACTACCTGACCTGCCTCTTGAGAAACCTATATGCAGGTCAGGAAGCAACAGTTAGGACTGGACATGGAACAACAGACTGGTTCCAAATAGGAAAAGGAGGACGTCAAGGTGGTATGGTGGAACAGTGCTGTGCAATTTGGCCTGAAATGGAAGAAGTCATGAGGACCACATAACCTACTTCTCAGGCTCCTAGACAGGCAGGAGTTTGTCATATGAAAATCTATGAAAGATTCTTGAAATTAATCTAAGTTCATGTATTTTGAAGGCCAGTTGTGTCATCTCTGCATAGACAGAAAATATATTTTTCATTTAAAAAAAAGTACTGGTCAGTAGAAATAAATGAATAAAGACTTCTAAAATTTCTCTACTCCAGAAAAGCCCATTGGACACCAACAAAATTTTTCAGAATCATCTTTTCAAAACCCAGAGTTGAAAGCTTGCAAAAATCTCAGTGTTCATCCAGGAAAAACTGCTGATGTTGTTAAGAACAGAGAGGTCTGCAGGGTTTTAAGGTTTAAAGTTGCCATCACCATCATTCCAGCTCCGTGGTATCCTGGAAAACAAACAGCCCTGCAACCACTGTGAGAACCAGCATACTTACAGCCTTTGGAAGGAGTAGCGAAGGTTGAAGGATCAAAAAACATTAAGTTTTGATTCTAAGCAGACCACAAATCCTGTACTCAAACGCTAATAAAATTTTGTAATCATGACTAAATTTTATTGTCACTGTCTGAGACTAGAGTGATCATTTTAGGTGTAATTAGCAATAAAAAATATATCTAAATAGACAAAAATCACCAAATACAGTTAGGATAAGAAAAACATAAAAGATAAGTTTAAGTACATAAAAGTACATTAAAAGACCACATATATATATACTTTATAATGTTATCTGTTATATCCCAGACACCCTCTTGACACAAGAGAGAATAATGCATGAGAGAAAAGCTTGTAGTGGCTTTAGGGCATTGGGATTACTCTACAAGACAGGAACTCAAAGGACCTGCTGATTCATTATGATGTGCAGAAAGCATTTATTCTGGACCACTGCATTTTGGGAAGAGGACTGGCTTTCACTATTAATTTATGTGCTATTGGCCATAAGAAATGTGTTGAAATCCCTAGGGTTCACAAGGTCTTATACAAAATGAATAGATACAAAGAATAAACTCTGAAGAACACCAGTGTTGTTAGGTATGAGGAAGGAAATGAGGAATGAGCAAGGAGACTGGGAAGGAACAATAAGAAAAATAGAAGGACCACTGAGGAGCATATTTATCATGTTAGTAGCGTAAAGAAACCTTTCAAGGAGAGAGGGGAATCAACAGTGTCAAAAGCCTGGCAGGACGAGTCAGATGACAACTGAGAATGGTTATTGGATCTGGAAAATACATAACTGGTATATTTGAAATAAATCCAGTGTTCTGGCTGAGTAGACAAGATAGGAGGAGAAACTTTAGGGACAGAAATTGCTGGAGAGACTCTTGACTAGGCAAGAGAGGTGGGATTCAGGGCATGAGTTGCAGACTGGCAATGGTTAGTGGGGAAACTCTTTAACTTCATAGTAAGAGCAGAGAAATTGAGATAAATGGACAAATTCAGTAACTCAGTTGGTGTGTTAGTACTATAGAAATTCCCATCTGATTGCTTCCATGTTCTCAGTAGCTGAGACAAGGTGTGGAAGGATTTATGGAAGGTTTAAAGAAAGAGAAAAGAAAAAATCACTTGAGAGAAGACTAGGGAAATATAGTATGATTTCTGGGAGGCTCAAAATATTTTGTCCACCTAATATGAAGAGCTGACTTACTGGAAATTCAGACCCTGATACTGGGAAGGATTGAGGGCATGAGGAGAAGGGGATGACAGAGGATGAGATGGTTGGAGAGCATCATTGACTCAATCATGAGTCTGAGCAAATTCTGGGAGACAGTGAAAGACAGGGAAGCCTGCTGTGCTGCAGTCCGTGGGGTCACAAAGAGCCAGACATGACTGAATGACAACAAGGGCTAAAGAGACCTGTATAATCGTGATTTTAAGCTACCTGAGACATCAAGTTTGTGTGTTTTCCTATGGATCTGTGGGTTCAGTCAAAGCCTCCGTTGTCTAAATTCAGTGCTCATAATACGGAGATCACAATGATCTCTCTAAATATAGGATATACCTTTAAGGGAAAAAAAATTTTTTTGAAATGAGACAAATACTGAAGAAGTAACTTAAATCAGGAAAGCATTTAGGCAATAGGATTCAGTCTACATGAGCTTCCAAGTAATGATTAACATCTGCAATGAAAAATTTGGTTATTAGTGCCCATTAGCACTTTTCAGCAGACAGAGATCATTCATTCCATTAGAAAAATACAGCCCTTTGAGGGGTTGCACTAACAAGCTCCATGGGGATTGCATTTATTAAATCATGAAAATTTTCAACAGTAGGACATGGAGATAGGAGGAATTCAAGATCAAGTACATGATACTTTCAAATCCTTGGTGACTGTGCTCTAGGACTTAATCAATAAATTATGACTTACATGTAAAATTTTTATACCAGACCCACTTAAGTAAAGACCTCTTTGCCAGTCTTTCTGAGTTCTTTTTTCTTGGCATAAGCAGGTACATACACTGTGTGTGTGCATGCAGACACACACACATACACGCACAGATAACAAAGCTGGAGGCCAAGAGGGGAGGGGAAAGTTTTGCACTACTTTGTAGGAAAGATGGAGAATGGTGAAGAGACACTTACTAATCTGTTCCCTGGCCCCCACGGGAATGTCTGTGGGGAATAGACTGGTTTCAAGTGATCACACTCTAAAATCCTCACATCTAGAGGCTCCTGAATCCTGTCCTTCCATCAGGACAGAAAAGGTGTCTGGGACTCATTATCCAGTGCACTGGTTTCAGGGAGCAAGTGACTCAGCTCCAGCCATTCCCCATCTCTGCGAGTTTTTCTCTACAGTCAAAGCCCAATTTGAGAAAAATATGAGAAGTATACCAAACCCCCTCTTTGAACCAACTATTATTATTTATTTATTTTAATACAAGTTTATTTATTTTAATTGGAGGTTTAGTTACTGTACAGTATTGTATTGGTTTTGCCATACATCAACATGAATCACCAGAGGTATACACGTGTTCCCCATCCTGAACCCCCCTCCCTCCTCCCTCCGTGTACCGTCCCTCTGGGTTGTCCCAGTGCAGCAGCCCTAAGCATCCAGTATCATGCATCGAACCTGGACTGGTGATTCCTTTCATATACTAGTTAATTTGTTTTTTTTACAGAAGAGCAAGACAGAAGGCTGGCAGAAATCAGGTTTNAATGGAAAAATCATAATTGAGAGACATACAAAACAAGAGCTGATACTCCAAAAATATCACTGGCAAGGCCAGAAAGAGTAACTATTTCAGATTAGAGGAGATACAATATTTTATGTGATGCTGGATTTGAATCTTAGATCAGACATGCTGAAATCTGTACCTAGAATAGGGAATCATTGGTGTCATATCTCCTGACTTTGGTAAAGATAATGAAAATAAATTAGTGAATATCCTTGTTCTGAGATAATGAAGAGCTTAGGGATGTGTTGACATTATGGTTTCACTTATGTGGTCCACAGAAAATCAACAAAATACATACAGAGTAAAAGAAATGATAAAAAACATTAAAAAATGATAAAATGTATATACTAGTTTTGTTTATATGTTCTGATATTTTCTGAAAATTTGAATTACTTCACAATAAAAACAAGACAAAGGAAAAGAAGCACTGAAATTAAAATATATATATATTCAGAGATATAGTGTCAAGCACACAGGCATCCTCCAAATTCTCTTCCCCTAAGTAACTGATTTTCCTTGGTGTCCAGCTCTGACCTTCCCATCACACTTCAGTCCCTTAGAGACTGCCTTTGGGAATGGAGGGCAACCAGTCATGGGTCGCAGAATTCATCCTGCTGGGCTTCCAGCTCAGTGAAAACATGGAATTGCTCCTTTTTGTTATCTTCATCCTGTTATATGCCTTCAACCTGCTGGCAAATGGCATGATCTTGGGACTCATCTCGCTTGACCCCAGATTACACACCCCCATGTACTACTTCCTGTCTCATCTGGCCATCACTGATGTAGCCTATGCTTCCAGCCATTTGCCCAATATGTTGGAAAACTTAGTGAAACACAAGAAAACCATCTCCTATTTCTCATGCACCATGCAGATGGTTTCCTATTTGGCCTTTGCTTCTGTAGAGTGCCTGACTTTGGTGGTGATGTCCTATGACAGGTTTGTGGCAATCTGCCACCCCCTGCAGTACATGGTCATCATGAATTGGAGGGTGTGCATGTTCCTGGCCATCGCTTGCTGGATATGTGGATTTTCCCTGGCCATAGTCCAAGTAAGTCTCTTTCTGCGGCTGCCCTTCTGTGGGCCCCAGAAGGTGAACCACTTCTTCTGTGAAATCCGATCTGTCCTCAAAGTGACCTATGGAGAAACCTGGATCAATGACATTTTCCTCCTTGCAGATGGTGTGTTTATCTGAATTGCTCCCATTTCCCTGGTGCTGGTCTCCTACATGTGAATTCTCTGGGCCATCCTGAAGATCCAGTCAAAGGAGGGCCGCAAGAAAGCCTTCTCCACCTGCTCCTCCCACCTCTGTGTGGTTGGGTTCTACTTTGGCATAGTCCTGATGGTGTACATGATCCCTGACAATGATAATCGAGAGGAGCCACAGAAAATCCTTTTCCTGTTTTACACCTTCTTCAACCCATTACTGAACCCCCTCTTCTACAGTCTAAGGAATGCTCAAGTGAAGGCTGCCTTCTACAAAGTACTGCAGAAANAATGATAATCGAGAGGAGCCACAGAAAATCCTTTTCCTGTTTTACACCTTCTTCAACCCATTACTGAACCCCCTCTTCTACAGTCTAAGGAATGCTCAAGTGAAGGCTGCCTTCTACAAAGTACTGCAGAAAAGGATGACAATGTGACGCAGGGCAGATTTATGGTTTAGAAATTTTCCCAACAAAATGCATAACTAAAGGATGAGAATTCTCAATAACATCAGCAAGATGCCAGAATAGGAACCCCAAACCCCCCTTCCTCCATGGAGATGACATCATAGATCAAATTGCCATCATGGGGACACTAGAAAACACAGAGCTTGCAGCACCCCAGACTAGGACCAAGCCAACAAGATATAGAGGGAAGCTTTTAGGCGAATGTATGGCATTGGATCACCAGACCTCTTTCTCCTCCCTGTTCCAGTGATAGGATCTAGAAAATTTTCCCAACTCCCAGCTCTCCTGCAGGAGACAGAGAGAGAAAGATAGGCCCGTGCCTATCCTTTCTAGCTTTTCAGGTGGGGCAGGAAGCCTGTAGGCTTGTTTTCTGTC
>SJYW01040248.1:0-15533 GCA_006410735.1 Raphicerus campestris
TAGTGTGTATAAGAGACAGGAGAAGAGGCTGGGACAAATGTCAGGTGTCTCTCCATTGTAAATTGCCTTTTTATTATGGAAAGTTTGCTTTGTCCAAGGACTTGTATGTATATTTCATTGATCACCCCAGTGGCAAAAGAGAAAACTCAAGTATTTTATACAGATGCAGGATGGCCCTAAAAAAACCCATAATTTTGAATAAGGGAGAATATGGAGAAATGCTGTGTAGGTAACTTGCAGTGTCTACTAAAAGGACTAATGATGACTGAAAGGGGAGTCTGACTGCACGTAGAGTTCAGTAGTCTTTAAGCTTAATAGTGATATTTATTAGGATTCCATGACAGTTTGTGTTGACAAGACTGATAAACTCCATTTGTGGTCTTTCTGGGTGAAGTTTGATATCTGCCCTTGTTATTACCTTAATTTTCCATTTGGCATTACTCATGACTGAAAAAGAAAATATTTTAAACTGAGAATTTGAAAACATTATTTTATTTTTTTTCCTTTCTTCAAAAGTTTTAACTTTCCTTCACGCCTAATGCCCTAGCTAACATTTTTAGCAGCAAATAACAATTATTTAATAGCGAAACAGCTGCAAGGCTTGCATTTCAGGCCTGAAGAATACAAAAGCAGGTGGAAGAGGCAGGCACCCCTCCAAGTCTTAATGGAGGGTATAGAATTGTTAGGGTTTCTGGTTTTCAGAAACTAGCAGAGAATCCAGATTAGATTTCAGGAGTTTGTGTTCTGAAGAAATGGGTTTATTCTTTAGGACTTCCTTTTCTCTCCAAGTTAGTATCAGAACCATTAAATGTGGAGTCCAGGCCATGAGTTCTGGTCCTGGCTCTGTTTCAGATCATTACTAGATATTGGACTACTATGTTCAAATTATCTATGCAACATTCATTAATCTCTAAATGAAGAGATTAAAAGAAATTTCTCAGATCCTTTTTAATTCTATCACTACATAATAATAGCTAAATAAAGACTAAATATGTCTATACACTATATTTGCATTACTGGAATCCTGTCCTTTATATGAGGAAAACAGTTAACTGGATATATATTTAAAGTGATGTTCGTTCACACTAACAGCTCTCTTAGTACGAAATCTGATTAAAATAAGAATAGAAGATTTTGCTAATTTCTTCTCAGGCTACCTTCACAGTGTTAAGCTTTCACAACATGGCAGCAACTCTGAAAATTAATTGTGTAGCATATTGAGAAAAAAAATACCTCACTACCTCCTGGTATACTGATATCTTTAGGAAAGGCAAAACACACAAAGTGCTGCTGTGCTTCTCTGCAATGAGGCACCTGAATACTTTCCCCTTCCCACTGAGAAATATATTAAAAATTTCTGTAGACATTCATTGAAATTTGCTTGTCTCTGCTGGCAGCAGTCAGCAGCTCTGAAATCCAGTTTCTTGAGCTGTGCTGACATCCCTGACAGTCTTGATGGCAAAAGACAAGGAAATAAATATTCTCATTATAGGCTGTATTAGAAACTGTGAGCTCAGTAATACTGTGGGCAAAGCGGGCAAGGCAAGGGAATTTGCAAGACAACAACCAAGTGGGTCTTGAAGGTTATATGAGACCATCACAGAGATCCATCAGTTTGGGGCAGTGGAGTCAATGATTATCTGATAAAATCTCCCCCAATTACTCAAAACTCCCCAATGCAAACTGTCCAGCAGTGATTCTCTCATTGCTTCTCTAGGCTATGATTACCTTAAAGCTGGCAGCATCACCAAGAGCTGCTGGCCATACTGAGCGTTTTAAACTCAGCATATGGTATCCCAGTTTCTATTGTAACAGATCATGCAGAGGAAAGGAAATGAGTCAGCCTTTTATTATATCAGTGGGATACTGGGTAATGGCATGAAATCCATTGTAAAGGATGCTGTATGTCCTATTTCAAAAGCTGTGTAGTGTCAGACCTTCTTAGGGTACCACAGAAATGAACAGCAATTAATCTGCTTTGAAAAGCTTTTCAGTCAGCAGGTATTTCCAGTGCTCTACCAATCACCATGTGTAGCATCTTTGTCATATCTTGGTTAATAGGTACAAATTCAGATGTGATGTCATTGCATATGCAGTACTATTAAATCTTAACCCAAACACCAAAAAAATAGAAATTGCTGTGGATGATGAGGCTGTCTGTGATGCTTCTTCACATTAGAAATAGAGTTTTAGGAGATTCAAAATTTTCACCTTGCTTTCCATCAACTCCCAGATCATTTGACAGCAGGAGTTCATGATCTTTAACCAACTGCTCATTAAATAGGAACAGAAGTGAGGTGCTTTGAAGTTCTTCCTCCTAGCATACTAGAATTACCAGATTATTCACGGGTGAAATCCTCATAAACTGTTCACCAAGGGAGGTTTTTGTTTCCACCTTCCTTTTATACGTCACAAAGATCCTCACTCCTCAAAATGTGGTCCATGGCCAGAAGTAGCTCCCTTACCTGAAAGTTTGTTAAAAAGGCAGTGTTGGGATCCACACAGGGCTTGTTGTCTCCAAAGTCACATTTTAACAAAATCTCCAGGTGATTTACATGCACATTAAAGCTTGAGAATCCCTGAGCTATATCTGTGATTCCCCTACACTCCTCACTTATGTCCAGGGATGTGCAGGAAGCGGAAGTATCACCAGGGCAGCATATGAGAGCCACAGATGACCAGCCTTTTCCCATAGATATTCTGATTCCATAAGCCTGGGGCAGGGTCCCTCAGAACCATTGTTCCAGTGGACTCTGAGGCAGCACCAGATTGAAGATCTACCCACTTTGATCCCTTTTCTGCAAAACCAGCCAAGATTCACCCTGCTGAGGTGGAGTACTTTGATTTTCACATCAAACCCAAGCAGAAGGGCAGAACATCTCTTCTATCAAGTTCATATTTAAAAGAATTTAGAATAAAATATAATCACCTCAGGCTTTCCTCCAGTTTTGTCCTTGTTGTTAAGAGAAATGAACAACCAAGAAAGGACTGGCTTAATATAATTGTAATATTTGAATGCTTATATACAGAATGCATCCCCATTGAACGTAGATCTCATTCACACAGCATCAGACTCGGGGACCTTATAGCAGTGTCTGTAGAGTTCCTTAGGGGGTTTATAATCTTTAGTTTACACTGCATTATCTTTGGATCCACATGGTAATCCTATAAGGAGTAAAGACATGTGTTTTATAGTAAAGAAAGTCAAAGCAAAGAGATTAAGTGAGGTCACACATTAATCAATGGCAGGTTCAGGAGTTACCTTTCCCTAGAATGTGCAACCCTCTTTTTATTTATTTATTTATAGTCAGGAGACCACTGTACAAATAGTTATTGGATGCTGCATGCATTAATTTTTTGAGTTCCATCCCAGATCAATGCAGTCTGAAGTTTTTGAGAGGGATTCCTCTGGCATCATTAAGTTTTGTTTTGCTTTGTTTTATTTGTCTGCACTGGGTCCTAGTTGTGGAACATGGGATCTTTGATCTTTCATTTTTGTTGCAGCTTAAGGGTTCTTTTAGTTGGAGCATATGGAATCTTTAGTTGCAGCTTGCAAACTTAATTGTGGTATGCGGGATGTTTAATTGTAGCATGTGGGATCCAGTTCCCTGACCAGGGATCGAACTGAGCCCCCCTGCATTGGGAATGCAGAGCCTTAGCCACTGCACCACCAGGGAAGCCCCACATTCATAAGTTTTAATAGCATTCCAGATGACTCTAATGTGCAGCCTGAGTGGAAAATGTGTGTCTCTGCCCTAAAAAAATCAAATAGGTCTTGTCCCAGCAAGACCTTTCTATTTGCAAATATCTCCAGGGTCTCAGAAATTTGCTTGAATCTAGATATATCTTGAATATTATAGCCTGAAAAAAAATCAGTGCCTTTCTACCGCAAGGTTATTTCAGCAGAATATTTTGTCTTTGCTGTAGGACAAAGGTAAAGCATGGAACTAGGACACCCACATTCTAATCCTAGCACTGCGGTTAACTTACTTGAGCCAATTATGTAAGTGCTCTGAACCCTCTTGTTTTTCTGTCTCCCCACATGTCCTTGAGTTCCAGCATCAAAATGTCACCTTCAGAATCCAGCTCACCCAGTTTCTTAATTAGCCCAAACTATGCTGACAGGTCACTGGGCCAGGACTAATCTTGATCTGCTGAAATGAGCCTCCTTTATGCCCAGAATAATCTTTAAGACATCTACATTCTAGTCAAGAATGTATAATGGATAAGGCAGGCAGTGCCTAATTCCCCTGTCCATGTCTTACTCCCCACTCCTGCCCCAGCCTGGCTCCCATGTTTACCAATTTTATGTAACTTCAGATTTTCTGATGCATCTGTGTCAGCTCCATTGCAATCCAGACAGTTTAGCTCTTGCTTTAATGTGTCAGCCAACGGTACACAGAGATTCCATTTTTACCCAGCTGCAAACCTCAAACCATAACACACTAGTTTTGATACTGTGACCTCCCAGTAGTATAATTACAAACCCCACCCATCATATCAGACCTTCTTGGATACTGACATGTTATTGGCTAGGTTCTAACTTTCTCTTTGTGTTGTTTGGACAACTAGTCACCTTCCTTAGGAAGCAGTCCCTCCACTACCAGCTTATTACTCTACTTTCTCTCACTGAGATTTCAGACTCTCTCTTATACCACATCTTGATTCCTAGCAGAACTCACAAATCCTTACACAATATTATGCCAACCAAATGGAATGTATCTTTGCCCTTTCAGTTCAGTTCAGTCTCTCAGTTGTGTCTGATTCTTCGCGACCCCATGGACTGCAGCACTCCAGGCTTCCCTGTCCATCACCAGCTCCTAGAGCCTGCTCAAACTCATATCCTTNGGTATACTGATATCTTTAGGAAAGGCAAAACACACAAAGTGCTGCTGTGCTTCTCTGCAATGAGGCACCTGAATACTTTCCCCTTCCCACTGAGAAATATATTAAAAATTTCTGTAGACATTCATTGAAATTTGCTTGTCTCTGCTGGCAGCAGTCAGCAGCTCTGAAATCCAGTTTCTTGAGCTGTGCTGACATCCCTGACAGTCTTGATGGCAAAAGACAAGGAAATAAATATTCTCATTATAGGCTGTATTAGAAACTGTGAGCTCAGTAATACTGTGGGCAAAGCGGGCAAGGCAAGGGAATTTGCAAGACAACAACCAAGTGGGTCTTGAAGGTTATATGAGACCATCACAGAGATCCATCAGTTTGGGGCAGTGGAGTCAATGATTATCTGATAAAATCTCCCCCAATTACTCAAAACTCCCCAATGCAAACTGTCCAGCAGTGATTCTCTCATTGCTTCTCTAGGCTATGATTACCTTAAAGCTGGCAGCATCACCAAGAGCTGCTGGCCATACTGAGCGTTTTAAACTCAGCATATGGTATCCCAGTTTCTATTGTAACAGATCATGCAGAGGAAAGGAAATGAGTCAGCCTTTTATTATATCAGTGGGATACTGGGTAATGGCATGAAATCCATTGTAAAGGATGCTGTATGTCCTATTTCAAAAGCTGTGTAGTGTCAGACCTTCTTAGAGTACCACAGAAATGAACAGCAATTAATCTGCTTTGAAAAGCTTTTCAGTCAGCAGGTATTTCCAGTGCTCTACCAATCACCATATGTAGCATCTTTGTCATCTCTTGGTTAATAGGTACAAATTCAGATGTGATGTCATTGCATATGCAGTACTATTAAATCTTAACCCAAACACCAAAAAAATAGAAATTGCTGTGGATGATGAGGCTGTCTGTGATGCTTCTTCACATTAGAAATAGAGTTTTAGGAGATTCAAAATTTTCACCTTGCTTTCCATCAACTCCCAGATCATTTGACAGCAGGAGTTCATGATCTTTAACCAACTGCTCATTAAATAGGAACAGAAGTGAGGTGCTTTGAAGTTCTTCCTCCTAGCATACTAGAATTACCAGATTATTCACGGGTGAAATCCTCATAAACTGTTCACCAAGGGAGGTTTTTGTTTCCACCTTCCTTTTATACGTCACAAAGATCCTCACTCCTCAAAATGTGGTCCATGGCCAGAAGTAGCTCCCTTACCTGAAAGTTTGTTAAAAAGGCAGTGTTGGGATCCACACAGGGCTTGTTGTCTCCAAAGTCACATTTTAACAAAATCTCCAGGTGATTTACATGCACATTAAAGCTTGAGAATCCCTGAGCTATATCTGTGATTCCCCTACACTCCTCACTTATGTCCAGGGATGTGCAGGAAGCGGAAGCATCACCAGGGCAGCATATGAGAGCCACAGATGACCAGCCTTTTCCCATAGATATTCTGATTCCATAAGCCTGGGGCAGGGTCCCTCAGAACCATTGTTCCAGTGGACTCTGAGGCAGCACCAGATTGAAGATCTACCCACTTTGATCCCTTTTCTGCAAAACCAGCCAAGATTCACCCTGCTGAGGTGGAGTACTTTGATTTTCACATCAAACCCAAGCAGAAGGGCAGAACATCTCTTCTATCAAGTTCATATTTAAAAGAATTTAGAATAAAATATAATCACCTCAGGCTTTCCTCCAGTTTTGTCCTTGTTGTTAAGAGAAATGAACAACCAAGAAAGGACTGGCTTAATATAATTGTAATATTTGAATGCTTATATACAGAATGCATCCCCATTGAACGTAGATCTCATTCACACAGCATCAGACTCGGGGACCTTATAGCAGTGTCTGTAGAGTTCCTTAGGGGGTTTATAATCTTTAGTTTACACTGCATTATCTTTGGATCCACATGGTAATCCTATAAAGGAGTAAAGACATGTGTTTTATAGTAAAGAAAGTCGAAGCAAAGAGATTAAGTGAGGTCACACATTAATCAATGGCAGGTTCAGGAGTTACCTTTCCCTAGAATGTGCAACCCTCTTTTTATTTATTTATTTATTTATTTACAGTCAGGAGACCAGTGTACAAATAGTTATTGGATGCTGCGTGCGTTAATTCTTTGAGTTCCATCCCAGATCAATGCAGTCTGAAGTTTTTGAGAGGGATTCCTCTGGTATCATTAAGTTTTGTTTTGTTTTGTTTTATTTGTCTGCACTGGGTCCTAGTTGTGGAACATGGGATCTTTGATCTTTCATTTTTGTTGCAGCTTAAGGGTTCTTTTAGTTGGAGCATATGGAATCTTTAGTTGCAGCTTGCAAACTTAATTGTGGTATGCGGGATGTTTAATTGTAGCATGTGGGATCCAGTTCCCTGACCAGGGATCGAACTGAGCCCCCCTGCATTGGGAATGCAGAGCCTTAGCCACTGCACCACCAGGGAAGCCCCACATTCATAAGTTTTAATAGCATTCCAGATGACTCTAATGTGCAGCCTGAGTGGAAAATGTGTGTCTCTGCCCTAAAAAAATCAAATAGGTCTTGTCCCAGCAAGACCTTTCTATTTGCAAATATCTCCAGGGTCTCAGAAATTTGCTTGAATCTAGATATATCTTGAATATTATAGCCTGAAAAAAAATCAGTGCNTTCAGGAGTTACCTTTCCCTAGAATGTGCAACCCTCTTTTTATTTATTTATTTATAGTCAGGAGACCACTGTACAAATAGTTATTGGATGCTGCATGCATTAATTTTTTGAGTTCCATCCCAGATCAATGCAGTCTGAAGTTTTTGAGAGGGATTCCTCTGGTATCATTAAGTTTTGTTTTGTTTTGTTTTATTTGTCTGCACTGGGTCCTAGTTGTGGAACATGGGATCTTTGATCTTTCATTTTTGTTGCAGCTTGAGGGTTCTTTTAGTTGGAGCATATGGAATCTTTAGTTGCAGCTTGCAAACTTAATTGTGGTATGCGGGATGTTTAATTGTAGCATGTGGGATCCAGTTCCCTGACCAGGGATCAAACCTGAGCCCCCCTGCATTGGAAATGCAGAGTCTTAGCCACTGCACCACCAGGGAAGCCCCACATTCATAAGTTTTAATAGCATTCCAGATGACTCTAATGTGCAGCCTGAGTGGAAAATGTGTGTCTCTGCCCTAAAAAAATCAAATAGGTCTTGTCCCAGCAAGACCTTTCTATTTGCAAATATCTCCAGGGTCTCAGAAATTTGCTTGAATCTAGATATATCTTGAATATTATAGCCTGAAAAAAAATCAGTGCCTTTCTACCGCAAGGTTATTTCAGCAGAATATTTTGTCTTTGCTGTAGGACAAAGGTAAAGCATGGAACTAGGACACCCACATTCTAATCCTAGCACTGCGGTTAACTTACTTGAGCCAATTATGTAAGTGCTCTGAACCCTCTTGTTTTTCTGTCTCCCCACATGTCCTTGAGTTCCAGCATCAAAATGTCACCTTCAGAATCCAGCTCACCCAGTTTCTTAATTAGCCCAAACTATGCTGACAGGTCACTGGGCCAGGACTAATCTTGATCTGCTGAAATGAGCCTCCTTTATGCCCAGAATAATCTTTAAGACATCTACATTCTAGTCAAGAATGTATAATGGATAAGGCAGGCAGTGCCTAATTCCCCTGTCCATGTCTTACTCCCCACTCCTGCCCCAGCCTGGCTCCCATGTTTACCAATTTTATGTAACTTCAGATTTTCTGATGCATCTGTGTCAGCTCCATTGCAATCCAGACAGTTTAGCTCTTGCTTTAATGTGTCAGCCAACGGTACACAGAGATTCCATTTTTACCCAGCTGCAAACCTCAAACCATAACACACTAGTTTTGATACTGTGACCTCCCAGTAGTATAATTACAAACCCCACCCATCATATCAGACCTTCTTGGATACTGACATGTTATTGGCTAGGTTCTAACTTTCTCTTTGTGTTGTTTGGACAACTAGCCACCTTCCTTAGGAAGCAGTCCCTCCACTACCAGCTTATTACTCTACTTTCTCTCACTGAGATTTCAGACTCTCTCTTATACCACATCTTGATTCCTAGCAGAACTCACAAATCCTTACACAATATTATGCCAACCAAATGGAATGTATCTTTGCCCTTTCAGTTCAGTTCAGTCTCTCAGTTGTGTCTGATTCTTCGCGACCCCATGGACTGCAGCACTCCAGGCTTCCCTGTCCATCACCAGCTCCTAGAGCCTGCTCAAACTCATGTCCTTCAAGTCGGTGATGCCATCCAACTATCTCATCTTCTGCCATCCCCTTCTCCTCCTGCCTTCAATCTTTCCTAGTGTCAGGGTCTTTTCTAATGAGTCAGTTCTTCACATCAGGTGACCAACTAAACCTCTTTGCCCTTTAAACCTCTCCAATGGGTTTTAAGGATAAAAAGATATAATAGATGTGGTACCAGTTTGCACAATTCAAACATGCAGACATTCTTGATTTTATTAATTAGGCTTGGTTTGATTTTTTCATTTGCATAAGCTTGAAATTAAGGTTAACTCAGAAATGTTGCTTGTCTTTGAAAACATGATTCTTGATTTATATTCATGTAGCAACTTTTAAGTAGGCAAATATTTTTCAGATATCTCTTCCAAGAGATTCATCTGGAATATGCATCTATTATTAACATAAGCTCATCATGATCTGGCATTGTGGCTTTATTAAAATGCTGATTTAGCCATTCTCCTAACATCTGAAAATTGCTCTTAAAAATGCAACATGACAGTTGAGGTCTACCAATCATCTCTTCTTAGGCCAAGCTCTCTATAATTCTTTGCATCGTACATTAGTATGCATAGTATGTGTCTCGGGTTCATTCATTTCCTTAGAAGAAGCAATGCATTAAGTGGGCCTCAGAGGACCTAAGGTTTTTAAAAGATTTCTGAAAATTTTAAAAATAAACTAGGAAATATAGTCTTCAGCTTATTTTATATGGCAATTTGAAAAAAAAGTAAATTTCAAAATTTTTAAATGGCTGTGAGATTAGCAGTCACTCAATTGTCATGAAAAGCCATAAAAAGAATCTCATTCTATGCGTTGTAGCCATCTCCTTTTCTGGTTTTAGTGGGGACATGGATGGCTGCACATATCAGGATAAAGTGTCAGCATTGCATTTCAGGTGTCTTGGGGTGTGTGTGTGGATTGAGAGAAGGTGCCCAAAACTAGGCTCAGTTTTTAAGATGTTTAAGTAACAAATCATAAATTATATTCTTAGGACCTTGAGTCTTTGTTTGTTCACCACTGAGGTAGCTGCCCTTTGATGTCCATTTCATGTCACCTGAAAAGTGACTTACCTGAGAGGTGCCTTATCGCCTGTAAGTAAATTTTAGAACCACAAGTGCTCAGCAAGCTAAGACTGACCTTGCTGGAGACCAGTGATTTCGAAGAGGTTTTGTTATGAAGACAACATGTAGCTTTCTGACATCTGGACATGGAACCCTGGGACATAATGTTTAAAATGCTGATTGGGACAGCACTGAAATAATACTGCTATTCCAGCCGTCAAGAATATTGTGTCTCAAACTCAGTGAAACCAACTTTTATGATTTTATTTCTAAGGAATATGCATTCCAAGTTCCACTTCTAAGCCAAAGCATTATATATTCATTTGCGTAGATAGCTATTGAAATTCACTGAGGAAAGGTTAATACTTGGTTAGTGATAGGTTAATCAGCACCATAGTACCAGGTGGTTTTTTTTTTATCTTGTATTAAATATTCTTAAGGCAGTCTTGTTAGATGTTCCTTGACTCTACCATGTTTCTTTGAAAAATACAAACCTGGATTCTTTAATCTGAAACTTAATGAGCTGATTCCTCCCTTTTTTTTCTCTTCCCACTTTGTCAATCAGAGGAAGTTATGGCACACAGCTGATTTAATCAGCGTAGAGAAAAGTGAAACAGTTAGGAAGATGAGGTTTTTCTCCTTTCATTAAACCTCCTTTTCTTTCACCAGTTGAGAAGAAAAAAGCCTGGATCAGAGACTACTTGTTATAAGCTTGTCTGACCTAAAGNCGGCACACAGCTGATTTAATCAGCATAGAGAAACGTGAAACAGTTTGGAAGATGAGGTTTTTCTCCTTTCATTAAACCTCCTTTTCTTTCACCAGTTGAGAAGAAAAAAGCCTCCTGGATCAGAGACTACTTGTTATAAACTTATCTGACCTAAAGAGCCGGGTGAATTGTTTCATGTTTGGAAGCAGAGGCCACTAGGATTGCTTGTCCTTACCACAACAGATGCAGGCTCCATTTCTCTCAGCCATGAAATAATGTAGCTCAACTGTTTGATTCCACTTATATGAGATATCTAGAGTAGTCAAATTCCTAGGATCAGAAAGTATAGTGATGGATGCCAGGGGCCTGGGGTTTGTGGTGGTGAGGAAGGGAAATGAGTTAGTGTTTAAGGGGGACACAGTTTCAGTTTAGGAAGGTGAAAAATTGGGGAGATGGATGATGGTAAAGTGTTGTGCAACAATGTGACTGCACTTACTATTCAGTTAAATATGGTTAAAATAATACATGTGACTTTTACCATAATGTTTTTAAATGTTTTAAAAAAAGAAGGAATCAATAAGGAAAGCAAAAGGGAGAAATTAAGCCCCACATTTTTAGAGGAATGGTAAGCTTCTCCATCACTAGATGTGACCAGAAGAGTTGAGTTGAACATTTCTGATCTTGATTATTTCCAAAATCAGTTAAGCATATTCTCTGATGCTACTGACATACGTTTTGCCTTTGAACTTTCCTATCCATTCTTTAAAACAACTTGAATGTTTCATGACTATACTTTTGAATGCCAAATATCAATAACTGCATACTTTTTGAATACAGAAAATGAGTTGTATCAATAGAAGCATTCCCTTATCTTAAAATAATTCTGAGGCCCCCAGTTTTTTAAACTAACCTGTAATAGAGAATTGCTGGTCTGTTTTCAAAGAAGATCACCTCGGGCATGGTAGTTGTACACTTTGTACCTTCATTCTCCTTTCAGTTCTAGTAAGAAACATATTTAAATTGTCTTTGCACCTATAGCAAGTTCCAGGCCATAACACTTAGAAACAGACTCAGCTGCTTAATAGCAGCCCAGTATTTCTGCCTGGAGAGTCCCATGGCCTGAGGAGCCTGGCGGGCTGCACTCCATAAGATCACAAACGGCTGGACATGGGTGAGCAACTGAGGACACACACACTTAATAGCAATTAGTTGAATTTCTTTGGTAGCCTAGAGAAGATCATTTAGTTCTTAAAGGAAAAAAAAAAAGCAAAACTAAATCTCACGATTTTTTTCTTCTTTTTCTTCTTTGCTTTTATACATACACTTCCATGTTCTTTATTTAGCCAAAATCAAAGATTTTATAGTTCATTACTGATGACCCTAATTACCCAGCTTCTCTGCTGATATAATAGTTACTCTGTACTTAATTTCATGATAGGCTGTATAGTTGTAGATAGATTTAACTTCAAGTTGAGAATGTATCTATTTTCTTTTCAGACATTAAAAAAAAATCAAAGTGATTATCTCCAGGTTTGATCCTTAGAACTGGAGAACCATTCATCTGTCAGAGTGAGGGTCAAACACATTAGTACCAAAAGAAAATGGCATTTGGGAAGTGAGATTTGATCCATAAAAGCTGACTGTGATCATTCAACAAAGCTCACCTGCATGCAGAGTTCCCTTTCAGAGGTATCCTGTCCCAAAAAGCAGTGAAGGATGATACTGTGCGGAAACCTAGGTGCTAGGTGGGCTGTGAAGAGTCTGCAGATGTGAAAAGCACATTATATGCCCAGTAGAGTGCTACCAGCCAGAGCAGAACAAATGATCAATGCTGAGCCTCCAACAACATGAACCCACCTGAGCATTTCATAAATAATCTAGTGGACAATCACCGAAGGATATATGGCAAGCATTCTTGTTTTAATTCCTGTTGGAAACAGGAATCTTGTCTTTTCAGCTGAAGAAAGAAACGAGCAGCTCTTTTGATATATTTTCAGAAATGAATCAGTGTTCTGTCAGATCAGTGCCTCACGATTTTACATTGAATTAAGCAGGATAATGGTGCAGTACATAGAATGAGGAAATGCTGGCTGAGTCCTGGAAATTTGGACATAGAGTCTGGTTGGGAGATCAGAAATGGAAATCTCAAGCAGAATATTTACCACTGCCAAGGGTCCTGATCCTATGAATATGATAGTACAACCCTGAAGTTGGCCATTTTTCTGATATATATATATATATATATATATATATTTTTTTTTTTTTTTTTTAATCTCATTTGGTTTAGTTTTTAGACATTTAGAAAAGAAATACCTGGAGTTGGTCAAACCAAAGACCAGGCAACACTATGCATGTACACAAGTGAAGCTCACTTTTACTGACAAAAGGATAGATGGTAGCATTTTGTCTAAAGGTAGGATTACAGCTTCTGATTTAGAAGAAAATGACGTAATGAAGTGGCTGTTTATTGATCAAGGTCAAAGTGTAAAGACAAAAAGCTTCTTTAACCCATTGTGCTTATGTGAGTTAGCTATAGTCACTAATAATTTTGGTATTTGAAACATAGAGAATAAATACAAAATTTTGAATGAAATGGTAATCCTTTTATAGAAGGACCAACCCTGCCTACATTGTGAACTAAAAGAAATGTCACAAATTTAATGCAGAAGCAGGTTGGGAGACTGTTGATGATATTTTAGGTGGGTCCTGGCTGCTGATGAAGCAGTGGGAAGCCACGTTGTATGGAGCGAGAATGCTCATTCCCATTTCTTACTGCAATGCACCCTATTTTTCTCACATCAGCTGGTCGTAGGCTAACACATTATCACCATCCTTACCATCAAAATTAACCCCTGGAAAGGAGTTGTGTTATAATAACACTCTGCAGGAATTCATAAATCCATATGGCAGCACAGCTGGAAAGATAGCTGCAGTTGATAATGTAGTGACTCAAAAATATCCAAAGCATCTCTACTTTGCAAAGTCATTTAGAATTTGTACACTTTCTCCTTCCCTCAGACTGACGCACACACTAGGGAACACCTGGGAAATGCCAGAATGCTTCAGTTTTATAGGTGCTTAAAGCCCCAATTCTTATCATTTCATGCAAACCCAGATTTGCCTTTTGAAAGAATAAATAGGATTTTCAAAATAAATAGTATCTGATTTAAGTACCCTATATTTCTTCCATTTGTGGTTCCTGATTACTGCAAATCTGGGCCAGATTGAGAGACATCTCTGAAGTAAAAACCTAGGTATAACAAAACATCACTACACCTTGTCTGTAGTTTTTGCTACCTTCTAAGTTTGTTCACTGTATTGCAAGCTAGCATTCCTTATCAGTGTACAATTTCTACTTCAGTGAAGTTACTGTGATCAACAAAATTTATGATTGGGTCCCATTGCAGTACATAAATCAGGATATTGAGGTTGAAGAGAATAGATTATTTTTTCAAGTGAAAGCATCAAACTTTGGCAGAACTTCTCAGATGCCAGCAGTTATGGCAGATACAGAAATGAGCAAAAACAGAGTGGTTCCCCTTATCATGGAATCTAGAGGTCTGCTAGGGCATGAGTGGGTAATCAGATAATCACACTGGGACGTGAACTCTCGGTTATGAGGTGGGAGAAGAACAGAGCTCAGTGATCTGATCCTGTAGAATAGAAGGACATGTTGTAGTCTGGGAGAAGGCTTCCCTGGAGACATAGCTCTACATGTAAGACATAGATTAGATTTTTAAGGATGAGAGAGGACAAGGAAAGAAGGACTCATAGATTAGACANATCTGATCCTGTAGAATAGAAGGACATGTTGTAGTCTGGGAGAAGGCTTTCCTGGAGACATAGCTCTACATGTAAGACATAGATTAGATTTTTAAGGATGAGAGAGGACAAGGAAAGAAGGACTCATAGCTTAGACAGGACAACAGTGCATAGATCGTGGGTGGGGAGATTGCCTGGCCATGAGAGAAAACTCAGTGTGGTAGGACCTCCAGAGCAGCAGGAAGAGTGGGACAGGTCTCAGTCTGGGATGCAGGCAGATGCTAGAGTCAGATGTGGTAGTAAAGATTTTGGTGTTTTTCCAAAGAGAAGTTAGAAATTGCTAAAGACTTTTTTTTAAGAAGTATTGTGAAATAGGTTATAAGTTATGGTGGAAAGCATTTTAAAATGGTTTCTTAGCAGGTAAGGCTGATTTATTATTACCCAGTTTTCTATGAAAAAAGAAAGAAACAAGGGTCTGTATAGTCAAAGCTATGGTTTTTCCACTAGTCACATATGAATGTGAGAGCTGGACCATAAAGAAGGCTGAGCATTGAAGAGTTTATGCTTTTGAACTGTGTTGTGGAGGAAAATTCTTGAGAGTCGCCTGGACACAAGGAGATCAAGCTAGTCAATCTTAAAGGAAATTGACTCTAAATATTCATTCGAAGGACTGATGCTGAAGGCTGAAGCTTCAATACTTTGGCCACCTGATGCGAAGAGCCAACTCATTGGAAAAGACTCTGAGGCTGGGAAAGATTAAGGGCAGGAGGAGAAGGGGACTACAGAGGATGAGATGGTTGGATGGCATCACTGACTCAGTGGACATCAGTTCAGTTGCTCAGTCATATCCAACTCTGTGACCCCATAGACTGCAGCATGCCAGGCCTCCCTGTCCATCACCAACTCT
>SJYW01040254.1:0-33164 GCA_006410735.1 Raphicerus campestris
AGGAAGCGAGCTGCATGTGGCTGGCGGGCTGTGCCCACCCCAGATTTCAGGGCCCTTGTCCCGGCCTCGAAGCCGGAGACTCTGGTTCTGCACAGAGTGGGCCCGGGCTCTGGCCTGAGTTTGGGGACTTCCCTGTTTATAAAATGCAGATTTTTAATGCCTGCAAGCCTGTCTTGTGGGTTCGATGTGCTGGTTGAGGGCAGGACTGGAGATGAAAGCTTTTGTAAATAGTAAAGTACTGCGCCGGTGAGGCCATCCCGACAGGCTGTTGTTGACAGGGCGAGGAGGGAGTCCGGCTGGCTTCTGTCTGGGGAGGATGGGGCTGGGCTGCGAGGGGAGAAGCACAGCTGGTCCTCTACCATCACCCCCGTCTCTTAACCCCCTAGATGTTTATAGGTGATTTGGAAAACCTTTAGGTCCTTTCAGAAGCTACTTCTGGTAGGAATTTCACTCTGTGCAGTTTTGCACCAGGGCTGAGCGTGAGCAGTCATGTAAACCCAGTTCTGGTTGGTTTATACGTGTTGGGCCTGTGTTCGTCAAAGGTGTCTCCCGTCAGAGGGGTGTGCAGTTGGGGAGGGACCCTACTGGGCCATGAGCTCAGAGCTGCCCTTCCCCGGGGCCTAAGTTCACAAAGGCCCCCAGGCCCTGGAGTAGGGATGGGGATGTTGGGGGAGCTGTGCCTCAGAGGCTGTGCTCATACGAGAGGTGTGTCCACTGAGCAGACTGGGGCGATGTCTCCCCAGGCAGGCCCAGAGGGGGATTTGCATGGCTGCTGGAGGCTGAGGCTGGAGGCTGGGCTGCAGGAGAGACCAGCCATGTGGCTGGGAGGCGGGTGGGGCCCGCCAGTCATTGGAGGTGCCCAGAGCACAAGTGCCCACAGGGAGGGGCTGCCGCGTCTGTTCCTCACCCCTGGTCAGTTCAGGGAAGATACTCACTGACCGTGTGGAGTGTGTGAACCCAGGATGGCACCTGAATTGCCAGGGTCACTGTGTGGGACTCACAGGCAGGTGGCCTTGGCTTTGGTGCAGTGGAAGATGGAGATGTTGAGGGTTTAGGGGCAGGGAGATGGACCCGGGAGGGGGGTGCTTAAGGTGAGGTGTGCTGCTGTAACCTGGGAGCCAGTGGGGAGTCTGCGGTTGGTCCAGGCCGAGTACATCATCTTAACCCCATCTGTTGTTTCATAAAGAGGAGGGAGATGGGATTTTTTTTGGAGATCTAGGTGCTGGGTTTGGGAAAGCCCTCCAGGATTAACCCTGCCGTCTCTGTCTTTCCCTCTTTAGATATCAATGAGTGTGTGAGTATCAGTGCCCCATGCCCTATTGGGCAGACATGCATCAACACGGAGGGCTCCTACACGTGCCAGAAGAACGTGCCAAACTGTGGCCGTGGCTACCATCTCAACGAGGAGGGAACCCGCTGCGTTGGTTGGTATTAAAAAAGAAAGCCAGTTTGAAATAAACTTTTCTGTCTGCTCCAGCACAACCCTCCCTTCTCTGGAAGGAGAGAGCAGATCCCCAAAGGAAGCGGTGTGCACCTGTCCATCTATCCCATGGCTGATCGCCAAGCCTAGGTCTTTACGGGCTCTTGCCTGGACCGTTGCAGTAGAATGCCAGCCCACCTACTGCCTCCAGCTTTGCCCCTTCAAGTCTGTCCCATTCATTCTGAGCTGAAAGCTCTCTCGCCTCTTCCTGCTCTGAGCTCCCTTTGGTGATGGCTCCTCACTGGGGCAAACAGAGGGCTGATGCTCCTGCTTGCAATCCATGCGTGTGCGAGGGTACTCAGTTGCTTCAGTCATGTCTGACTCTTTGCAACCCTATGGACTGTGGCCCACCAGGCCTCTCTGTCCAAGAGATTCTCCAGGCAAGAATACTGGAGTGGGTTGCCATGCTATCCTCCAGGGAGAGCACCCAGGGAGTGAACCCACATCTCCTGCTTTGCAGGCGAATTTGTTACCATCTGAGCCACCAGGGAAGCCCTGCTTACAATTCAGTCCTCCTGAATTGACCCCAACCTCACAAACTTTGTAATCCAGATGAAGCAGGTCTTGCTGCTTTCAACAAGCCCTGCCCGTCTCTGTCTGTGTGACTTCTGCTCTTACACAGCTCCCTTTGCCACTTGCTCCTGCCTTCCTGTGGGTTCAGGCAAAGGCATCTTGCACCCATCCTGCCCAGATCCGTGCCACGCAGAGGAGTCTCCTCCTTCCTCAGCCTCTCCCCAGTCCCTGGGTACTTCCTGCCTTACTTAACTGGGGTCACTGCTGGCTCGCGCGAGCAGGAATCCCCCGAGGGTAGAGGCTACGTCGGGTCAGCTGTCTCCGGTGCGTAGGACGTAATCTGGGAAATCACGTTGAAGAATTAGACGGTGCCATGCTGTCAGTTAACGTTTTTGTGAGCTCTTTCCTTGCCTTCCGTTCTGATCACGGCCCCTCCCACACTAAAGGGTTTTCAATGTGTCTTTCTTTCTGCAAGATGTGGACGAGTGCTCTCCCCCCTCTGAGCCCTGTGGGCCGGGGCACCTGTGTGTGAACTCCCCTGGAAGTTTCCGCTGTGAGTGCAAGGCCGGGTACTACTTCGACGGCATCAGCAGGACGTGTGTGGGTATGTGTGGGTATCCCTGAGGTGGGGGCTGGCCAGGTGACACCAGGGAGAACCAGTCTGGGGTGCACCTGGAGTGACTGTGGTCTGCTCCCGACCTCTGACAATCCTGAGTTCAGACAGTGCTGGAGAAGAGACCCGGATCAGGAGACCCCCATTCTAGGTCCAGTCATGCAGCTCCCAGGGGGTGCTCCCCACCTGTAGGACAGGTGCTCTGCTAGCCCCGAGACTCCAGCCCCCTGGACAAATGCCCCAGCGTCTTTTGTGATTTCCCAGAGAGTCACTGTCCTGGAAGGAGCACGAGGCTTCCCCAGGGGACAGAGAGGCAGGGTGGTCCCAGTGCCTCTGCTGACTGGCCGTGCATTTGGGACCAGTCACCTCACCTTTCCCCGGGAGAGGAGGGCGGAGGAGGTGGGGGACAGAGGCCGCAAGCTGCCAGGGAGGACAGGCGGCACTGTCCGGGGAGAACGCTGCCTGAGCTGCCTGCCTGTTCCATTGCAGACATCAACGAGTGCCGGCGGTACCCGGGGCGCCTGTGCGGCCACAAGTGTGAGAACACACTCGGCTCCTACTACTGCAGCTGCACCATGGGCTTCCGGCTCTCCTCCGACGGCCGCTCCTGTGAAGGTGAGGGCCGGCCGTGGGCAGGGATCGGGGACCACTAGGCCTGCACCCGCCCGCCTCCCCGAGCTGCCCGCCTCCCCGCTGCTCCCCTGGCAGGCCCGCTTGGGAACGACTCACTCATGCCCCAACACTTATCAGGTGACGTGTGTCAGCAGGGGTGATGCCTCTAAAAACTTACTTGTCAGAGATGACGGCCCTCCCGGTTTACCCTTGGTCCGGGGTTGCAGTCACGCCTATGTGCATGTGAGGCTGGACGAGTGGGATGTGGCTGAGAGTGTGGAATCTGAGGGTGTCTGACCCACTGCCGTCCTCACATGATCGTGGCGGTGGCTGACCTCACCAGCCTCAGTGTCCTCATGGGGGAAATGAAGTGGGGGGCTTCCCTGGTGGTCTGGTGGTAAGGAACCTGCCTGCCAGTTCAGGAGATGTGGGTTTGATCCCTGGGTCAGGAAGATCCCCTGGAGAAGGGAATGGCTACCCACCCCAGTATTCTTGCCTGGAGAATCCCATGGACAGAGGAGCCTGGTGGCCACCGTCCATGGAGACGGTCATACATGTCTTAGCCACTAAGCAACAGCAAGGCCAGAGGGAAGCGAAAGCTGGATACTTGTTGAAAGTGGTAAGACACATTTTATTTACACTCCTGCAATAGAGAAAAGAGAGTTTGGCGTAAACTGGTCTCAACTCCACCAGGACAAAAGGTGCAAGCTTTCTAAATGCTGAGGCCTGCTAAGGAGTAGCGCTGAAGGGTGGTAGGTCAGTGGTCAGTGCAGTTAAGCCAGCTGTCTGCTGCCTGGCTCTGACCCTCCTGCAGAGTGTGGGAGCTGGTGGTGGGGGGGGGTTCCCTCTTCTTGACTGCATTTCAAAGGCTTGGATCCCATGTCCTTAAAAGGACACTCCTGGGTTGCAGAAGATACATCTCAAAGGGACAGAGGAAGGGTTTACATCTGCAGGTTTTCTGAAATAAATGCTTCTAAGAAAAAGGGAGTCAGGGCCTGCAGTCCGGCGCTGGCTGGAGCACACGGGAAGCTCTTCGGCGGCGTAGAGCTTTCCCAGGTGGGCGTTTCAAGGGTCATGGCCTTGGGCTGATGCTGATATTTGGTCGGGTCTCTGGTGGGAGGATTCGACCAAGTCAATTTGGTGCCAAGAATAACACTGCCTCCCTCTGACGGGATGGACTGAGATGAGGTGAGAGCCCAGGGGCTGGCACGTAGTAGGTGCTCCGCAGGTGTCACATCCTTACAGGAATTAGGTGAGTAGGTCAGCAGAGATTTGATAGCTTCTGAGCACCCTCAGCAGTCCCTCACAAGCTCCCTTCTTTGCAGTGCAGTTCCCAGGGGTGACCTGTAGAGCCAGCCTCCAGACACAGCAGGTCTTATAATTCTGGATTAAGACGGATGATCACAGATATGCCAGGGATGCACCCCGGTGTGTAATTCTCACCCTGAAGGATGGACAGGGGTGGACAGTGTGAGCAGCTCCTGGGTCCTAGGCTTCCCCTGAGGTTCTGGGATTCGTCCCCAGGAACCAGACCCAACACACACATGTAATGTCAAGGAACCAGATCCACGCATGGGGCGGGGCTGGGGGTGGGGTCCCTCGGGCCTGGGTTCAAATCCCAGCTCTGTCATGCTTATGGTCTTGAGAGTAACTCGGCATTCCTGGACTTCAGGGTCCTCATCTGCAAAATGGGGCTAGTGAGACCCACCTAATACCACTAGTAGGGGTCATGAGGATGAAACACAATGGAGCCTGCCCAGCGTTTCACAGTGCCCCGCGTGAGAGGACACGCTTGTGACATGGAGACTGCTGGCATCAATGTTATTATCCTCTGTGGCTTGTGCTGTCCATGATGACTCCTTAATGACTGAACAGTAGATGCTCATACCTGTTAGTGGATGGTTTTGCCCCAAACCAGGGCCTGGCCAGCTGTGCTGCGTCATTCTGCCGAGCAGTTATAAAGCAACCTGCTCCAGGTGTGCGGCAAGAACACGGTTCCTGCTTCAGGGACCGTCTCTGGGATGTGATGAGACACCACATTGGGCAGAGGTGACCAAGCGCACAGGGGGTCAGGTGACAGGCAGGCCAGGCGTGGGGGCGCTGCAGGGGTGAGGGGCTGAGACACTAAAGGACATTCTCCCCTGCTCACCCCTCCTGCCCTGCTGAGAATTAGCAGTAAACCAAAATGCGAAGGGACTTTGGGCCAGAGGCCCAAACTTTTTTTTTTCCCCTAAAAGCCACACAGTAAATATTTTAGGCTTTGCCAGCCACGCCTGGCCTGTGCCTCCTTAACTCTACCATTATAGTGAGCAGGCAGTCGTGGACTATGGTAAAGGAATGAGCGTGGCTGTGTGCTAATAACACGTTATTTGCAAACACAAGTGGTGGGCCGGAAGTTTGCTGATCCCTGTTCTAGGCAAAGAGAACAGAAGAGCAACAGCCCCAGGGTTCGTGTGGCTTGAAGCTGGCAGTGGCGGGGGTGGGAAGATACCAGATCCCTAGCCTTGAGGAGCTGGAGTGGGAGCCTCTCTCCCTTGGGAAAACCTCGAGCAGGTCCCTGGCCCTACATGTGGTAGCCCCTGCCTCTGTGTGTGTTAACCCAAGGGAGGTCATGGCCCACCCGACCAGGAGCCAGGGACTCCGCTCTGAGCGGTGGCCCCTGTCTCTTTCAGATGTGAACGAGTGTAACAGCAGCCCCTGCAGCCAGGAGTGTGCCAACGTCTACGGCTCCTACCAGTGTTACTGCCGGCGAGGCTACCAGCTCAGCGACGTGGACGGGGTNCGGATTCTTTACCATGCAGCCTCCTGGGAAGCCCCTCCAGGTCTCCTAGGTCCTGGATTTTGTTGGCCTGAGCGGAGCATTATGGAACGTGGTCTGTAGGTGGCACTGTTGGCTCTCAGAACCGTGTCCCCCAGGCCCCAGCCCCGACTGACCACGAGACCACGACCGTTGTGGAGCTGCAGCTGGAGACGGGATCGTTAACTCCTCAGTTGCCAAAGAGCCATTTATAGCGACTTTACAAGCTCTTAAATGGGTTTGCATGTTGTAAACATGACTGAGTCATCTGGGGGCCCTCCCGCCCCCGGCCTCCTCCTCCGCTAGTTGGCAGCAAGAATAATTAGTTAATTACAATTAATAGTACAGGAGTCCTCCCTGGGATTCCCAGGGGAGGGCGTGCAGCCATAAAACTTGCTTCTTGCCCCTGAGTCACTGCCCGCCCTGGGCCTCAGTTTCCCCCACTGTTAGGTGGAGCGACGCGTTAAGGGACCTTCGGGCGCCTGGGGATGGGGGCAGGCAGGAGGAAGCGGGGTCAAGGGTATGTGTCCCCCCACCCTGCCACCCCAACCCCTGTGCGTGGGGTTTGGTGAGCAGCTCATGGGCAGCTGCACACAGAAGCCCACCTGGGACCGCCTTTGGGCTTGACGCTGGGCCGGCAGGTGTGGCTGCAACACGGCCCACCCTGGGGGCACTTCTCAGCTCTTAGACCACAGGAGATGGAGTCAGATCCTTCCGCCGCACTCGTTCATTCCCTGCGTTTCTGGGCTCTTCCCCCTCTGCACTGGCCCTGGGCCCGGCATTGTGGATACAGAGATGGATCAGTACCCGCACAGCCCCTGCCCCTGAGGGCTTTGCATCCCACTGGGTGGCAGTGGGGAGGCAGAAACAGGCCAAGGGAACCAGTGGTGGAGAGACNGCCCCTGCCTCTGAGGGCTTTGCATCCCACTGGGTGGCAGTGGGGAGGCAGAAACAGGCCAAGGGAACCAGTGGTGGAGAGACAGTGACAAGCAGCTGCGAGGCCTCGCCGGGGACTCCGGACAGTGCCTGTGTCTTGGGCTCCCAGCTAAACCCTTCCTGAAGTGACCCGAGCCAGGCGCCGGGCCGCAGCTGGGCCCAGAGCCGGTGGTCACAGCACGTTTTTCTAGCCGCCTTGATACTTCACACAGAACCACCCTGGGAGCCTGTGTTTCTTGGGGTCCCATCCACTGGGACAGAAAATCCTGGCCCCTCAGAGCCTGGAGGCTACCCCTTCCAACTCCTTCTTGGAGAAGGACTCCCAAGCAGCGAGTTGGGGGCTGGCTGGTCTTCCCAGGGTGACTCGGGCTGGGGTCAGGGGGGAAGGGGGGGCAGACCCCGGTGTGAGAGGCAACCACAGGTGCCACTGTGGAAACACAGCATCCTCTCCTTTCTGCGTTTGGTCCCGCGGGCCCTGGTCTTCGGATTCAGTGCCGGGGGAGGGCCCAGGCTGGCCCTGGGAAAGTCATTCTGCTTGTGGCCCGGCCTCCTGGGTGGGCCTGGTGTCCAGCTTCTCAGTCCATTTGCCGGACGTCTCGTCTGGTTGGGCGCCTAGAGTTTGCCAGTGAGCTCTCCCACATGGAGGGTGAAGGCCAGCAGGGACGGGGGTGCCCCTGGGGTGCGACCCGGGCTGTGCTGCGCTCCTGTCTCGCCACCGCGGGGCTCTGATATGTTTCTCTCCTTGGAGCCTCTTGCCTGGACTTCCTTATCTGCCACTCCCTCCAGTGCCTCTCCTGCCCCAAAGAACTTCTGTGGCCCCCAGAGCATTTGGACTCTGAGGGTAGCCACCCTGGCACACGTCAGGCCTGGGCACGGGCCTGTCCACCTGTGATGGCTTGTTCTGCCACTGGACTCCAGCCCAGTCTGAGCGGCGTGGGAGCCGTCACTGGGCATGCTCACTGCCGCATCCCGTCTTGGTCTTTGCAAACGCCTCTGGGGCCATGATTGTCTCCCTCGGGCAGAGGAGGGAGCTAAGGAAATGACCGCCTTGAGACCGATTTACAAAAACAGCAGGGCCCTGTTTGCAGGCGTGTTTTCAGCTGTGCATTCTCGTTTCAAGCAATGTCTTAGATAGAAACCCTCTAAGTCCGTGGAGAGGGAGAAAGTGTTTTGTGGGCCACTCAGGCCTCCCGTGGGGGGCTCCTGGGCCCACTGAGACCCCCTGGGCAGCCCCCGCTGCTTGCAGCACCTGGGAAGGGGCCGCACCTACTTGTAGGCTGAACCCCTGCCTGCTCTAGGCTTCACCCTGAGTGGACATTGGGCACCGGGTCAGGAAGGCTTCCTGGAAGAGGTGAGGTTGTGATTCACGTGAAGGAGCAGCTGATACTCAGTGCTGGAAGCAAGCTCTTCGTCATCGCCACACTCTGTGACATGTTGGGAGTCTCCTGTCAGCAGAGGAGGGACCAATGGCCAGAGAAGGCAGGCGTGGTTTGTCCTGGGCACCCCTGCTGCTGGAGGCAGGGCAGGCCTAGAGCCCAGTCTTTCCCAGGCACCCAGAGCCGGAGCTCTCGGATGGTGGGTGTTGATTCGGGCAGAGTTACCAAGAGTTTGTGTCCCGGAAAATTAACCAGTGCACAAGCCGCCGAGACCGTGACTCGGTGAAGGTCGTTGCTCCCCCAGATCACAGAAGGAGAAAGCACTCTAAGTTGATTAAGAACCTGAAAGGGCCAGACCTTCCCCTAATGCGTCCTTTAAAAACCAGCTCTCCACAGGGATAAAGGTGGCTCTGAGCAGGGCTGAGCTGCTCTCTCCGTAAAGCCGGGTGCAGCCTCCCTGTTACATTCCTCTTTCACCAGCTGTCAATGAAAAATGAAGAATACATTTTCGACCTGTGCAAAAAATGCTCTATTAATGCCTGAGGTATTCTCGGGCCACTACAAAGCCTTCCTTATCCAGCCCCGGCTTCACTCTCCGCCCAGCAGAGCACTGGCTGTGATCAGGGGCTGCTTCAGAAGGGGTCTTTCAAGTAACAGTTCCTAGAGATGACTAACGGGGGGCCTGGTGAGGTGGGAGCAGTTTGTGTATGATCAGCCACCAGCAATGGGGGACCCTCCCCTGGGACTCCCCAAGCCCCTGGATGGTTGGTGGTATCTGAGCCTCAGCCCTCCCTGACCCCTCCTTGCTCACTACTCCTTTTTAACTGTTTTTCTAAGGAGAGGGAGGGAAAAAAAATCTGTCTATATAGAGGGTGTGCTTTGGCAAAATTTCTACTATAACTTCCCCAAAGCCAATAGGAACTAGACAGCACTCAGCTCAAGCTACTTTTTAGACCCAGTGGTTGATTTCATGAATGGCCCTCTCGATCCTTGGTGGGCATCACCATTTCTATAAGAAAAAAACAAAGAGCATCAGTGTCAGCTGGCAAGCAGGTGTGCTGGACGTCCAGTCTGTTCTGGGTTGTTCCCTGGGCTCCTCCTCTGCTCCTGGGTCCCCTGAGAAACAGAGGTGCTCCTATCTTCAGCTCCTGCCCGGGCACCATGGCAACCAGTCATGCTCCCAATAAAGTCTGAATGAATGGAGATGGTCCAGCTCACCTTGTAAGGCTTCTCAGTGGTAAAGAATCTACCTGCTGATGCAGGAGACACAGAAGACGTGGGTTCTATTCCTAGGTTGGGAAGACCCCCTGGAGGAGGAAATGGCAACCCACTCCAGGATTCTTGCCTGGAGAATCCCACGGACAGAGGAGTCTGGTGGGCTGCAGTCCATGGGGTCACAAAAGAGTAGAACATGACTGAGTGCCTTAAGCACATACGCATGGACATGGGTTAGGTTGAGGAGGGATATTCCCTAATTGCAGACACCATTCTTGTCATTAGATGAAATGATAAGGAAAGCTGCTAGCAGCACCTGGCATGTCCTAAGTTTAGTCCTCAGTATTCATGGAACCCAGACTTTTTCCCCATAGCCCACGTTGTGTGTGCCAAAGCCTCTAAATGTGGCGCATATGTCACCACCTGCATAACAATATCCTCACTCCTGCTCCTCAAGGGAACCAAAAGCTTTTACATTTTGAAAGAGCATTCTGAGTTTTATTTGTGAGCATACAAGGTCCGTCTAGTCAAGGCTCTGGTTTTTCCTGTGGTCATGTATGGATGTGAGAGTTGGACTGTGAAGAAGGCTGAGCACCGAAGAATTGATGCTTTTGAAGTGTGGTGTTGGAGAAGACTCTTGAGAGTCCCTTGGACTGCAAGGAGATCCAACCAGTCCATTCTGAAGGATATCAACCCTGGGATTTCTTTGGAAGGGATTATGCTAAAGCTGAAACTCCAGTACTTTGGCCACCTCATGCGAAGAGTTGACTCATTGGAAAAGACTCCGATGCTGGGAAGGATTGGGGGCAGGAGGAAAAGGGGATGAAAGAGGATGAGATGGCTGGATGGCATCACGGACTCGATGGACGTGAGTCTGAGTGAATTCCGAGAGATGATGATGAACAGGGAGGCCTGGCGTGCTGTGGTTCATGAGGTTGCAAAGAGTCGGATACGACTGAGTGACTGAGCTGAACTGAACTGAATGACTGTTACTGTATTTCACTTTTGAAAAATATCCATGGCTGGGCTGGCCCTTTTAGGGCAAAACGCCCAGAGCCTCTGCTCCCACAGTTGGAGTGCTGGGCTTGGGGGCAGATGTACCGGCGCCAGCTCTTGCTTGGCTGTCCATTTCTAGCTGTGTGACCTCAGGCAGGTCTCATAACCTCTCTGAGCCTCGGTTTTGNGCCTGGTGAGGTGGGAGCAGTTTGTGTATGATCAGCCACCAGCAATGGGGGACCCTCCCCTGGGACTCCCCAAGCCCCTGGATGGTTGGTGGTATCTGAGCCTCAGCCCTCCCTGACCCCTCCTTGCTCACTACTCCTTTTTAACTGTTTTTCTAAGGAGAGGGAGGGAAAAAAAATCTGTCTATATAGAGGGTGTGCTTTGGCAAAATTTCTACTATAACTTCCCCAAAGCCAATAGGAACTAGACAGCACTCAGCTCAAGCTACTTTTTAGACCCAGTGGTTGATTTCATGAATGGCCCTCTCGATCCTTGGTGGGCATCACCATTTCTATAAGAAAAAAACAAAGAGCATCAGTGTCAGCTGGCAAGCAGGTGTGCTGGACGTCCAGTCTGTTCTGGGTTGTTCCCTGGGCTCCTCCTCTGCTCCTGGGTCCCCTGAGAAACAGAGGTGCTCCTATCTTCAGCTCCTGCCCGGGCACCATGGCAACCAGTCATGCTCCCAATAAAGTCTGAATGAATGGAGATGGTCCAGCTCACCTTGTAAGGCTTCTCAGTGGTAAAGAATCTACCTGCTGATGCAGGAGACACAGAAGACGTGGGTTCTATTCCTAGGTTGGGAAGACCCCCTGGAGGAGGAAATGGCAACCCACTCCAGGATTCTTGCCTGGAGAATCCCACGGACAGAGGAGTCTGGTGGGCTGCAGTCCATGGGGTCACAAAAGAGTAGAACATGACTGAGTGCCTTAAGCACATACGCATGGACATGGGTTAGGTTGAGGAGGGATATTCCCTAATTGCAGACACCATTCTTGTCATTAGATGAAATGATAAGGAAAGCTGCTAGCAGCACCTGGCATGTCCTAAGTTTAGTCCTCAGTATTCATGGAACCCAGACTTTTTCCCCATAGCCCACGTTGTGTGTGCCAAAGCCTCTAAATGTGGCGCATATGTCACCACCTGCATAACAATATCCTCACTCCTGCTCCTCAAGGGAACCAAAAGCTTTTACATTTTGAAAGAGCATTCTGAGTTTTATTTGTGAGCATACAAGGTCCGTCTAGTCAAGGCTCTGGTTTTTCCTGTGGTCATGTATGGATGTGAGAGTTGGACTGTGAAGAAGGCTGAGCACCGAAGAATTGATGCTTTTGAAGTGTGGTGTTGGAGAAGACTCTTGAGAGTCCCTTGGACTGCAAGGAGATCCAACCAGTCCATTCTGAAGGATATCAACCCTGGGATTTCTTTGGAAGGGATTATGCTAAAGCTGAAACTCCAGTACTTTGGCCACCTCATGCGAAGAGTTGACTCATTGGAAAAGACTCCGATGCTGGGAAGGATTGGGGGCAGGAGGAAAAGGGGATGAAAGAGGATGAGATGGCTGGATGGCATCACGGACTCGATGGACGTGAGTCTGAGTGAATTCCGAGAGATGATGATGAACAGGGAGGCCTGGCGTGCTGTGGTTCATGAGGTTGCAAAGAGTCGGATACGACTGAGTGACTGAGCTGAACTGAACTGAATGACTGTTACTGTATTTCACTTTTGAAAAATATCCATGGCTGGGCTGGCCCTTTTAGGGCAAAACGCCCAGAGCCTCTGCTCCCACAGTTGGAGTGCTGGGCTTGGGGGCAGATGTACCGGCGCCAGCTCTTGCTTGGCTGTCCATTTCTAGCTGTGTGACCTCAGGCAGGTCTTATAACCTCTCTGAGCCTCGGTTTTGTTCTCAGTGAGATTGCCATAGTACTGCTTGCCTGTCCGGGGTATGAGGACCAGAAGGAGTTCTAGGTACTGTAACATAGCTGGGTAGGTTGTTAGGGGATAAACGAGCCACTGTGAGGAGACCGTTTGGGGCTAGAGAGCTGGTGAGGTCTCGGAGCCCCCTGAAAGGACAGGAGAGCAGCCAGCGGGGGGCACGTGGGATGCTACTGGGACCGCTCACCCCAGCGTGGCTCCAGTTACCTGGGAGCTGTGTCATAGGCAACCCTGGTGGCCTGGGCTGATGAGTCAGGCGGAAGCAGAATGGTGGAGGCCATGCCTCCCGAGCTCTGTCATCCTTGAATTATTTATTCAGCAAGAATCTCCTGGATTCCTACTCCATGCCTAACCCTGTGCTGGGTGCCGGGGAACACGTTTACACCCAAGCCACAAATCCTGCTTTCACAAAGCTGCCTCCTAGCTTCCCTAGCATCCTGCCATCTGAGTTCCTACAGTTTATTTTTCAGCAGTAGGTTTTGCCTCTGTTAATGTCTCAGCAGGAGAGACAAGTAATAATGCGGCAAGGCTGCAGTCTACAGTTGACTATTCTGTGCACTGCACAGCCCTAGGGGTGCCATTCGCAGCCTCTTCTAGGTGCAGTGCGCAGCTTACTCAACTGTACACAGCAGCCCCGGTGCAACAGCTCGTGAGTAAAGACAGCTACCTGCCAGTGCCTCAGCCCCTGGCCAGGGGAAGCCTCGTGCAAAGCAAAGAGCTTGTCTGCCCAGCCGTCTGCCTTCAAGTCACTCTCAGTCATTCCATCCTGCAGGGCCCAGATCGCCTCTTTGAAATCTTTACCTCTTAAGGGGTTAAACACACACTGCTGACCCATCCGGGAGCCTGATTCGGAAAGCTTGGCCCAGGATCAGTACACATTACTGATGAGATTCAGAAATTCCACCTAAAAACAACAGCGCGGCCGTCTCTGCTGGCGATGAGTGATCGGCCCTGTCCTGCTTTCACGGCAAATCCCGGGATTAGGCGCTTTCTCTTCTCGGGAGGCACAGCCCCCGCCCCAACCCCCAGGGCCACACCCTGGCCGGCAGCCAAGTCGTTTCCCAGGGATGCAAAGGGGCGGGCCTCGGCTGACCTCACCTGGAGGTTGGCTGTCCTTGGAGGGCAGGGGGACGCAGAGGGCACGCGGCACCCTCTCGGAGGCCTGAGACGGGGCGTGAGAGCAGGACGGACACCAGCACCTTTTGTGCTGACTGTGCTGGGCCTCACCGAGCAGCGATGGGCCATAGGCGTTGAGCCCGGATCTATCGTGACTCATAGGGAAGCAGATATTCCTGCTGCAAAGCCCCGTGAGGAGGGCGCCCGGCACCCAGTTTCACAGAAACAGAAACTCTCAGAGGCCACCCCCAGGCCGGCACGGGACTCAGGGCTCAGAGGGGCCCTCTGCTTTCCTGGGCCTCACGGGACCCCTCTCTGCTCCTGACCGTGGGCCCGCGCATCAACTGGGCTGCTTCTCACACCTGCTGGCCCCCTGCCCCCACCCCCTGCATCGTCTCCCGGCCATGAGGTCCACCAGCCTGGCCGGAGCCTCCCTCCTTTCTCAGCAGGGTGCTTTCACATGGTGGCGAAAGGTGCCCCAGCCATGAGGCTCCTGAGGCCGGGGACCCCCTGCTCCCCTCCTCCCGCCCCCGCAGCCGGTTGCTTACTGGGTCTACCGGGTTTTAACCCTCACCTTTCACGGCCAGTCCTGCCGCCTGGCTGGAGCCGTCTTCAGCCTCAGCTTGCTTCTCTGCTGCCCAGCGTCCAGCATCCTTCCCTTCCTCTTCCCTCTGCTCTGCTCCAGCCACACCAGCCCGTGCCCCAGACCCCAGCCGTTTCATGGCCTCTCCTGCCCCTGGACGTGAGCTGTGGCATTCACCGGCTGCTCCCCTTGGTTAAGCTCCTATTCATCCCTCAGAGCCCAAGTCGGCCATCACCTCCTCTCACACGCCCTCCATGCCCCACCCTCCACAGGCAGAGTATGCAGCTTGCTGCTCTGTGCTCCCAGAGCCCCGGGGCCAAGCTTCTTACAGACTCTGGTCTTCATTCTTCTAGCAAATAATGTGTGTGTCCCAAGGGAGCAGGCTGTGCTCTAGGGATGCATCGGCCACCAAGAGAGACAGACGGGAATCCTAGCCATGTACACGTTTCCTTCCGGGGGTAGGAGCAGGCAGGAGACCAGTATAGCATCCACGTTGTCAGGCAGTGTGATGCTATGCAGAGGGCGGGGGAGGACAGGGCAGCGGGCAGCCACTGTGCGTCTGGTGGTGGGAGACATTCGTCTAAGGACCCAGGGAGCTGAGGAAGTGAGCCGTGTGGAGATCTGGAGGGGCCGCTCCAGGCAGTGGGGGCGGCAGGTGCAAAGGCCCTGAGGCAGAGGCGAGCCAGGCGGGTTCGAATTGCTGTGGCCAGTGAGGCAGGGTCTTGAGGCCACCACAATGGCTTGGGCTTTACTGCCAAGTGAGGTGGGAGCCATGGGAAGGTTTTGGGGTTGAGGAGGGAGTCACTCCCTCTGGGCACCTGGGTGAGCCTGGGGATCTAGTTCCATGACCAGGGATTGAACCTGGGCCCCCTGCTTTGGGAGTGCAGAGTCTTAGCCTCTGGACATTGTGGCTTGCTCTGTGGGCTTCCCTCATAACTCAGTTGGTAAAGAATCTGCCTGCAATGCAGGAGACCCCGGTTTGATCCCTGGGTTGGGAAGATCCACTGGAGAAGGGATAGGATACCTACTCCAGTATTCTTGGGCTTCCCTTGTGGCTCAGCTGGTAAAGAATCTGCCCGCAATCCAGGAAACCTAGGTTCGATCCATGGCTTGGGAAGATCCCCTGGAGAAGCGAAAGGCTACCCACTCCAGTATTCTGGCCTGGAAAAGTCCATGGACTGTATGGTCCGTGGGGTGTCAAAGAGTCAGACATGACTAAGTGACTTTCACTTTCGTGCAAAACCTTTCAAAAAACCTGTGCAGGCTGGAGGTAACCATGTGGCCCCGGCAGGAAAGGTGGGCAGCAGACAGATTCCGGATACATCAGGGGGTAGTGCCAGGTGAGTTGGAGGTGGGACCAAGATGACTGCATGTCTTGCCCTAAAGAACAAGCAGACTGGGGTTGTCAGCGGGTGAGTGGGGTAAACTGACACGGCAGCTCTGGGGAGGTCACACGTGCCCTTTGGCATTAAGACTGTGGGCCTCGTGGAACACCCTTGGCCACACGGATAGAGTAAGTCTGGGAGGCGATCGTGGGTGGATGGCAGCTGGAGCCCCGAGACCAGACACACTCATGGAGGAACTGAGTGTAGACAGAGAGAGGAGGTCGGAGCACGGCAGCCTCTTGTGCTCAGAGGTTGGGGAGGTGAGCGGAGGCCAGCCTGGGGGAGGAGGCCTTCCCAGGAGGAGGGGCGTGAGCTGTGTCAATGATGGTGACTCTGGTCAGATGAGGACAAAGCGTTCACCACTGGATTCAGGATCGCCCCAGCAGATGGTGACCTTGACCAGGGCATTCTCAGTGGAGTGGGGTCGAGGGGAGACACAGCAGGGTGGGAGCCCTGGAGGAGCGGCTGGGGGACTCCTTCCAGAAGGTCTGCTGTGCGTGCGAGCGGAGAAATGCTGGT
Organism: Raphicerus campestris; assembly: GCA_006410735.1. Taxonomy (NCBI): domain Eukaryota; kingdom Metazoa; phylum Chordata; class Mammalia; order Artiodactyla; family Bovidae; genus Raphicerus; species Raphicerus campestris. The sequence goes on from SJYW01040254.1 coordinate 16,080, forward strand.
GCCAGTGGGGAGGGTGTGTGGTCACGGCATTGTGAGGTGTTTTATTTTTAATATTTATTTATTTAATTTGGCTGCACTGGGTCTTAGTTGCATCATGTGAGCACTAGTGAGCATGTGGGATCTCGTTCCCTGACCAGGGATCGAACCTGGGCCCCCTGCACTGGGAGCGCAGAATCTCAGTCATTGGACCACCAGGGAAGTCCCCATTGTGAGTTTTTGCTTAACTTCCTCTTCCACCGGTTGTAAATTTCTGGAGGCAAGAGCCTACAAGGGGCTCATTTGTGCCTTACCCCCCCCCGTCACCCTATTTGTCTTTCTTGCACACCCTTGCATGCACACGCACGTGTGCACACACAGCATGCCCACTAGGAGGTTCCCCAGGCCGGGTGCCCAGCAGGCTGCAGGATTACACTTGCTCACATACAGAGTCACCAGGGGGTTAAATGAACCCAGAGTGGCCTCTCAGCGTCTCCTGAGTTCTCCTGCAGATCGGCTGCGTCCAGAATGATTTGTGATGCTCTTACCACTGCTGTTATGCACCTTCTGAAAAGCCTTTGAGATCACCGGTGTATTCATAAATTATTCTTTTTTTTAAGAAAATGAAATGTTTTTAGCCAAACAGCAGCAGAGGCATCTTGTGTGAAATTAGGGGGGGGATAAAGAGTCTGATGATGATACGGATCTTCCAATGGCCTCACCTGACAACGGTAACTACACAGAGGACCCAGACAGCCACCATCAGCCACTGTCACCAAGAGCACGTCCCGCGGCCTCAGAGTCGGGTGCTCCCAGATGGACCGTTCGATCTGTGCTTATGGCTGAGAACTCTGCGTGTCGGGTCCTCGACGGTCACAGTCGTCTCAACAGCAAGGGCATTGCTGTGTGCTGAACACTTCTGGCACGTAGGCCACACGTTCTGCGTCACTTGGGTTTCCCTGTCGGCTCAGTAGTCAAGAACCCCCCTGCCAATGCAGGAGACAGGGTTCAGTCCGTGGGTGGGGAAGATCCTCTGGAGGAGGAAATGGCCAGCCACTCCAGGGTTCTCGCCTGGAGAGTCCCCATGGACAGAGGAGTCTGGCGGGCTGCAGTTCATGGGGTTGCACAGAGTTGGACACAACTGAGCGATTGAACAACAGCTGTGTCACTTAGCCCCGTGGGAGATGGCCCCATTCTCCAGGTGAGGACACTTGAGGCTCGGAGGGGCTTCCAGGCTCAGGGGGCATGACTGAGGCCTGCACGCAGCCTGGTGGGGCTGGATGTGGGGTTTCTGCTGCCACGACCGTCCTGTGTGACCTTGAACCAGGCAGGTCCTCCTCTTTGAGGTCTGTCCCAGCCCTGAGATTTCTCATCTGGGGGCACCTGGAGACTTGCAAGGGGGCTGATGAGTTTGGGTCTAGCGATGGGGAAGGGTCCCCAGCAGATAGGTGGGTGGGGGCTGATCCAGGCGGGAGGACTCACAGAGCAAGAGGGGAGGATTCTCGCACTTCTCATCACCATCGTATCTTGGGCCAGCCTGGTAAAAGCAAGTGCATCAGACGGCAAATCCCTTCTGGAACCCGCCCAGGCCGTCTCCCCCTCCGGCAAGGCCAGGCGGCTTGGCGGAAGGGCAGCGGCCTGGGGTCTGGCTTCAGGGGCAGGTTTGCTGCTTCTGGTTCAGAACTCATTTCACACCCAGACCCCCCATTGCTCCTCCTGGAACCGTGAGGCCCCAGCACGTGTGGCTGAGATGTCGGGGGAGGAGATGGTGGACAGGGGTGTCTTCATACCCACCATGTGCCCCTGGAAATGCTGATTCCTGCATCCAGGAAGGAGCCTGGAAGGCTTCATGCGGAGCTGACATTTCTTTTCCTCTTTCTACCCGAGGGAGAGGCGGGCCCCGGGGGCGTTGGCTTCGGTTCCCTGCTGCTGCCCCAGGCAGACGCTCTGGTTTGGTCGTGAGAGACCCGGGAGGAAGTGTGTTTATGAGAGGCGAGAAGTTGGGAGGATGGTTCTGCTGAGGCAGACTTTAAATCTGCGACCGAGACCCCTGTCCTCCACCTTCCAAGCTCTTACTGGGTGTTTTTCAGGCAAAAAGAACAGAAGACAGGGATTGGGGAGCTCCATCCCTTCACTGCCCATGACCGATGATTGTCCTGTAGCTCCTCTCTGCTGTTTTGCCCTGTATGGATGACTCAGCCAAGGGCAGTACATTCTGGAAGTTTCCTGCACACCACATCGGGGCAGGTGCGGTCCGGTGGAGAGAAGTAAGCTCAGGGTCTGTCCCGTCTGAGTGGTGCTATGCCCTGAGAACCCTATGATCTGGGACATCAGCCCCCAGAGCCCCGAGCTCCTCCCCGGTGGGAGGGAGGCGATGTCCTCCCCCTCGAGGAGTGTGGGGAGCACGGGAAGGAACAGTGGGCGTGGGGCCCGTCCGTCCCCGTCTCCTCTGCCGCTGTGGACCTCCTCCCCGGCCCATCACCACTATAGCTTTGGACGTTAGATGTATGGACCGTAGTTCTTCCTGTCCTTGCGTTTTCCTCTTTGCCTTCGGTCTATNATGATCTGGGACATCAGCCCCCAGAGCCCCGAGCTCCTCCCCGGTGGGAGGGAGGCGATGTCCTCCCCCTCGAGGAGTGTTCGGAGCACGGGAAGGAACAGTGGGCGCGGGGCCCGTCCGTCCCCGTCTCCTCTGCCGCTGTGGACCTCCTCCCCGGCCCATCACCACTATAGCTTTGGACGTTAGACGTACGGACCGTAGTTCTTCCTGTCCTTGCGTTTTCCTCTTTGCCTTCGGTCTGTGCTGCTCATCCTGGCCTGGAGTTGTCCCTGTCGAGGAAAATGTCCTGAGATGCGGGCGATGGTTTGCTTTCTTCCCCGCCACCCACTGTGTTAGCGTTTGGTGAAAGCACGTGGGTCTCCTCTGAGCTCCAAGGTTCTCGGTCCTGGCACCTTGTCCAACCAGGCCGACTCGTCACCTCCCCCCGGCTCGTGGTTCTGTGTGGCGGCCTCGGGGCCAGACAGGAGGCCTGGCTCTAACCTGTCGCCTTTCTGCTTGCACGTGGGCCGCACCTGAAAACCCAGCAACCCATGGCTGTCATCCATTCCTTCCCGCCACTTTGTTTCTCCGGGCGATTACTTTCAGCTTTATAAACTGTGCTTAGTGCTTCGGTCTCTAGTCCATGCGTTCATTTAGCAATTTACTTATTGTGGGCTTCCTATGTGTCAGGTCGGTAGTGGACCGAGGACCTACTATGTTCCAAGAACCAGAGATAGGCGAGTGACCAGTGGCGCAGTGGGCAGGAGTCCGCCTGCCAGTGCAGGGGATGCAGTCCTGGTCCTGGAAGGCCCCACAGGCCGCAGGGCAGCTAAGCCCATGTGCCCACAACCACTGAAGCCCTCGCAGCCAGGCCCTGCGCTTTGCACCAAGAGAAGCCGCAGCATGAAGAGTAGCCCCCGCTCGCCGCAACTAGAGAAACCCTGCTTGCGGCAACGAAGGCCCAGTGCAACTAAACATTAATTAAATTTTAAAAAGATTGACCCAGTGCAACTAAACATTAAATAAATAAATTTTAAGAAGATGACCAGAAAAGAAAGTCTGTGCCCTTGGCCTCTGGCCTCACACGGCGGCGGGGAGACCGTGACAACCGAGAAGACCAGTGTCTCCATAACCTGATTTCAGGTGGCGACCGCATCTTATTCTCATCTGATGCTGACTTTCTTCCCTCTGCCTTTTTTTTAACTTGAAGCTCTGTCTTTTGAAAAGCACAGTTCACTTCCACTGGCANACTAGGGAAGTCCCTATAACACATATTTCAAATGCACACCCCAAATGGTCCCAGGGCTGCCTGACCTGGGGCTCCAAATGTGGTCAGCTGGTTCTGAGCAGGACTCTGGGCCGTTCCTAGGCCAGGTGGTCAGAGCCGGGAACAATAGCCCAGGCAAGAGGGGTAAGAGGAATAGCATGATTGGGAACCCCTGTGCAGTGCCCCCAAGGCTGGATGGAGTAGGGAGGCTGGAGGGCAGGGGGGAGGCTGGGCAAAGGCCAGCCGGAGGGAAGGACAACTCCCCACCCCCACCCCAACTCTGGTGAATGAAATCAAGTTTAAAGTTAGAAGGTACTATTTAGGTATGTGCAGGCAATTGAACAGCATCCCCCAAAGATGTGTTCAAGTCCTAACACCAAGTCCCTGGAAATGTCCCCTTTGGAAACGGAACCTTGGCAGGTGTGATCAAGTTGAGAATCTCAGGATGAGCACATCCTGGTTTTGGGGTGGGCTCTGAATCCATCCGATGACTGGGGACTTCCTTTGTGGTCCAGTGGTTAAGACTCCACACTTAAACTGCAGGGGGTGTGGGTGCAGTTCCTGGTCTATAACTAAGATCCTGCATGCCTAGAGGCGTGGTCAAAANGCACATCCTGGTTTTGGGGTGGGCTCTGAATCCATCCGATGACTGGGGACTTCCTTTGTGGTCCAGTGGTTAAGACTCCACACTTAAACTGCAGGGGGTGTGGGTGCAGTTCCTGGTCTATAACTAAGATCCTGCATGCCTAGAGGCGTGGTCAAAAGATTAAAAACAAACAAACAAAAACCCAGTGACTGATGTCTTATAAAGATGAGAAAGGGAAACTCGACACACAGATGTATAAGAGAAGGCCTGGTGACAATATGGGGGGAGACTGGAGGGAGGTGTCCCCAGGCCAGAGACTGCTGATGGTGACCACAGTGGGGAAGAAGAGGCCCCCGGAGACTCAGAGGAGCCAGCCCCGCCCACACCCTGGTTTCTGACCACCAGCCTCCACTGCGACATAACAGATATTTGTCATTTTTGAGTCACTAAGTTTGTGATAATTTCTTACAGCAGCCCTAGGAAACTGGTGCCCTGAGTGTATGTTTGTGTGTGTACACATACATATATGTATGTGTGTGCATGCATGCTAAGTCCCTTCAGTCATGTGCGGCTCTTACAGCCCCCTGGACTGTAGCCCCCCAGGCTCCTTTGTCCATGGGATGCTCCAGGCAAGAATACTGGAGTGGGGTACCACACCCCTCCTCCAGGGGATCTTTCCTACCCAGGGGTGGAACCCACGTCTTTATGTCTCCTAGCTTGGCAGGAGGATTCTTCACCACTAGCGCCACCTCGGAAGCCCATGTTTATGTATGAAAGTGAAAGTGTTATTCACTCAGTCGTGTCCAACCCCATGGACTGTAGCCTGCCAGTCTCCTCTGTCCTGTCCAAGAAATTCTCCACGCAAGAATACCTGAGTGAGTTGCCATTCCCTTCTCCAGGGGATCTTCCCGACCCAGGGATCAAACCCATGTCTCCCATATTGCGGGCAGATTCTTTACCATCTGAGCCACCAGGGAACCCCAATATATATATTTTTAATTTCTGCTCAGTAACTTATGTCTTCCCAGGTGGGCCTAATGGTAAACAGCCTGCCTGCCCATGCAGAAAATGTAAGAGACCCAGGTTCGATCCCTGGGTCGGGAAGATCCCCTGGAGAAGAGAATGGCTACCCACTCCAATATTCTTGCCTGGAGAATTCCATGGACAGAGGAGCCTGGTGGGCTGTAGTCCATGGGGTCACAAAGAGTTGGACACAACTGAGCGACGTAGCACGCAGTATATATGGTTTATTGCTTTCTCGGAGAGTGCAGATAGCGAATGGATACTGTTATAGTTGATTTGCAATGCTGTGTGAGTTTCAGCTGTACAGCCTTCCTCACATTTTTCAAATTACGGCCCACTGGAGTGGCGATGCGTGCTCCCTTAGTCTCGAGCACACCAGCCCCACCAGGACGGCCTGTTTCCCTGGGAATTGGCACCAGAAGGGCCGCACGGAGCATAGGAATCATCAGCTCGACATAATGGTCCACCGAAGTCCAGCATCCTGAGTGACAGCAGGTGGCACTGAAGACCAAAGTGCCCCTGCGCTCCCTTTGGGCATCCGCTGTGACTCACGGTGTCCACTGCAAGCTCAAGGTGTCACTATTCAATCATTAGACATGACGGGGCGTTTGGAGGCTTTGACGCACGGTGTAAGCAATCTGTCTCTAACACAGCCGCCTCATTAATATGTGTGGCAGCTCCTGCATGAATCAGTGTCATTGAGCTAGGCAATGGCCTTATAATCACCCATGAAATTATGCATAGGAAGGTCAATGGGACAAGTCAGACTGAAATGATTACTTTGATGATTAAAGCCTCCTGGACTTGGTCTCCCTGCAGATAAATGTCCCTCTGGCTTGTTCCCTGCTGATTTTCTGCAGAAACTCAAGAGTCCAGAGCTATGACTCTGTGAGCCGCCTTCCGGGTGGCGGTGCCATGTGAAATGAATGCAGGGCTCTTCCTAGCTAGAGCTGGTCAATAGATCATCCTAACTCCTATTTCTCCAACTGCCCTGACCTCCAGTCCTGCTGATCCCATTCCTTCCGTCTACTCTCTTTAGTTTATCCATTGATTCATCCACGTACCTCTTTTCACTCCCCTCCCACTGGTGACTCATTTTACCCGAGTCTCCTCCCCTCTCTGTCTAAGCCTCCACACAGCTGCCAGGTCCTCTTTTGGAGGAACCAGCTTGGATGGGAGCGCCTCCTGGTCTCCAGTCTTCAGGGCCTCTGATACCAGCCTTGCGCGGCTACGGGACCCTTCAACTTTGGGCCACGCTCCTACTGCCTACCACTCCCCCCATCCACTCCACACAGTGTCCAGACACACGGGCTCTGAGCCTCTGCACACGGGGGTCCAATCACCTCCCCCTACCCTTCTCTTCGAGGTGAACTTCTGACCCCACACGACCCAACATGGGATGCCAACTGCTCTGGGTATGCATCCAGAGGAGTCAAAAGCAGGGACCGAACAGATATTTGAACACAGGTGTTCAGAGCAGCATTGCTCATAATCTGCCAAAAGGTAGAGCCAACCCAAGTGTCCATCAGCAGGTGAAAGGATAAACCAAACGTGGTCTGCCCACACAACAGGACATTATTCATAACAGAGAGTGAAGTTTTGATATGTGCAGCAACATGGATAGTCCTTAAAAACAGTATGTTTAATGAAATAAGCCAGACAGGGGACAAACATTATACGATTCTATAACATATAACATTATATATTATATTATATATTGTTATCATATATATTTTTTGGCTGTAGGTCATGTGGGGTCTAGTACATAAAGCAGAAGTAATATTGTAACAAATTCAATGAAGACTTTAAAAATGGTGGAGCACCTAGCGGGTAGCTCTGGGCCTCTCCCAGGACCAAGCTGGGCACAGAACAGGCTCTCAGGAAGTGTTTATGGGATGGAAGATATAAAAACATTGTGTTCTGAACTGAATTGTGTCCTCCCAAATCCATATGTTGAAGCCCTAGCCTCCAGTGTGACTGTTTGAAGATGAGTCCTTTGAGGAAGTCATGAAGATTGAAGGAGGTCCTAAGGGTGGGGCCCTGGTCTGAGAGGGTCAGTGTCCTTGGAAGAAGAACAGGAAGACCCAGAGCTCTGTCTCTGTCCACCAAGTAAGGACGCAAGCCAGAAGGTAGATGTTTCTAGGGCAGGAAGCGTGCCCTCCCCAGGACCTGAATTTTCCAGGACCTTGACCTTAGATGCCCAGACTCCAGAGCTGTGAGAAGTAGGCATCTGCTATTTAAGCCCCGCAGTCTTTGGTATTTTGTGACGGTGGCCAAAGCTGACTAATATGGCAAACAGACAGGAATGGGGCAGCGCCCACAGACGCGGACCCTCAGCCATCTGATGGCCAGTCAATGTCAATGTAGGGGGCTTTCCACAGGTGCCTCCATGGTAAAGAACCAGCAGACTCAGGTTCGATCCCTGGGTTGGGAAGATCCCCTGGAGGAGGAAATGGCAACCCGTCCAGCATTCTTGCCTGGAGAATCCCATGGATGGAGGAGCCTGGTGGGTACTGTCCAGGGGGTCACAAAGGGTTGGACACGAGTGAGCACACACATGCAACATCAGTGTGGAGCCGGTGTGAGCAGCTGGCACTGAAGGGAGCTGAAGAGGGATGTGGTTCTAGAGGGCTTTGTAATCTCAAGGACTCGGATATTCCAGGGTCTCCTGGCGTGAGGGGTCTCTTCTGAGCTCTAAACTAGCCGTGCCGTCCTCCTCCTCGTCTTCACTCCCCAAGGTTCTTGTATCCTAAACCCTTGTCCTCTCTGGGTAAAGTCTGTTAAAGATTTTTTTTTAATATGGACCATTTTAAAAGTCATTATTGAATTTGTTACAATATTGCTTCTGTCTCATGTTTCGGTTTTGGGGTGTTTTTTTAGCTGTGAGGCATGTGGGATCTTAACTTCTTGACCAGGAATTGAACCCACACCCCCTGCACTGGGAAGTGAAGCTTTCAACACTGCACTGCCAGGTAAGTCCCCTGCTAACCTTGGCGGCAGAAGCAGTAGTTATGATAGACAAACAAACAAAAAAGGCTGCGTGACAGGTACTTCCGTACCTACAGCTTCAGCTCAGTTCAGTTCAGTCACTCAGTCGGGTCTGACTCTTCGCAATCCCCTGGACTGCAGCACGCCAGGCCTCCCTGTCTATCATCAACTCCTGGAGTTTGCTCAAACTCATGTCCATTGAGTCAGTGAAGACATTCAATCATCTCATCCTCTGCAGTCCTCTTCTCCTCCTGCACTCAACCTTTCCCAGCATCAGGGTCTTTTCAGATGAGTCAGCTCTTCGCATCAGGTGGCCAAAGTATTGGAGTTTCAGCTTCAGCATCAGTCCTTCCAGTGAATATTCAGGACTGATTTCTTTTAGGATGGACTGGTTGGATCTCCTTGCAGTCCAAGGGACTCTCCAAAGAGTCTTCTCCAACACCACAGTTCAAAGCATCAATTCTTTAGCACTCAGCTTTCCTTATAGTCCAACTCTCATCCATACATGACTACTGGATAAGCCATAGCCTTGACTAGACAGACCTTTGTCTGCAAAGTAATGTCTCTGCTTTTTAATATGCTGTCTAGGTTTGTCATAGCGTTTCTTCCAAGGAGCAAGTGTCTTTTATGGCTGCAGTCACCATCTGCAGTGATTTTGGAGCCCAAGAAAATAAAATCTCTGTTTCCACTGTTTCCCCATCTATTTGCCATGAAGTGATGGGACCAGATGCCATGATCTTAGTTTTCTGAATGTTGAGTTTTAAGCCAGCTTTTTCACTCTCCTCTTTCACTTTCATCAAGAGGCTTTTTAGTTCCTCTTCACTTTCTGCCATAAGGGTGGTATAATCTGCATATCTGAGGTTACTGATATTTCTCCCGGCAATCTTGATTCCAGCTTGTGCTTCATCCACCTGGCATTTCAACCTACAGTCTAGGTTTTAAGAATGATATATACCTGTGAAAGCTGGGCTATGCCCACAGTGCTGGGTGTTGCTTTCACTGCAATCGGCCTCCTGGGACTCAGAAATCAGAAAGGAATGTTTTCTACCCCACAGAGGGAAGAATTCTCACCCCCAGCCTAGCTTGACAACTTGATGGTTGCTCTTCTCAGCCCAGCCTAAATAATTGCATAATTAATTGCATGTAGGTAACTCACCCAGAGAAGGTGGTTATTAGGAGCGGGGAGCCCAACGCCCACTCCCCTGGAAAGAGGCCAGGCACGCCTCTGGGTCAGGTCCCGGGGTGGGGGAGCTGCCGGCCCATGTGCAGGGCTCCTGGGTTCACATCTGATCACAGGGGCCTGAGAACCAGAGGGCCTCGCCGCTGCCTGTGGCTCTGTTGGGTCAAGTCGGAGGTGGTTCTGGAACCCAGACCCTACCCGGGTGGGAGAGGTGCTGCTGTCTCCCCATCTTGAGGCTGGAAAGTCAGGGGTTTCCCTGGGGGCTTTAGCCATTGCCCTTGGGGTTCTCTGGGAGGCTTCTAGAAAGCCAGCCTCTACTTCCTTCCTCCTCCCCTCCCACATCATGGTCCACAAGGCCGTGTATTTGCCCAGGGTCTGATGCACCCGTTCCCCGGCTGGCTCCCTGAGCCCCAGCTGAGTTGTGATGCTGGGAAACCACTGCAGCCCCACCTGGAGGGTCTCAGCCTCCGAGAACGGCCATCACTCAGTCACCTGGCGAGTGTGCCTGGCACTGCTGGACCAAATGCTTTGGGTGCTGGGGGCAGAGAAATGGTCCCTAGACAGACTGGATTCTTTAAATGAACCCCCACCCCAGGCATTCTTGGCCTCTGGGGCCTCATCTGCCAGGCACAGACTTCCAAGGGCCTNGAGTGTGCCTGGCATTGCTGGACCATATGCTTTGGGTGCTGGGGGCAGAGAAATGGTCCCTAGACAGACTGGATTCTTTAAATGAACCCCCACCCCAGGCATTCTTGGCCTCTGGGGCCTCATCTGCCAGGCACAGACTTCCAAGGGCCTCTCCCCACTCTACTGGCTCACAGCCTGGAGGGATGGGGGGAGGGGATGGGCTGGGGGGTTGGCCCAGGGTTGTTGAGGGGCTGGTGGAATAACCGCATCATGCCAGCGGCCTGCACTCTCCTCTTTCTGTCTCCCTCTGCAGAAAAGCTGGGCACCAAGCATGTGGCTTCTGTGTTGGGTCAATTTGTGACCACTTACCCACGAGCCTGGGATAACTGCAGAAGCCCAAGGTGTGGGGGAGCCCGGAGCCCCCTTCCAGCACCCCTTCTTCCCTCTGCAGACCTCTGTGTGGACCTGCAAGCCTGGCTTTAGGCAAGACCATTAAGAAGAGGGACAGACAGGGTAGGAGGTGGGGGAGAAGTGGGTGCCCCCACTTTCTCAGTGGAGCTGAGAAAGGGAGGGTCACCTGGGGGTGAGATGGAGAGGCTTTTGAAATGACAAAGAACAGGGGCAGCCATGAAAGCCCCCCATTGCAGACCTCTTAGGGGAGTGGCCAAGTTCCAAAATCCTCCGTGGAAAATCTAAGTAGTTGCCGGAGCCAACCACAATGGCAACATCAAGCAACAACTTTGACCCTGATGTTGTTGATGATGTTCCTGCACGAGACCCTCACTCAGCTCCTATCTCTGGTCCCTGCACCTCGACAGGAAAATCATTCCAGTTGGTCTGTGGAGTGGCCAGTGACTGGGATCATTCCTAAGAGGTGAACGCTTATTTCTGCATTTTTTCCCCAATAAATCATCCTTTCATTTATTTAGTAATTACTGAACTCAGCATTGTGCTAGGCAAACATTTATAAACAAAATAGGACCAAAAAATTATAATTGGACTCAAATATTTGTACACCAAATGTTCATAGCAATAGTCACAATAGCCAAAAGGTAGAAACAACTCAAATGTCCGCTGATGAACAAATAGACAAAGTGTAGTGTATTCATACTAAAGCATCACCAATTCGATGGACATGAATCTGAGCAAACTCTGGTAGATGGTGAAGGACAGGGAAGCCTGGCATGCTGCAGTCCATGGGGTTGCAGAGTCGAACACGACTTAGCCACTGCACAGTCCATACCATGGAACATTATTCCTGCTAATCCACGCTACCACATGGATGAAACGTAAACATTAGGCTAAGAGAAATCAGGCAGAGAAAAAAAGACCCAATACTGTATGACTCCGTGTGAGATACTAAAACAAGCAAATTTCTGCAGTCCTCATGGTCACAATCAGGGGGCTTCCAGGAGGATTCTTCAGATTGCCAAGAAAACACCCTCCCAGACAACCTTTCCTCTCTGAGTAGTAGGCTCCTATGCACACAGTGCTTACTTCTTGCTCTAGACAGCAGAACCTGCCTGCCCCAGCATGAAGAGTGTGGGTTTGCACAAAGGAGCCATTTCCCCATTGTCTGCTTAGATTAGCAGTCTCCTGGTTAAGATCAGGCTTCCCTGGTGGCTCAGACAGTAAAGAATCTACCTGCAATTCAGGAGATCCAGGTTCAATTCCTGGGTCTGGAAGATCCCCTGGAGAGGAGAGTGGCAACCCACTCCAGTATTCTTGCCTGGGAAATCCCATGGACAGGGAACCTGGCAGGATCACATAGTGTCAGACACGACCGAGGAAATAACACATACACAGGTTAAAATCGATTCTGCGGGCCCTTATGGGTAAGAACTGACAGAACCCTTCCAGCTGGTTGCCCTGGAAACGTGAGAGCCTCTGCCTCAAACACAAATCTTGGCAGAGAAAGTGTTCGGCATCCCTGGACCGCATGCAGGTGGTGCTGGGGTCACAGGAGAACCCTCTGTCCTGGGCCGATTTAGTCGCTAAGTTGTGTCCAACTCTTTGCAACCCCATCCCACGCCTCTAGGTTGTCACAGAGTGCCCGATTTGAGCTCCCTGCATCATACAGCAAATTCGCACTGGCTATCCATCTTACATACGGTAAGTTTTCTTCTTNTGGTGGAATAACCGCATCATGCCAGCGCCCTGCACTCTCCTCTTTCTGTCTCCCTCTGCAGAAAAGCTGGGCACCAAGCATGTGGCTTCTGTGTTGGGTCAATTTGTGACCACTTACCCACGAGCCTGGGATAACTGCAGAAGCCCAAGGTGTGGGGGAGCCCGGAGCCCCCTTCCAGCACCCCTTCTTCCCTCTGCAGACCTCTGTGTGGACCTGCAAGCCTGGCTTTAGGCAAGACCATTAAGAAGAGGGACAGACAGGGTAGGAGGTGGGGGAGAAGTGGGTGCCCCTTGTGGAGCTGAGAAAGGGAGGGTCACCTGGGGGTGAGATGGAGAGGCTTTTGAAATGACAAAGAACAGGGGCGGCCATGAAAGCCCCCCCTTGCAGACCTCTTAGAGGAGTGGCCAAGTTCCAAGATCCTCCGTGGAAAATCTAAGTAGTTGCCGGAGCCAACCACAATGGCAACATCAAGCAACAACTTTGACCCTGATGTTGTTGATGATGTTCCTGCACGAGACCCTCACTCAGCTCCTATCTCTGGTCCCTGCACCTCGACAGGAAAATCATTCCAGTTGGTCTGTGGAGTGGCCAGTGACTGGGATCATTCCTAAGAGGTGAACGCTTATTTCTGCATTTTTTCCCCAATAAATCATCCTTTCATTTATTTAGTAATTACTGAACTCAGCATTGTGCTAGGCAAACATTTATAAACAAAATAGGACCAAAAAATTATAATTGGACTCAAATATTTGTACACCAAATGTTCATAGCAATAGTCACAATAGCCAAAAGGTAGAAACAACTCAAATGTCCGCTGATGAACAAATAGACAAAGTGTTGTGTATTCATACTAAAGCATCATCAATTCGATGGACATGAATCTGAGCAAACTCTGGTAGATGGTGAAGGACAGGGAAGCCTGGCATGCTGCAGTCCATGGGGTTGCAGAGTCGAACACGACTTAGCCACTGCACAGTCCATGGAACATTATTCCTGCTAATGCACGCTACCACATGGATGAAACGTAAACATTAGGCTAAGAGAAATCAGGCAGAGAAAAAAAGACCCAATACTGTATGACTCCGTGTGAGATACTAAAACAAGCAAATTTCTGCATTCCTCATGGTCACAATCAGGGGGCTTCCAGGAGGATTCTTCAGATTGCCAAGAAAACACCCTCCCAGACAACCTTTCCTCTCTGAGTAGTAGGCTCCTATGCACACAGTGCTTACTTCTTGCTCTAGACAGCAGAACCTGCCTGCCCCAGCATGAAGAGTGTGGGTTTGCACAAAGGAGCCATTTCCCCATTGTCTGCTTAGATTAGCAGTCTCCTGGTTAAGATCAGGCTTCCCTGGTGGCTCAGACAGTAAAGAATCTACCTGCAATTCAGGAGATCCAGGTTCGATTCCTGGGTCTGGAAGATCCCCTGGAGAGGAGAGTGGCAACCCACTCCAGTATTCTTGCCTGGGAAATCCCATGGACAGGGAACCTGGCAGGATCACAAAGTGTCAGACACGACCGAGGAAATAACACATACACAGGTTAAAATCGATTCTGCGGGCCCTTATGGGTAAGAACTGACAGAACCCTTCCAGCTGGTTGCCCTGGAAACGTGAGAGCCTCTGCCTCAAACACAAATCTTGGCAGAGAAAGTGTTCGGCATCCCTGGACCGCATGCAGGTGGTGCTGGGGTCACAGGAGAACCCTCTGTCCTGGGCCGATTTAGTCGCTAAGTTGTGTCCAACTCTTTGCAACCCCATCCCACGCCTCTAGGTTGTCACAGAGTGCCCGATTTGAGCTCCCTGCATCATACAGCAAATTCGCACTGGCTATCCATCTTACATACGGTAAGTTTTCTTCTTTTAATTTTAAACATTTTTATTGTGCATCTTCTACATCGCAGATATGAGGAAAGGCCAATGGGGAACACAGGGAGTGGGTGGAGGGAATCTGTCAGGCCTGGTTTCTTTCATTGTCTCCTGCAAACTTGCTGGACGAAGTTTTTTCATCACTTTTATTTTGTTAGCGTTCGCGCTGTACAATAAGACATTTAAGAACAGATTCATTTCACTTTCACACACATTTAGAAAAAAATCTCAAAGAAAGAGCCAATGAGTTGGTCATAAGTTAATAGTTAATTTTGCTAATAAAAGTACCATGTGAGGGGCTTCCCTGGTGGTCCAGTGGTTAGGGATCTGCCTGCCAAGGCAAGGGGATGCAGGTTCGACTCCTGGCCCCAGAAGATCCCACGTGCTGCAGGGCAGCAGAGCTCATGAGCCACAGATACTGAGCCCACGCTCTATGAGAGAAGCCCTGTCGCCGCAGCCAGAGAAAGCCTACGTGCAGCCGCGTGTGCACGGCCGCGCCAAAAATTGAACTGAAAAAGATAGAAGCGATAAATGTGTATCTTTAAAAGCACCATATGCTTTTAGAATTCTAAGAGCCAATAGTTACTTTGGCAACTGAGAAACTCAAATCTAAATTTAATGTCCAATTGAATGATACCCCATCTGACATTTAAAATTTAGTTTAACCTTCCCCTTCGTTTCTGATCTCCATTTTTTTTACTCTGTTCTGTGCTAGAGCATGATTTTTACAGCGAGTCACCTCATATTTTTTTAAAATGAGGCATAAATTAGAAATAATTTTACTTGAAAATGAGTATTACATAGAAATCACCTGATGCAATAACCAAAAGGTGGAAACAAGCCAAGCGTCCAGCAGTGGACGGACAGAAAGAACGTGGCCTGTGTGTGCACTTGAAGATTGCTCAGCCTTAGAAAGAAGGGATTCTGAGATAGCGGAGGTGTGCTCAACCACGTCCGACTCTTTGTGACCCTGTGGACTGTAGCCCTCCAGGCTCCTCTGTTCATGGGATTCTCCACGCAAGAATAGTGAAGCGGGGTGCCATTTCCCTCCAGGAGATCCTGAGCCAGGGATCCCACCAGGATCTCTTGCGTCTCCTCCATTGGCAGGCGGATTCTTTACCACGAGGGTGCCCGGGAGGCGCTTCTGACACAGGCTACTATACAAATGAGCCTTGAGGACATTTGCTGCATGAAATAGTCACAGAAGGACAGATACTACGCGATTTCCCTTTTCTGAAGTAGCCGGAGGACTCAAATCCATAGACACAGAGGGTAAGGT
The DNA here is from genome assembly GCA_006410735.1 of Raphicerus campestris. Taxonomy (NCBI): domain Eukaryota; kingdom Metazoa; phylum Chordata; class Mammalia; order Artiodactyla; family Bovidae; genus Raphicerus; species Raphicerus campestris. Next base: position 31,541 of record SJYW01040254.1, read on the forward strand.
GGGGGGGCAGGGGCTGGGGGTGGGCAGAGTTGGCGTTCGATGGGCACAGCGCTTCAGTTGTGTAAGAGGAATGAGCTCTGGAGGTGGATGGTGGTGATGGTCACATAACAATGTCCATGGACTTAATGCCAGTGAATCGCACACTTAAAAACGACTAAAATGGTAAATTTTCTTTTGTATGTATTTTACTACCAAAAAAAGAGACCAGTTAAAAAATAGTCACCCAAAAGTGAACAGTGTAAAATGTTTGTCNCCATGGACTTAATGCCAGTGAATCGCACACTTAAAAACGACTAAAATGGTAAATTTTCTTTTGTATGTATTTTACTACCAAAAAAAGAGACCAGTTAAAAAATAATCACCCGAAAGTGAACAGTGTAAAATGTTTGTCCTATAGAAAATGCCCTAGGATTTTCCAGGTTTTTTTCGCTAGTTTTTTTCTTAGAAGGACAATATAGTAGCTTCCATGTGGATTTATCCATCCCCCTACCAAAGCTGATCAGCTGGGCCTCTCCCAGAGGCATCCACGGTGTAAAGGCTGCCTGGCCCCCAGCACAGCTAACACGAGGCCCCCCGTAACTTGATGCCGCACCCCCTCCCCAGAGCAGGGGGGCGTCTGTTAAGCAGCAGGACCACGGCTGCCCCTACCTCCCAGCCCACAGGCCTCATGGGGAAGGAACATGGTAAACGTGGCCTCTCAGCAGCCGCCACGAATGTCATCACCGCTTTATTTTATCTCTGGCCTCCGGGGACTCGCACAGCTTCCCCGTTATTAGCCCTATTATATCATCATCCGCAATTTTGCCTGTCAGCCAGTTGAGGGAGGGAGGTACCGTTACAACAGGGGGGCGCCAAGCAAAGAAAAAGACACCGTGTCTCCCTGGGGCAGGAGGGAGGCGGGCGGGGTGACCGTGAGCCTGCTACTCGCGGAGGCTGTTGACAGACAGGGGCCGGGAAGGGGCTTCCTGGGCCCTCGCTCTCGTCCTTGGGAGCCCCCAAGGCCAGTTTTACTAGAGGTGGACAAAGGCCGGGCCACCCTGTCAGCTGGCGCCCTTGGAGGCTGGGTGGTGCTGTGTCTGACTCGTTGGGTCCTGAATCAGAGGGTCTAGGGCCTGCAGGAAGCAGGGGATGGACGCAGGTTCCCTGGCAACCGACGCTAATGGTGGCTGTGCAGCGAGGAGGAGCTCGGAAATATAAACCGGCTGGCCCAGCCCTGAGACCTGGCTCTGCCCCGTGGAGCTGTCTGATCTGGGCAAGTTGCTAAACCTCTCTGAGGCTGATGAGGGTCCACGATGCTATTTGTGAAAGNCTTATACACATCTCAGGTTCCCTGGCAACCGACGCTAATGGTGGCCGTGCAGCGAGGAGGAGCTCGGAAATATAAACCGGCTGGCCCAGCCCTGAGACCTGGCTCTGCCCCATGGAGCTGTCTGATCTGGGCAAGTTGCTAAACCTCTCTGAGGCTGATGAGGGTCCACGATGCTATTGAAAGCTCCCAGCGTGGTCCCTGCCACCAAGGTCCCTTCCCCCATCCTCCTTCCTACCTCCCTGTCAGCCCACGGGGAGAATTACCATCCTGGTGGTCTTGCTAACAAGTCTCCAGCCTCAGAGCACTGGTTTCTGG
>SJYW01040254.1:40991-57167 GCA_006410735.1 Raphicerus campestris
TTTTCTGAATGTTGAGCTTTAAGCCAACTTTCTCACTCTCCTCTTTCACTTTCATCAAGAGGCTTTTTAGTTCCTCTTCACTTTCTGCCATAAGGGTGGTGCCACCTGAATATCTGAGGTTATTGATATTTCTCCCAGCAATCTTGATTCCAGCTTGTGCTTCTTCCAGTCAAGCGTTTCTCATGATGTACTCTGCATGTAAGTTAAATAAGCAGGGTGACAATATACAGCCTTGACACACTCCTTTCCCCATTTGGAACCAGTCTGTTGTTCCATGTCCAGTTAGAACTGTTGCTTCCTGACCTGCATACACGTTTCTCAAGAGGCAGGTGAGGTGGTCTGGTATTCTCATCTCTTTCAGAATTTTCCACAGTTTATTGTGATCCACACAGTCAAAGGCTTTGGCATAGTCAATAAAGCAGAAATAGATGTTTTTCTGGGACTGTCTTGCTGTTTCCATGATCCAGTGGATGTTGGCAATTTGATCTCTGGTTCCTCTGCCTTTTCTAAAACCAGCTTGAACATCAGGGAGTTCACGGTTCATGTATTGCTGAAGCCTGGCTTGGAGAATTTTGAGCATTACTTTACTAGCATGTGAGATGAGTACAATTGTGTGGCAGTTTGAGCATTCTTTGGCATTGCCTTTCTTTGGGACTGGAATGAAAACTGACCTTTTCCAGTCCTGTGGCCACTGCTGAGTTTTCCAAATTTGCTGGCATATTGAGTGCAACACTTTCACAGCATCATCTTTCAGGATTTGAAACAGCTCAACTGGAATTCCATCACCTCCACTAGCTTTGTTAGTAGTGATGCTTCCTAAGGCCCACTTGGCTTCACATTCCAGGATGTCTGGCTCTCGATGAATGATCACACCATTGTGATTATCTGGGTGGTGAAGATCTTTTTTGTATAATTCTTCTGTGTATATTTGCCACCTCTTCTTAATATCTTCTGCTTCTGTTAGGTCCATACCATTTCTGTCCTTTATCGAGCCCATCTTTGCATGAAATTAAGCAATGCTAATTAAACAATGTGATATTGCTGTTAGAAATGGCATAACAATGGACCAGAAATAGACCCACACACACATGGCTGCTTACGGTAAAGCCCTTAAGAGAACAGAGGACAGTGTTCTCATCAATAAATGATGCCAGATTGAATATTCGTGTGAAGAAAGTGAATCTGATAGTGGGACAAATATTAATTCAAGATTAACTGTATTTATTCCTAACCAGAAAAGTAAAACAATAAAGCTTCCGAAAGAAAACAGGAGACTATCTGCACGATTTTCAGATACGCAAAGATTTCTTAAATAAAACACAAAGCCATTACCTGTAAATGAATGGGTTGATAAGTTGGGCTTTATCAAAACCAAGAACTTCTATTTACCAACTGAAGTAAATAAATGAGTACAAACATAAATCCAGACTGGGAGAAGGTGTTTTTACTTCTTGTATCCAATAAAGGGCTCATATCTAGAATATATAAAGAAACTTTACAAATCAATTTAAAAAGACAAGTGACTGCATCACTAAGACAATGGGCATGGGTGTGAGCAAATTCCGGGAGATAGCGAAGAACTAGGAAGCCTGGCATGCTGCAGTCCATGGGGTCGCAAAGAGTCAGACACGACTTAGCGACAGAACAACAAACCACATTAAAAGTGAGCAGACGAGCTAAAGCGGCAGCTCACTAAAGAGAACGTCCAAATGCCCAGAAAGCAAAATAAAAAGAGCTCAGCATCGCTAGACATCCCCCCCCCCAAAATTCAAATTAAGACCACACTGATACACAACTCATCAAGTCAGGGAAGTAGTCGAAATCTTAGTCAACTCGGATGGGTAAAATGAAAACGACCACAATACCAGTGTCGGTAAGGATGTGGAATAAACGAAACGCTCATCCATTGCTGTGAATCGGTACAACTATTTTGGCCTGCACTATGAACGAACAATTCCGCTCCTAAATTTATGCCCAACAGAAATGAGGGCACCCGTCCACTCAAAGATATACACGGGGAAGCAGGCAGCTGTTTAGAACTTGTGGCTTATTCATACAAGGGAACACAGCACTATATTTAAAAAAATGAATTCCTGATATACCGGTATTATGGATGAATCAAAGGATGGATGATCAAGGAAATCTAACTTGTCAGTCCTAAACGAAATCAACCCTGACTGGTCATTGGAAGGACTGGTGCTAAAGCTGAAGCTCCAATCCTTTGGCCACCTGATGTGAAGAACTGATTCACTGGAAAAGACCCTGATGCTGAGAAAGATTGAAGGCAGGAGGAGAAGGGGGCAGGAGAGGATGAGACGGTTGGATGGCATCACTGACCCAATGGACATGAGTTTGAGCAAGCTCTGGGAGATCGTGAAGGACAGGGAAGGCTGGCGTGCTGTAGTCCATGGGGTCAGGGAGAGTTGGACACAACTGAGCAAACTGAACAGTCACAACAACGGCCGAATCGCGCCCACGTATTACTGTATAAANTGAGTTTGAGCAAGCTCTGGGAGATCGTGAAGGACAGGGAAGGCTGGCGTGCTGTAGTCCATGGGGTCAGGGAGAGTTGGACACAACTGAGCAAACTGAACAGTCACAACAACGGCCGAATCGCGCACACGTATTACTGTATAAAGGAAGCCGGCCACAGAAGAGCACAGGCAACGTAAGTCCATTCACGTGAAGCTCGGGAATAAGCGAAATCATGACAGGGCTCAAGATAGCGGTGACTTCTGGCAGGCGAATCACTGACAGGAACAGGCTGTGGAGGGGTGGGGTGGGGGTCTGGATGCTGGAAATATTCTATATCTGGGTGGTGATTACTTGAGTGTGTAAAAGTACAAAGGTTCTTTCAGCTGTGTGCTTAATAACTACACACCTCACTGTATGAATGTTATACCTCACTTCAAAAAATAACAGACTAATGCCTAAGTGGAGAAATAACCATTCAAAGACATCATTGTGGTCGGAAAAAACATTCTTTAATCTGTACACTTCAGATCTATGCATTCCACTGTATTTATGCTAAACCTGACATTCAAAAAAGACCCACGTATAGAAGTGACCTTTTTAGGAAATTATTGGCTGAAAAGCAGGCCTTCTATGAGCCTCACTGGGCTCCCCTGGTGACTCAGCATCTGCCTGTAGTGCAGTAGATGCGGGTTCGATCCCTGGGTCGGGAAGATCCCCTGGAGGAGGAAATGGTAACCCACTCCAGTATTCTTGCCCAGGGAATCCCAAGGACAGAGGAGCCTGGCGGGCTACAGTCCCTGGGTCGCAAAGCGTCCTAAACAACAACAACAGTGAGCCTCTTTGAGTCCTTTATTGGCAACATGGCTTATATTCTTGCAGGGGAAGAGCTGCATTCGGCCCCCTGTGTGTCCCCAACAGAGGTCTCGTGGCGAGGCTTGGCGTGCAGTGGGCCCAGTCTTGGCCTTGCGGCCCTCCTGGGCCGAGGGAGTCTGGGTGGCTGGTCAGGCGCTGCGGCAAGTTCATTTCTCATAGTCTTCTGTGGCCACTGGCTACGCAGGCTGCCGGGACACTGTTGGTAAAGGAACTGTATCTCTAGCTCCCCAGCACCGCCTGAGTTTTGAGACTTTCTGTCTCGCCCCCTTGGGATATAGCTGCAGACCTCCCGAGTCAAGCCCTTAGAGTTAGCCCTTCTGACTCTGCAGGACACCGGCCAGAGTGGCTCTCNCTTCCCTTCCGTGGGGGCAGGGGTGGGGTGGGCGGGGGGCGCCAGTGTTTATTTTCCTATCTGATAGCCTGGGACTGTGACCTAACCTCAAACCACCCAAGCAAGAAGGCGCGTCTATTGTTTTGTCTCAAGAAGCCACCTTAGTGTGTGCAGTTCAGGGTTGACCCTGGGAAATATTAGTCATGGAAACTAAGACTCCAGGAGGGATCAGGCTGATAAAGGCCTCAGTCTGGAGAAGCAGCGAGCTAATCACCACTTCCCAGGAGTGAGGGTCCTTCCTCCCACTGACTGAGTCAGGCTTCAGTGCAGAAANGTCATGGAAACTAAGACTCCAGGAGGGATCAGGCTGATAAAGGCCTCAGTCTGGAGAAGCAGCGAGCTAATCACCACTTCCCAGGAGTGAGGGTCCTTCCTCCCACTGACTGAGTCAGGCTTCAGTGCAGAAGTGCTGACCGCAGGACCAAGCCTGGCCCAGCACAGACCAGGTCACCCTTGTGAAGCCGGGGAAAGCCGGGTGGAGTGCAAAAATCCTGCACCACAGAAGGGACGTGGGGAAACCGAGGCACAGAGAGGTTGCGCAGTGGAGCCGAGGCCACACAGCAGCAGGCGCGGCGGCACCAGCCTGTGCTGGGGGTGTGGATGAGGGTCAGGCTCCGCCCAAGCCCCTCTGATCTGTGTCTGCGCGCTCAGTCGTGTCTGACTCTCTGCGACCTCAGGGACCACAGCCCGCCAGCCTCCTCTGTCCATGGGGTTCTCCAGGCAAGAATACTGGAGTGGGTTGCTATTTCCTTCTCCAGGGGATCTTCCCGACCCAGGGACTGAACCCAGGTCTCCCGCCTTGCAGGCAAATTCTTTACCAGCTGAGCTACCAGGGAATCCCACCCTCTGCTCTAGGGCTTCTCAGTACTTTAAAAAATATCCGTTCACAGATGGAGTTTAATCAAGACACTATATGCTAAAACCACCTGCTTTGTTTACATTGGATCCTTTTTTTTTTTTTTTCTCCAGCGTCTGAAGTTTGCATAACTGGGTCTTTAAGAAAAAAGGATAAGATTCCTCAAGGAAAAGCACCAGGAAAGGACAGTGGAACTCACCCAGGTGGCAGGGGACTGGACAGAGGTCTCCAAGTCAGCTTCCACTACGCTGGGTTGTTTTTTTAAATTCGTTGATTTGGGGCTTCGCTGGGTCTCTGCTGCTGCACGCCGGCTTTCTCTAGTTGCGAGGACCCTGTGCTTTCATCCTGGAGCTGGGCCCCAGTAGCGCTGAGGACAGTGCAAGCAACAATTACAGCTGCCAAGAGGCTCAGGGACCCCCTTGTCACATGTTACGATGCAGGCACGCGTGCTTAGTCGCTTCAGTTGTGTCCAACTCTGTGCGACCCCATGGACTGTAGCCCACGAGGCTCCTCTGTCCATGGATTCTGCAGGCAAGAATACTGTACTGGGTTGCCATGCCCTCCTCCAGGGGATCTTCCCAACCCAGGGATCAAACCCGCTCCTGCACTGCAGGAGGATGGATTCTTTACTGCTAAGCCACCAGAGATGCCCTGTGTCACTATGTCTGGATAGAAATGTTGACGATCCCCTCTCTGCATGAATTTAACCCCATTGGATGAACAGCAGCGGAGCAAGGAGCATTCCTTTGACTGAGGGATTGTAAGCAGCTGGTTCTGATGCCCTTTGGAGTGCGGCCGAGTTAGCCCAGCCAGTTCAGAGGCGGCGCAGAGTGAGAGGAGACTTCTGCAGGATCACAAAGTCTAGTTAGAAGCTGAGACAGGAGTCACCCGCAGGAGCTTCCAGAACCTTCCAAGGCCTTGCTTTTGGACGTCTTGGCGGCAGGTCCGACGAGTGCAGATCCGATGGAGAGGGCTGGGTCTTGTCTGCTAAGAGTCAATGGTGATATTCCAGCCCTCCTTGCCTCTGTGTAACCATAGCCAGTGACCACCCACCACTCACTTGCTAGGCACCTCACTTCAGGAAGGCTGCCCTGGTATGAGAACCGTTTATGAAAAGTGTTGGTCACGTTTTTACTGGAAAACCTGAGCTGTCCAGAGACGGAACAGGTTAGTCTCAGGTTCCCCTTCTAACATTCAAGCAAGCTGGCCTCACTCTCTCTAAACCAGAGTCAAGAGGCAGATGAGTAAGGGCCACGTTTGATTAAAAACAGTGGAAAGTTCTAGTGATTTCTCCTGGCTTGGGCCCCAGGCCAACTGGATTCCATTTGGAAGGTTCTAGCATTCCCAGACTAAAACTTCAAATGCCCAGTTCATTTCAGAAAACAAAACAAAACAAAACAAAAAAAAACAGGACGCTTGGTTGTCAATAAAATGGGTCATTGCAAAGTGAGTTTTCATTTCTCCACTACGTGACTCTAACAATATTAAATCTGGTATCATGAGGGTGGGAGCCACGGAGCCTAAGTTCACATTCTAAACACTCAGGCTAACTGACCACTGCGTAGTTAAGAAGTGAACTCATGGGCACTTGCAACCCTCAGGCGAGGAGCAGACGGGCTGGTGGGCAGAAGGGGTGCCACGGGCTGGTGGTTTGCTCCTGGTGGATTTTGCTGATGCGGGAAGGGAAGTGACAGTTTTGGAGTCTGAAATTTGCCATCAAATAATGTCTTCTCCCTCCACCAGTGCACCTGCCTAGACCTCACTCAACCGATGTCTGGGTAACGCCTTTCCAACCCTTTCAAGCCAGATGAACCCTGCCCCTTGGCTATGACAGCGTCCAGTCCAGCCAGCTAGAGCAAAGACCGCCCAAGGTCATCCCGTGGGACACCCCCATTTGGTTGAAGGTTAGGCAAGCAAGCACCCCCTGCTTGAGTCGCCCGTATTGCTGAGTCTCACCTCAATTGTAACCTGTGCGCCTCAAACCCAAGACAAGGCAGCTACTGCAGAACAGGAGAAACCTATAAAATTATAAAGGCATTCACTGATATGAGGGGAGACTGTCTTGACCGCCCAGGTTTATGCTTGTTGGAAAACGTCAAATTTTCCCTTTAGTTTTTTCCCAGCAAGCAGACTTCCCCTCCCATCTCTGCCATTTCTTGTATAACTTGTTCTTCAAAAGGAAAATTACAAACTCTCCTTTTAAGTATATTCTCAGCAGCAGTGGAAAAAAGTGTTACTGAGTTGGGTGTGAAACTGAGTCTATGTTCACTCAGTTCTTAGCCATCTGTATCTCTCTGTCTGACCAGATTCCTTTACATATATTTGCACCAAGGCAATCTGACTTGCTGCCTTTTGAGCTAGTGTGGATACATGGGCTTTTTTACTCGGCCAATCCAGAACCTTCCATGTTCATCCACCAAGACTTTGAGAGCACTTATTAAGTCCTGATGGTGCTGAATACAAGCAACGAGATTAGTAAAGTTTTGAAAGTCAACAAAGAAAATAAACCAACATTTTTATTTGTCAGCGAGAGGTGGATGGCATCTATGTATGTGTGCGTATGTGGGTGCGTGTGTGCGCACATACACGTATCTAAATAAATGGCATACGTTGGTGAAAGCCATGTTATTTGGTTAAGACTGAAGGCTTTGTTGGGAAGGAAGGTGGTGGAATTAGATGTTGATACAGTAGGTGTTTCAAATGTCAGATTTCAATGGTAATGGGAAGGAAAGGAAAGAAGAAAAATGGCTCCTTTAGAATAAATCAATTCATCATTTCCCCCTTTGCAAACACTGAAAAAAGCAAAAGAAGCTGTGTGCCTCTCCTTGAGAGGAGCCTTTAGTTCTCAGAGAGATGAAGTTTGGGCTGATGTCAAGGTTTCTAAGGAAACGATGTAGGCTTATGAACAGCAAAGCAAATAGACATATAGCACTCAAGTAAATCATTAATTCATTAATATTATTATTGATGGAGGCTGGAGAGACTTATTCCGTCTTTATCCCAAGTTCTCAAAAGTTTTCTTTCATCGCAAGGCAAACACTCGGATGGCCACTTTATGTATAATTATTCCCTCTTGGCCTCACTCTTGAGTCAAAGGAGGACTCGCTCTCGGATTTTAATGGATCAAAGAGAATGAGAAACCAGGCAAGAGAAGTGTGCTTCGTGGGTTTTTTTTTCCTTTAATTGGTGGCTGTGGGTTTTGTAGAGAATGGAAAATGCATTAAGGATAGTCTGACTTAAACACAAAGTGCTGGCTGGCTTGACAAACGATTGAGCGGAGGCAAAGGCACGCTGTCTGCCCCATGATTGTCCGTTTTCACGGGGACGTTTGCAGCGGCCAGACTCTGTGGCACAGGCAGGGGTGCTGGCGGGAGGCGGCGAGGGGCCCCGGCCTGGATGCAGACCCGGGGGGAACACAGGGTGATGGCCAGGCAAGGCTAGAACACCCCCGGAGCCTGAGGTTGCAACACCAGGGAGTGTCCTGGCTTCTCACTATTTCCTATTATTTCTGCCGGCCAAGTGAGTCAGCATTTTCTCTTCAGGTGCCCACCGGGCCTGGTGGGATCCCGGTGGAGGTGAGCGAGAGGTGAACCCACCCAGCTGGGCTTTGCCTCTGGCCTTCCTCCCCAGACCACCTTCAGAGAAAACCCCCCACTTCACCCCTGTACGCATGTTCTCTCAGGATGACAGGTGCCTATAATCATTGCCACTAGTGAGCATGAGACTGGGGCCGGGCCCGTTCCTGCAGGGCCGCTCCTGGGGTGCTCGCTAAGAGCACACCCATGCACGGGGCCCCTGCACCCCCAGAGCTGTGTGCCCCGGGCAAGTCGCTCACCCTCTCCGTGCCACGGCGTCTCCTCCATAAAGCCGGGTCGGTCACAGCACTTATCTACGACGGTGGTTGTCAGTGTTACCTGGAGGCTTTGTGCATGTTGCCAGCCTTACCACAGCGAGAGGAGCCGGAGCCCAGAGAATCTGGGCTGGGTTGGCACCAGTCCACCTCCTGGCCCTGCTCTGGGTCCTGGACACCTGCAGAGCCTCCTTGGAACATTAAATGCGGAGACACTTCAGGCCGCCCCCCCGTCCACCCCTCCCTTAGACCAAGGAGAAGAAATCGTTTGTCTTCCAGCAGGTTGCAGGGAAGCTCCCAGTGCAGTTCTGGGCTCTGGGAGCCTAGTCTGGACAGCCAAGGTGAGGATGGTGAATCATCAGCCAGGAGCAGGACGAGTGTTTATCAGTCAAATTAACACCCCTTGCCAGGAGGAGCCGTTGTGAAGGGAGACGGGAAAAGTCACAGCCCTGGGCACATGTGAGCTAGAGGTGCCTGGGAACGAGGTGCGGTGAGGGAACCAGGGGAGGCTTCCTAGAGGAGGTGGCTTTTGAGGTGGGTCTTGAAGAATGAAGAAAAGTTTGCAGAAGCTCAGGAAGCCAGGGAGCAATCCCAGGGAGGTGTGGTGTCATTGGGGGGCTTGACAAGGGGGGAGGAAGCTTCCTGCAGACCCTATGGCCTCTGAAAGCAAAGCCACTCTAACCCTTCTTGAACCCCAGGGGCTCAAAGCAGTGGTGCCTGGCCATCCAGGTCAGTCAGTGATACAGACTCACAGACCTGGCAGCCCCCGGCCAGGAGGCTGTGCTTAGGCTGTGGAGGGCCTGTCCCACGCTAATGGCCGGCCTTGGTTGGGGCAGGTCCCGGGGGCCCTGGGGGCAGGGTAGGGGGGTTGGGGAAGAGTCTCTGTGTCCCAGAGGAAGGAGACTTGGGGTGCTGGTTGAAAGTAGTGCGCAAATGTCCTCCTGAGCTTTCTGGCTCCGGTTCTGAGGCACATGGGTGGGGGTCCTGCAGCTGGGTGCGTCCCAGAGAGGGGACGGCAGGCGGCTTGTGGGGTCCACTGGGCACTTTGCACTTGTGGCAGCCATACTTTGAGGGCAACCAAGAGCTGGGGGCTAACGCTAGAGCAGTGGCCACCCTCCCCTGCTCAAGGGGAGTGTGCGAGGACAAGGGGCTTACCCCCACCATCCCCAGCACTGGCCCTGCACCGTCAGAGCCCTTTCCGCCCCAAGAAGAGGCAGAGGCGTTCCATCTCCCGGGTCCGTGGATAAAGCAGCAGAGTTTCAGAGAGGCCAACCATCGTTCCCGAAGCTGTGCAGCCAGGAAGCAGCCTGACGGGTCTAGGACCGAACTCCGGAAGCACCCCATGCTCCCCTCCCTGGTGCTCCCAGCAAAGCTCACGGATGGCCCAGCTGTCTGCCTCCCCAAGAGGCCAAGCAATCTGAATTAAAGGCAGTCACATGTCCTATAAAGATGCATGGAGAAGCGCCGCTGTGCCGGGCACCAGCTGATGAGCGGGCCCCGGGATCTCGGGTCCAACAAGCACAAGCCCCGACTTGGGCTGGAGCGTCCGGGCCAGCCGTGACCTGGTCCTGCCCACCAGTGGGGTTTAACCAGGCTGACCCCGGGGAGCCCTCAGCGGCAGGAGGTGGAGGAGACAGGCACGCAGGGAGCGTGTGCGAAGCTCCTTCAGAGCGTGGCAGGGATGGGGCAGGACCTTGGCCCAGGTGGTGTTTTACATTCAGTATTTCCATTGTCTTGTTCGGTTACAGACTCTAATCTGTTTCCTGAATGTGGGAGGCACCCCATAGTGTGAAGCACAGCTAGGTCGGATGTCCATCCTCGGGCAAAGCACAGAAAGGCAGACTGGGCTGCCTACCACTGCTTGCCGTTGGTCCTGACTTAGCAAGCGGCTGCATCTCGGAGGCGACGGAGAGCGAGACGCGGAAGGGCCGGGACGGGCCGAGAAGGCGAGGTTCCAGCCAGCCCGGCAAGTGATGGGTGCTGAAGCAGGTGGTCTGCAGGGGGCACTCCAGGCCTTGGTCCGGGGCTAGTGCCGGACCCAGCGGAGGCCAGGCTGGCTGAGAGCTGCCGGGCCTTGGGAACACAGGCCTGATGGGACTGGATTTGCTCTGGGTTTGGGTGTGGAGCCCACGTGAGGGAGCGAAACGTTTGTAGTCAGGTCATCAAGAATTAAGTCCCCATTCATGGCTGCCACTAGGCCCTTTGCTGAATTTGTCCGTGGCATCAGCCACTGCAGGATCATCAAATGATAGGGTTCAAAGTCAAAACCCACTCCTTCCTCCTTCCCTGCAAGGCCTGTCTAGTCTAGACCCAACCGTGGGTGGAAATGCGTCTGTTTTCACCCTCTTCTGCCAACGAAGCACCTTTATTTCAGCTATTTTTAAAAATTCATTTTGTATTGGGGTATTGCTGATTAACAACATGATGGTTTCAGGTGAACAGCGAAAGGACTCAGCTATACAGATACATGCATCCATTCTCCCCCAAACTCCCCTCCCATCCAGGGAGCTATTGTTTTTAGATTTGGAATTTCCATTGTCCTGTTCATATCAATTACAGACCCTGATCTGTGTTCTAATTTTTCAGAGCAAAAACTCCCCTGGATGGCAGCCCCGAGTTTTCAGAGATTCATCCACTGTGCCCCTTTGGGGCCTGGGAAAGGCCCAGATGGATGAGCATCAGGGAGGGGGCAGGGGCTGGACCGCGGGAGCTTTCCGCAGGGGTCCCTACATTCCACTCGATGTCCCTACCGCTCCCAACAGATTCTTTCCGCAGGGACTCAGCCCTCACACGACATGAACGGGCTCGTTTTATATCAGAAGGCTGAATTTTAACTGACAAATTGGACAGTTCCCTAAGGCAAGGGTTACTAAGCTTTGTCATTCTCACTAAAAATGTGATTTATAATATATTCCTATTTGCTAGACACTCCTGTTCCCAGGAATGAAGAAGGCCTAGCGCAAAAAAACAGGACAGGAGGTCTACTTAATATCTTGACCCCACATAAAAATCCACCCCACCGTCTCTGTGAGCGTGTGAACAGATGTGCATAAATTAGGATTCCACAGAGTCCAACAACCTTAATTTCATTAAGTTTTCATGACAGTTTAAGGGGTCAAACACTTAAAATCCAGGATCTAGCAACAGTAACACACAATTTGCTTTTGAATTTTACATGTTGTAGGGAAAGTCTAAGGGCCTGAAGAAAGCAATGCTGTTTCCTCTGCTTCCAGTTTATAAAGATAAAAACAGTATTTGTTGTTCCTAAAATATGCTGATATTTGTGAATACAGGTATGTCAGACATCAGAGATCAGTCCCCAAGCTACCTCAGAAATTCTTTGTAAAAACCACACTCGAAAGGGCAGCAGGGAAACCATCTGACCTCTTAAAAGTCGGAGTTAAAGTTGCAAAGTCATTTTGCCCGAGATAACCAGAACTGCTCTAAAGCTAAGTGGGCAGAAATGGATTTGATCTCTATATCTGATTGCTTAGCAGAAGCCATCCAACCAATTTTTCAACAATGTCTCCATATCATGGAACTTCCTAAAAAACTTCAAGGGGGTAACCTGAGCTTGTGAAAAATGATCCCGAATGTCAATAGGACAAAGTTTCCCTTCCAAGATGTAATTAGCGGGGTTTGGAGCGCCTTTCATATTTCACTTGACAAGCATCTTTTGCCTTTGTTCTGCCTGCTCTGGAGGGCTTTGCAGGGCTTTGCCATTTCTTTGTTAAGAGGAGTGGTTTTAAAAGACATACTTAGGTAATAGTAATCGTTGAAAGTTGAATGCACCTGATAGGAATGTTCGTATTTTACCCAATATTTTTTTGTGTGGAGAGAACCCTACTTTTTCTAGTAGTGTTTATTTCATCGTAGGCACGTCTGAGTGTGTAAGTTCTTTGTTAGAGACACTGAGCAAGGACACACTGACCGCGTGAGCCAAGGATTGCTAAGAAGGCTGATGGACTCTCCAGGCTCCACTGAGACACGTCCGGCATGTAGACCAGACCCCAGGGTGCCCAGGTGGGTGGGAGCCTGTCTGGAGTTCTGTACCACATCATGGGAGAAACGTCGATGGCAAATGGAGAGTATTCCTTGAAGAGGCCAGGTTGTTGAGGCATCTTGGAACTCAGAAGCAGGATTCCACAACCTCAGCACTAAGGCACTGCTGAGGACTTCCCTCGTGGTCCCAGTGGTTAAGACTCCATGCTGCTGATGCCAGGGGCACAGGTTCGATCCCTGGTCAGGGAACTAAGATCCCACATGTCACACAGCCAGAAAAAACTCTTTTAATGTATGCTCAATTAAATTTGAATTTCAGATTAAATACCAAAAAAAAAGCATCTCTGGGTAATTGTGTGGTGGGGGAAGGGGGCTCGGTCCCCTCCTCTGCAGCAGTTACAGCATTTGGCCTCTGACCACTAGAGGTCAGTAGCAGGCTCCCACCTCCAGGTGTCTCAACCTAGAGGTCTCCAGACCCTGAAGAACGCTGCCTGAGGGGCAAAGTCGTCTGCGGTTGAGAACCACTGCTCTGAAGAATGAAGGAAGTCGGGCATATTTCAGCCCCAGATGACAATGTTGACAGGGAATAAGAAAGCTGTTTGTGGGCATCGCATAAGAATAAAAAAAGATTTTGAATTGCTTCCGAAGGCTGAATAAGAACAAAAGGGGCAAAATTGTAGAGGTCAGTGCTAAGGAACAGAGAGAACTTTCTAGAAGTGTACAGCTCCCATGCCTGTAGTACTTATGTTTATTTGGGGCTAGAATCCCAACTCAGCACTCAGAGCTCTTTCCTCCACAGATTTCTTGGAGCACTCAGGGCAGGCAGAGCACTGTGAGGCTGCTTTCCACACACCGTCGAGTTAGTCTTCTTTCGGGGGCAACAGTTCAGTCAGTCAGTCCAGTCACTCAGTAGTGTCCGACTCTTTGTGACCCCATGGACTGCAGCACGCCAGGCCTGCCTGTCCATCGCCAACTCCCGGAGTTCACTCACACTCATGTCCATTGAGTCGGTGATGCCATCCAACCATGTCATCCTCTGTCATCCCCTTCTCCTGGCCTCAACCTTTCCCAGCATCAGGGTCTTTACAAATGAGTCAGCTCTTTGCATCAGGTGGCCAGAGTATTGGAGTTTCAGCTTCAGCATCAGTCCTTCCAATGAACACCCAGGACTGATTTCCTTTAAGTGGTTGCTTTCCACCCACCGTCGAGTTGGGGCAACCAGAGAAGCTCTAAAGGTGGGCTCGTGCCCTGAGGAGTCTGCCCTTCCTCCAAGCCCACCCCAGTCCCACATGGAGGGTGGGCAGGACAGCGGGGACAGGGGCTGTATGTGTGGTGGGGCTGGGGGCTGCCGGACGACAGGGTCCCAGAGCACTGGGGCAGCAGGAAAGAGCCGGCCAACAGGCGGATGGCTCCCAGCTGGGGTCTGAGCAGAGACTGGACGCCGGAGTTGTCACTCATGCTCTTTCCAGCCGTCCCCCAAGAGCAGAGCCAGGTGAGCTCTCCGGGGCGAGCACCCGGCCCAGGTTCTCCCGCCCCCTTCCTTAGAGTCTTGAGTTCTAGGGACCCCCCCACACACACACCGGACCCACTCCTGGAACCACCGGCCGCCTCAGCAGGGTGCACTTCCCCAGATGTCCACTAGGTGTCACCCTCTGGTCTCAAATGCCGGTTCACTGGTGCCCCAAGCAGAGAGCCGCTTTTTTCACTTCGATATTTTTCTCCTCTCTGCCTCCAGCAGAAATATTCCAAGATTCTGTGTGGCAGGTATTTTTGCTCTTCTGCTAAATGGCCTCCCTTCTCTTCTTCCTGCCTCTGCCTCCTCAACCACCTTCCTCCCTCTCTCGCAGACCCTTCCGTTGGCCTTGTCCCCCCGGGGGCTCACCCTGCAGTGGTGTGGCTCCTGGGGTGAGAACGGCATAGACGGTCCCCATGGAGACGATTGTGTGAGTGCCTGAGAGGGCAGGAGAGGCCAGCTGGGCCTCCAGGGGCTTCTGAGAAGCCCTCCAACTACTGCCTCTCCGGGAATGAGCGCGTCTGGCCCCATACCGCCCCGGGCACGTTTCTTGTCCCTCTGTGACTTCCCACCGTCTGCCCGTGAACGCCTGCCTCTTTGGTGTATTTCAGCTTCTTGACTGTAAGCCCTGGACATCTCCCACCTTTCTGGTCCCCACATCACGGAACAAAGGGCATGGTAGGATGTGGGGTATTTGGGGTTGAAGGAAAAGAAGCATCTTAAACATTGAAAACGGACACAAGGAGCCACCTTCGAAACCAATACAGCTCTAATCATAAAGGTGAAGAGCCCAGGGAGACGTGTGTCCATGCAGAGGAAACATTTGAGGAGGCCAGGAGCTGGCTTGGAAAGCTCTGGGTGTGGGGCGGACCAAGGGGGCGTGGGGCGGACCAAGGGGACAGGGAGCACCCCCCAGGGGCGGGGCAGGGCCTATGCTGTGCACGGAGGCAGAAACCAGGGGTGCCCGTTCGGAGGAAGCAGAGTCTTCTGGCTGCCCCAGGGGTCACCAGGGATTCCTGTAAATCCTGAGAGCTGCTCCAAACCCTTCCCCCTGCACCCTGGGACTCACTGCCCCTTCCAGATGATGTATGAATGTCTCTTTTCCCGGAAGCCTAGGTTTAAAAATGGCCAAACAGTCAATGACTCAACATTCTCTTCTGGGTGGTCCTGCAGGTGGTGGTGGGGGGCTTGTATGTGGCATAAAAACAAGAGAAAACAAAGTTGGGGGCCACTGAGGAAGGTGGGGGCCCTTCTGCGATTGAGTATCAGGCTTGCGGGCTTGCTCAGCCCAGGACATGAGCTCACGTGACTGTCCTAGGGGGCAGACGACCGGGGGCTCCACGCAATGGAGGGGCCATATGGACATTTTTAGACAGTGGGGTGAATTTGCACACGGTTTGATAGTAAGAGCGCATGTGTACTGAGCACCTACTATGTGAGACACTGTTCTAGAGCTTCTCACACCCTGGCATTAAATGTTCACAGTTGCCCAGTGAGGCAGGGCTGTCACCACTGGCCCATCCACCCTTCAGCTGTGGGAGCCGAGTCACGTGGAGGTTTTGTTACATGGAGGGGCACGCAGCTGGGGGTGCTGCATGCAAGGGTTTGGGCACAGACTGCTTGGCCAAAACTCCCCTCTCAACCAGTCTACACCCACAGCCTCCACTACAAAGCTGCTTCTTCTTTTTTTTTTTTCAATTTTTGGCTGCACCCCATGGCATGTGGGATCTTAGTTCCCCCGTCAGGGATCGAATCCGTGCCCCTTGCATTAGAAGGCAGAGTCTTAACCGCTGGACTGCCCCAAGTCCCACTGTGAAGCTTCTGAATGTCATGAATAAACTAGCATTTTTTCAGAGTCCTCTCCTCAGATTGAGACTCAAGGGACCCACGCTGAAGGTAGGTACATGTTACGGCTTCCCAGCTGGTGCAAGGGGTAAAGAATCCGCCCACCAGTGCAGGAGATGTAAGATATATGGATTCGATCCCTGGATCAGGAAAGAAGTCCAGGACAATAGTTTGCTTACATATTTGAGACTAAAATATTGTCACTGTATATGGCAAAAGATTCTATATATGTATAACACAGCACTGTAAATCAACAATATTCGAGTAAACATGAATTTTAAAAAATTGGAAGTATCCAAACAAAATAATGTTTAAAAGGATATACCACTATAACAATTAAAGGCTAACTGCTTTATCTGTGCAAAAAAAAA
>SJYW01040254.1:57959-72210 GCA_006410735.1 Raphicerus campestris
ACTGAAGAATTGATGCTTTTGAACTGTGGTGTTGGAGAAGACTCTTGAGAGTCCCTTGGACTGCAAGGAGATCCAACCAGTCCATTCTAAAGGAGATCAGTCCTGGGTGTTCATTGGAAGGACTGATGCTGAAGCTGAAACTCCAATACTCTGGCCACCTGATGCAAAGAGCTGACTCATTTGTAAAGACCCTGATGCTGGGAAAGGTTGAGGCCAGGAGAAGGGGATGACAGAGGATGACATGGTTGGATGGCATCACCGACTCAATGGACATGAGTGTGAGTGAACTCCGGGAGTTGGCGATGGACAGGCAGGCCTGGCGTGCTGCAGTCCATGGGGTCACAAAGAGTCGGACACTACTGAGTGACTGGACTGACTGACTGAACTGTTGCCCCCGAAAGAAGACTAACTCGACGGTGTGTGGAAAGCAGCCTCACAGTGCTCTGCCTGCCCTGAGTGCTCCAAGAAATCTGTGGAGGAAAGAGCTCTGAGTGCTGAGTTGGGATTCTAGCCCCAAATAAACATAAGTACTACAGGCATGGGAGCTGTACACTTCTAGAAAGTTCTCTCTGTTCCTTAGCACTGACCTCTACAATTTTGCCCCTTTTGTTCTTATTCAGCCTTCGGAAGCAATTCAAAATCTTTTTTTATTCTTATGCGATGCCCACAAACAGCTTTCTTATTCCCTGTCAACATTGTCATCTGGGGCTGAAATATGCCCGACTTCCTTCATTCTTCAGAGCAGTGGTTCTCAACCGCAGACGACTTTGCCCCTCAGGCAGCGTTCTTCAGGGTCTGGAGACCTCTAGGTTGAAACACCTGGAGGTGGGAGCCTGCTACTGACCTCTAGTGGTCAGAGGCCAAATGCTGTAACTGCTGCAGAGGAGGGGACCGAGCCCCCTTCCCCCACCACACAATTACCCAGAGATACTTTTTTTTTGGTATTTAATCTGAAATTCAAATTTAATTGAGCATACATTAAAAGAGTTTTTTCTGGCTGTGTGACATGTGGGATCTTAGTTCCCTGACCAGGGATGGAACCTGTGCCCCTGGCATCAGCAGCATGGAGTCTTAACCACTGGGACCACGAGGGAAGTCCTCAGCAGTGCCTTAGTGCTGAGGTTGTGGAATCCTGCTTCTGAGTTCCAAGATGCCTCAACAACCTGGCCTCTTCAAGGAATACTCTCCATTTGCCATCGACGTTTCTCCCATGATGTGGTACAGAACTCCAGACAGGCTCCCTCCCACCCACCTGGGCACCCTGGGGTCTGGTCTACATGCCAGACGTCTCTCAGTGGAGCCTGGAGAGTCCATCAGCCTTCTTAGCAATCCTTGGCTCACGCGGTCAGTGTGTCCTTGCTCAGTGTCTCTAACAAAGAACTTACACACTCAGACGTGCCTACGATGAAATAAACACTACTAGAAAAAGTAGGGTTCTCTCCACACAAAAAAATATTGGGTAAAATACGAACATTCCTATCAGGTGCATTCAACTTTCAACGATTACTATTACCTAAGTATGTCTTTTAAAACCACTCCTCTTAACAAAGAAATGGCAAAGCCCTGCAAAGCCCTCCAGAGCAGGCAGAACAAAGGCAAAAGATGCTTGTCAAGTGAAATATGAAAGGCGCTCCAAACCCCGCTAATTACATCTTGGAAGGGAAACTTTGTCCTATTGACATTCGGGATCATTTTTCACAAGCTCAGGTTACCCCCTTGAAGTTTTTTAGGAAGTTCCATGATATGGAGACATTGTTGAAAAATTGGTTGGATGGCTTCTGCTAAGCAATCAGATATAGAGATCAAATCCATTTCTGCCCACTTAGCTTTAGAGCAGTTCTGGTTATCTCGGGCAAAATGACTTTGCAACTTTAACTCCGACTTTTAAGAGGTCAGATGGTTTCCCTGCTGCCCTTTCGAGTGTGGTTTTTACAAAGAATTTCTGAGGTAGCTTGGGGACTGATCTCTGATGTCTGACATACCTGTATTCATAAATATCAGCATATTTTAGGAACAACAAATACTGTTTTTATCTTTATAAACTGGAAGCAGAGGAAACAGCATTGCTTTCTTCAGGCCCTTAGACTTTCCCTACAACATGTAAAATTCAAAAGCAAATTGTGTGTTACTGTTGCTAGATCCTGGATTTTAAGTGTTTGACCCCTTAAACTGTCATGAAAACTTAATGAAATTAAGCTTGTTGGACTCTGTGGAATCCTAATTTATGCACATCTGTTCACACGCTCACAGAGACGGTGGGGTGGATTTTTATGTGGGGTCAAGATATTAAGTAGACCTCCTGTCCTGTTTTTTTGCGCTAGGCCTTCTTCATTCCTGGGAACAGGAGTGTCTAGCAAATAGGAATATATTATAAATCACATTTTTAGTGAGAATGACAAAGCTTAGTAACCCTTGCCTTAGGGAACTGTCCAATTTGTCAGTTAAAATTCAGCCTTCTGATATAAAACGAGCCCGTTCATGTCGTGTGAGGGCTGAGTCCCTGCGGAAAGAATCTGTTGGGAGCGGTAGGGACATCGAGTGGAATGTAGGGACCCCTGCGGAAAGCTTCCTCGGTCCAGCCCCTGCCCCCCTCCCTGATGCTCATCCATCTGGGCCTTTCCCAGGCCCCAAAGGGGCACAGTGGATGAATCTCTGAAAACTCGGGGCTGCCATCCAGGGGAGTTTTTGCTCTGAAAAATTAGAACACAGATCAGGCTCTGTAACTGATATGAACAGGACAATGGAAATTCCAAATCTAAAAACAATAGCTCCCTGGATGGGAGGGGAGTTTGGGGGAGAATGGATGCATGTATCTGTATAGCTGAGTCCTTTCGCTGTTCACCTGAAACCATCATGTTGTTAATCAGCAATACCCCAATGCAAAATAAATTTTTTAAAATAGCTGAAATAAAGGTGCTTCGTTGGCAGAAGAGGGTGAAAACAGACGCATTTCCACCCACGGTTGGGTCTAGACTAGACAGGCCTTGCAGGGAAGGAGGAAGGAGTGGGTTTTGACTTTGAACACTATCATTTGATGATCCTGCAGTGGCTGATGCCACGGACAGATTCAGCGAAGGGCCTAGTGGCAGCCATGAATGGGGACTTAATTCTTGATGACCTGACTACAAACGCTTCGCTCCCTCATGTGGGCTCCACACCCAAACCCAGAGCAAATCCAGTCCCATGCGGCCTGTGTTCCCAAGGCCCGGCAGCTCTCAGCCAGCCTGGCCTCCGCTGTGTCCGGCACCAGCCCCGGACCAAGGCCTGGAGTGCCCCCTGCAGACCACCTGCTTCAGGACCCATCACTTGCCGGGCTGGCTGGAACCTCGCCTTCTCGGCCCGTCCCGGCCCTTCCGCGTCTCGCTCTCCGTCGCCTCCGAGATGCAGCCGCTTGCTAAGTCAGGACCAACGGCAAGCAGTGGTGGGCAGCCCAGTCTGCCTTTCTGTGCTTTGCCCGAAGATGGACATCCGACCTAGCTGTGCTTCACACTATGGGGTGCCTCCCACATTCAGGAAACAGATTAGAGTCTGTAACCGAACAAGACAATGAAAATACTGAATCTAAAACACCACCTGGGCCAAGGTCCTGCCCCATCCCTGCCATGCTCCCAAGGAGCTTCGCACACGCTCCCTGTGTGCCTGTCTCCTCCACCTTCTGCCGCTGNAAAATACTGAATCTAAAACACCACCTGGGCCAAGGTCCTGCCCCATCCCTGCCATGCTCCCAAGGAGCTTCGCACACGCTCCCTGTGTGCCTGTCTCCTCCACCTTCTGCCGCTGAGGGCTCCCCGGGGTCAGCCTGGTTAAACCCCACTGGTGGGCAGGACCAGGTCACGGCTGGCCCGGATGCTCCAGCCCAAGTCGGGGCTTGTGCTTGTTGGACCTGAGATCCCGGGGCCCGCTCATCAGCTGGTGCCCGGCACAGCGGCGCTTCTCCACGCATCTTTATAGGACATGTGACTGCCTTTAATTCAGATTGCTTGGCCTCTTGGGGAGGCAGACAGCTGGGCCATCTGTGAGCTTTGCTGGGAGCACCAGGGAGGGGAGCATGGGGTGCTTCCGGAGTTCGGTCCTAGACCCGTCAGGCTGCTTCCTGGCTGCACAGCTTCGGGAACGATGGTTGGCCTCTCTGAAACTCTGCTGCTTTATCCACGGACCCGGGAGATGGAACGCCTCTGCCTCTTCTTGGGGCGGNTGAGCAACTGAATTGAACTGAACTGAATCAAATCACCGTTTGTCTACCCATTCACCAGATGATGGACATTTGGATTACTTCCTGTTTGAGGCTATTATGAATAATGTTACTAAGAGCGTTTTTGTATATGTCTCTGTGTAGAAAAGTATGTACATATACTTTGTGTATAAGGAAATGCTGGGTCATGTTGTATGTGTACATTTTAAAGACACTGTCGTACTGTTTTGCAAAGCATAACATACAACTTTCAGTCCCACCAGTGTCTCTGCATCACCAATAACACTGTTCCTGTCTTCCTAACTTTTAGCCTTTTTAATGGATGCATAGTGGTATTTCATTGATTTCTTCTTTGAATTACCTTGGTGCTTTTGCCAAAAACGAACTGACTATTGAAGTGTGGGTTTATTCCTGGGTTCTCTATTCTATTCCATCCATCTAGGGCCAGTTCCATACTGTCCTGATGACTGTAGCTTTAGAGTAAGTCTTGAAATCTCAGGGCTTGCAGCCTTCAATGTTGTTCTTATTTTTCAAAATTGTTTTGGTTATCTTAGGTTCTTTGTCTTTTCATACAAATTTTTAAATGTCAGTGTCTTTTTACAAAGACTTAAAATTTTCACTGGAACTGCATGACTCTATAGATCAATTTGAGGAGGACTGACATCCTAATAATTTTCAGTCTTTCAATCTATGAACGTGGTATATATTTTCATTTATTTGGGTCGTTTTCAATTTCTCTTTGTAATGTTTTATAGTTTGCATTGTACAGGTTTTAAATATCTTTCATTTAATTTTATTCCTAAGTTTTTTCTTTTTTTGGCCATATGACATGTGGGATCTTAGTTCCCCAACCAGGGACTGAACTCATACCGCCCACACTGAAAGCACAGCATCTGAACCGCTCACATGCCAGGGAAGTCCCTATTCCTAGATATTTTTTATGTTATCATAAGTGAAGTTGTTCATTAAATTGAATTTGTAATTGTTCATCCCCAGTTATAAAAATACAATTGATTTTCATATAAGGGATTTTTACAAACATGATTAAGTGGTCTGCAAAAAGGACATTTTTTTGTCTTTCCTAATTGGTATGTCTTCCATTTCTCTTTCTAGTCTTGACTAGGACTTCCAGTAAATGTTAAATAGACAGTAAGAGCGCGAATCCTTACCTTGTTAAGCACAGTCTTTCACCACTGAATCTGACGTCAGGTGTAAATTTTTTCTAGATGTTCTTAAACAGCTTTTGAAAATTCCCTTCTGTTTTTATCTTTCTGGGAGTTTTTGCCAAGAAATCCTCTTGAATCATATAAAATGCTTTTACCTGCATCTATTGAAATGATAATGTGCCTTTTCGCTTTAATTTATTAATATGGTGAAATATATTGATTGAGTTTGGGATGTTAACCTAATTTTACATTCCCAGAATATGGCCCTACTTGGTCCTGATACATCGTCATTTTTAATATATAGCTTGATTTGTTAATATTTAGTTAAGAATTTTTGGGTCTATGGTTATGAGAGATATTAGTCTATAGTTCTTTTTTTTCTTTCCTTATGAGGTCTTTGCTTGGTTTTGGAATCAAGATAATACTAGCTAGATTTGTAAAAGAAGTTGAGAGATGTTACCTCCTTTTTTTCCAAAAGAATTTGTGTAGAATGGATATTATTTCTTTCTTAAATGCATGGTAATATTTACCACCAAAGCCATGTCACTCTGGAGTTTCTTTATGGGAAGGTTTTTATTTATAAATTCAATTTATTTAATTGATAGCAGGCTGTTCAAGCTTTATATTTTTCCTTGGGTGAGTTTTGGCAATTTCTGTTTTTCAAGGAATCTGTCTGCTTCATGTAGATTGTCATATTTGTCACCATAAAGTTGTCCATATCATACCCTTATTATTCTTTTAATGTCTATAGATTCTGTGGTAATGTCTTCTCTTTCACTCCTGATATTGAAAATTTGTATCTTCCTCTTAAGAAATTAGCCCAACTAGAAGTCTCTTGATTTTATTACCTTTTTCAAGGAGCTAGCTTTTGCTTTCACTGAAGTTCCAATTATTTTCTTCATTATTTCAATGATTTTCCCCCTTATCTTTACTATTTCCGTCCTTTGGCTTGCTTTGGGTGTAATCTGCTCTCCTTTTTCTAGCATCTTAAGGTGAAAGCTTGGGCTTCCCAGGTGGCCTTAATGGTAAAGAACTCACCTGGGTTGGGAAGATCCCCTAGAGGAGGGCATGGTAACCCACTCCAATATTCCTGCCTGGAGAATCCTATGGACAAAGGAGCCTGGGGGGGCGACAGTCTATGGGGTTGCAGAGTCAGTCATGACTGAAGTGACTTAGTACACATACATGCTAGGTTAAAGCTTAGATAATGTGTTTGAGCTCTTTCTACTTTTCCAATCTATGCATTTAAAATTATGTTTCCTTTTAAATGCTGCTTTAACCTTATCCTGAGTTTCCCTAGTGGCTTAGATGGTAGACTCTGCTTGCAATGCAGGAGACTTGGGTTCCATCTCTGAGTTGAGAAGATCCCCTT
Source organism: Raphicerus campestris (assembly GCA_006410735.1). Taxonomy (NCBI): domain Eukaryota; kingdom Metazoa; phylum Chordata; class Mammalia; order Artiodactyla; family Bovidae; genus Raphicerus; species Raphicerus campestris. Next base: position 64,690 of record SJYW01040254.1, read on the forward strand.
GAGAAGGAACTGGCAACCCACTCCAGTATTCTTGCCTGGGCTATCCTGTGGACAGAGGATCCTGGCAGGCTACGGTCTGTGGGGTTGCGGAAGAGTCCGCTATAACCTAGTGACTGAACAACAACAGCGTGGGGGGTCTTAGCTCCCACCAGGGGCCGAACCCCCACCCCGTGCATTGGAAGGCAACCCAACTGGAACGCTAGGGAAGTTCCTGCAATGTTTTTAGGAATTCCATTTCAGTTTTTCTGTTGGCATCTTATCTATAATTCTTCGCATTTTTAAAGTAGTTGCTGCCAGGAATCTATTACACAATGACCTCATAGGTCATTATCTTCTCTCTTCTATTATTGCTGTTGCACTTCATTTATAACCTCACAAGAACATGTTCTAATTTTTATTATAAACCAGTTTATAAAACAATTAAGAGGAAAAGAGCAAACAGAAGAAAATGGCTGTTTGCATTTACCCAGGTATTTACCCTTTCCAACTCTCTTCCATCTTGTCAGGATTTGCATTTCTGTTTTGTAACATTTCCCTCAGCCCAAAGAAGCTTCCTTAGCATTTCCCATGGTGCAGTTCTGTTGGAGAGGAATTCTCTTACTTATATTTTACCTTAAAACCATGTCATAAAATACACATAACCTAAAATTGGCTATCTGAACCATGTTAAGTGTACATTTCAATGATATTAAGGGCTAGTGTGTAATAACCACCAGCAGCCATCTCCGTAATTCTTTTCACCTTGAAGTTGAAAACTTTACATGCATTAAAAAGAAAAATCCTCATTCTTTCCTCCTCCAGCCCCTGGCTGCCACATTCTACTTTCTGCTCTATGACTTCTGACTACTCTAAGCACCTCATATAAATGGAATTGTGCAGTACTTGTCTTTCTTGTGAATGGCTTACTTCACTTAGCCTAAAGCTCTTTAGCTCTGGAGCTAAATATATGACAGACTCTGGGTTGACACAGACTATCTCGTTGAATCCTCCAAACCATTAAATTAAGTAGGTATTATTAATATTCCATTTTACAAATGAAAAAAATAGGCTTTAAGAGGTGGTTACTTGTCCAAAGTTAGGTGCTAAGAGATGAAGACACAATTCCCATCATCCAAGATTGCCTAATGATCTAGAGCTCATGTTTTTTACCGGAGATTAGCAAACCTTTCCTATGGAAAACCAAGCAGCCAAACAGTTAATTTCTTTTCTTTTTTTGCCACATGGCATAGCATGTGGGTTCTTAGGGGATCCTGACCAGGGATCGCACCCTGTCCCCCCTGCACTGGGAGCTTGGAGTCTTAATCATTGGACCACCAGGGAAATCCTCTAGTTGTTTTAATAGTTTAGACTTTGTAGGCTATACAGTCTCTGCCACAACTACTCAACACTGTCACTACAGCATCAAAGAAGCCACAGGCAATACGTATAATGAATGACTGTGACAATTTCCGATAAAATTTATGAAAATAGATAGTGGGAAAGATTCGGCTTGCAGGCTGCAGTTTGCTGATCCCTGCTGTTAACAATTACGCTATTCTGTTATTTTTTCCTTTGGTCTTCAAAGTTTTCAGTTTCACAAATATTTATAACCTTGAATCTAGGCACAAGGCTTTGAACTTGATCCTGAACAGGATAAGGAAGATAAAGTCCCTGCCTTGAGGAATCTCAGATTCAAAGGACAGTACATAAACACATGTGTAGTATGAGGGGGATTCTCCAAAGTTAGCGCCAAAGAGAGGTATGGGCTGACTTGAGCATCCACTGAATATTATGTTTTGGAGGAGGAGCTGACATCTGGCATACGCTTTCTCTTTAAAAAAAAAATTTCTTTATTTCGCGGAGTCTTAGTTGCAGCATGTGAGCTCTTCAGTTGTGGTACAGGAGGCCTTTAGTGGCAGGATGTGAACACTTGGCTGTTGTGGGATGGAGTTTCCTGACCAGGGATCAAATCCACATTCCCTGCAGGGGAAGGTAGATTCGCAGCCACTGCACCACCAGGGAAGTCTCTTCCCTTCGTTTCTTTTTCCTTTCTTTTTATTTATTTTCCTTTCTTTATTGAATCGTGGCAGATCCAGTTCTTCTGCAGCAGGCTCAAGACACGAACATACCACAAATCTTCATCTAAAGTTTAATTCATGCACATCTACATGGTGGCACGTTCATCATAAGCGTCATTACAAAACATTCTCTAAATGCTAAAAAAATGCTATTTAGCCCAAGTGAAATAATAACTTAGTTCTGTCAGTTCATCCAAGGTTGAAGTCTTCTAGCCAGTTCCAAGCAGTCAGTAACACTCCACGGTTTGACTGATTTCATATCCTTTTGTTTCTCATACTCACCTATACTTCCAGCCTGTCCTGTTAATGTCTATTTTTCCTTTCATGGCTTTTAATGATTTTTTTCTTCCTCTTCCATCTTCCCTCTTTCTTGTACTGTGTGGATTGTTCACCCACTTCTGGAGGCGTGTTATTTTCTTTCTCCTTTTTGAAAATTTATTTTTAAATATTTCTGTTCATTAATTTAACTGATGTTTATTGAGCAATTACCACATCCAGTTCCAGTTCCAGTTCAGTCGCTCAGTCGTGTCGGACTCTTTGCGATCCCATGAATCGCATAAGTAGTCCTTTTCTAGAGGCTGAAAAGTAAAAAAAAAAAAAAAGACCAAAATCTCTGTCCTTGTGTAGCTTAAACATTTTGGCAGTAAACAAAATGGTAAAAATAAATCATTAAGAGACCTTTGGAGCAGATGAAGGAAATGGTTTATTGCAAAGTATGTGCTAGATAAGCATTGTAAGTGTTTCATGCAACAGGCACAGCATGTGCAAAATCCTGAGGCCGGAGCATACCTCTCCAGCTGGAAGACAAGGAGGGCAGGGTAGCTGAAGCTCAGTGGAGGATGAAGAGACTAGTAGACGTGATCAGAACCGGTGAGGGAGGCAGCCTATTTAGGGACACTTCCACTGGAAGAACTTGGTCGTTTGGATGGTTTTGAGCAAAACGAAATGTTGACTCATATTTTTAAAGGACTTTTAATGTAGGGAGACAAGAGAAGAAGCAAAGCGAGTAGTCATGTTCATACTGCAATATTCCAGGTAATGAATTTGAATGCTATGGGACATGTTTTCTATAAGAATCAGAGTGGTTGCTTTTGTTTTGCGATTGAGGATGGAAAACTGAGGGGTAAGATCTTGATTGGTGACAATACATTTTACTATTATTCCCTGTGCCTTGGGGAAAAATTGGGAGATCCTGCCCTGTTAGTTTAAGGATTATTAAACATCTTGGATGGTCTTGAGCATCTCTAGGCGGTATAATGCCTGGCACAAAGTAGGTACGTAGAAATACTTGTGGAATTCATGAATGTATCGTCAGTTAAATGGACAGGGCTGAATTACAGTCTCAGCTGACTTGCTTGCTCATGTTTCACTTCTCTTGCATATTCTGGTGGTGTTTATCGAGTCTTTAACTTTTATTTGGCAAAGAACACCAAAAACACGTTATAAACACACCCCTACACTTCAAGTCGAAATGTAGAGAGTATTGCTTATATATTCTAATTGGCCTCACAGCAATTTGTCTGGTCCTCTATTACAGCAGTAATCAACTGTATTCAATTCTGTTTGCCTCTCTCTCTGAATAGTCTGTGAGTTCCTTCAGGATTGGGATCATCTCTTATAGATCTTTACACAGTTGGCCCTCTGTCTCCACAAGTTGCAGCATCTGTGGATATGGAGGCCTGATTACGGGACTTGAACATCCGCGGTTTTTGGTGTCTGCAGGGGTAAGAGGGTGTCCTGGACCCAATCCCATGCAGATACTGAGAGATCACAGTTTGTCCTGTAACTAGCATGGGGTCTGGCAACAATGTCTGTTCAAAGAACATAAACATGATATGATAAAGAAGTGAATCCCATGCAGGGAAAAGAGCACCCCTAGAGAAGCCTTGTCTGATTCCTGTAAAATATACTCATTTCCCTTTGCTATTTTTCAGTCACTTAGTCATGTCTGGCTTTTTGCAACCCCATGGACTGTAGTACACCAGGCTTCTCTGTCTTTCACTATCTCCCAGAGTTTGCTCAAACTCGCATCCTTTGAGTTGATGATGTCATCCAACCATCTCATCTCACTTCCTTTAGAAAAACACAATTCTTAGCCTAACTCTGTAGAATTTAGCTTCTTGACTTCAAATTGTATATAAAGCCCTTGATGAACTGGAACAGAGTCCCTGGTGGCCCAGTGGTAAAGAATCCACCTGCACTGCAGGAGATGCAGGTTCTGTGCCTGGGTCGGGCAGGTCTCCCGGAGAAGGGACTGGCAACCCACTCCAGTCTTCTTGGCTGGGAAATGCCATGGACAGAGAGGCCTGGGGGGCTACAGTCAATGGGGTCGCAAAGACTAAACTTGGGGACTAAACCACCACCAATGAGCTGAAACAACAGTATCCTCACCCCAAGCAGGCCTGGAAAATGATCTGCTATTGTCCGTGTGTGTTAGCCGCTCAGTTATGCTGGACTCTTTGCGCTCCCATGGGCTGTAACCCACTTAGCTCCTCTGTCCACGGAATTCTCCAAGCAAGAATATGGGAGTAGGTGGCCATTCCCTTCTCCAGGGGATCTTTCCAACACAGGGATCGAACCCAGTCTCCTGCATTGCAGGCAGATTCTTTACCATCTGAGCCACCACCAGTAAGTGATCACTACGATCACTAATAAAGAAAAGTGGAGCGGGGAAGAATTGATGCTTTCAAACTGCGCTGTTGAAGACTCTTGAGAGTCCCTTGAACTGCAAGGAGATCCAACTAGTTCATCCTAAAGGACATCAGTCCTGAATATTCATTGGAAGGACTGATGCTGAAGTTGATGCTTCAATACTTTGGCCACCTGATACAAAGAGCTGACTCACTGGAAAAGACCCTGGTGCTGGGAGGGATTGGGGGCAGGAGGAGAAGGGGAGGACAGAGGATGAGATGGTTGGATGGCATCACTGACTCTATGGACATGGTGAAGTCGCTCAGTCGCTCAGTCGTGTCCGCTCAGTCGTGTCCGACTCTTTGTGACCCCGTGGACTGTAACCTACTAGGCTTCTCCATCCATGGGATTCTCCAGGCAAAAATACTGGAGTGGATTGCCATTTCCTTCTCCAGGGAATCTTCCTGACCCAGAGATCAAACCCGGGTCTCTCGCATTGGAGGCAGACGCTTTAACCTCTGAGCCACCAGGGAAGCCCTATGGACATGAGTCTGAGTAAACTCCAGGAGTTAGCAATGGACAGGGAAGACTGGCGTGGTGCGGTCCATGGGCTCGCAAAGAGTTAGACACGACTAGCGACTGAACTGACTGACTGAAGAACTGGGAACTGAGCTTCCAGGGACTGAGACGTGCAAGATGGACACAGACTGCTCCACCTCCCAGGGGGTCGGTGTGGGCCCTGATCGACCCTCCCGACCGCTGCTGGATCGAGGTCTTCAGCCTTCTCCTCCAGGAGAGCCTCTGCAGGACTCCCCAGGCTTCCTCACATCCCCTCCTGCGGAGACCCCTGTCGGCCCGCATCTCCCCCTCAAGGTGCGCCCCCACACCCGCTCCCATGGAGACCCCTTCTGTCCCCAGTGTTCCGCTCAGAGTGTCCCTATTCCGGGCCCAAGCCCGCCCCCAGCCCCTCCGACTTCTCCTTGGGGACCCTCCGCCCTTCTGACTTCCCCACCCCCTCAAACACAACTTCCGCCCGCGCCCCCTCCCCACAGGGCGAACTTCCGGCCGGCGCCCCCTCCCCGCAGGCGGGACTTCCGCCCGCGCCCCCTCCCCTCGCCGCACCGTTGCGTCGTCCGGTCTGAGGCGAGCCTTGGGCGCTTGGTCTCGCGCTTTCCGGGCCGGGCCCGTGGGCTGCAGCGGCGCCGAGGCGGCGGCGGCGGCGGCGGCGTGCGGAGGCAGTAGCCCGCGCTCCACCCCCTCTCGGCGGCCCTCCTGCCCTTCCTCCTCCCGGCTCCTCGTCGTCGGCCGCTCGGCCCGAGCTGCGAACGGCAAGATGGCGGCGCCCAGGCCGCCGCCCGGCAGGCTGTCGGGCGTCATGATGCCCGCGCCCATCCAGGATCTGGAGGCTCTCCGCGCGCTGACTGCGCTCTTCAAAGAGCAGCGGAATCGGTAACGGCGCGGGCGTCGGGGGCGGCCCGGCGGGGCCTGCGGGAGCGGGGCGGGGCGCCCCCTCCTCCCGGGGCGGCGGTGGGGGGGCGGCTCCGCGCCTCACCAGCGGGCCCCGGGCTGGGGGCGGCGGTGGCACCTGCTCCCCACTCGTCAGCACGGGCGTGAGGCCGGGCGCAGGAAGGGGGACCGATCCAAGCGAGTCCTTCGCCGCCTCCTGCCTGTTGGGTTAGTTGAGCTGCGGTGATGGCGCCCGGATAACGTGCAAGATGGTCTCCTTGGCCTGGCTGGAGAGGTCTGCTGGCCTGGCAGGCCCCCAGAAGCAGCGGAACGTGCAGCTGGGGGAGACAGACGTTGCAGATGTGCAAGGTGGGAGGCGGCGTCACTCCGTTCGTCCTGTGAGCCCAGGCTCTGCATCCCCAGTGGTGGCCCCACTTTGCACAGTGGCCACTTCAGTCCCGACTCTGCCGCAGAAGGGCCAGATGTCCGTTGTAAAAGGTGCCCAGGAGTCTGAAGATCCGGATTTGGCTCCTAGCCCTACAAGCGATGCGTTATGGTGCCATTTCTCCAAGCCTTAAGATTTCTTGCCTAAAAATGGAAATGTAATACACGACTTCATTGCTAAATTGTACAGAGGAATAAATGAAGTAAAGCACGTGAAAATACAAAGTACGTGATATCTCCAGTCGGTGCCTGGTTAATTTTGTTCTAGTCTTTGGACCGCAGTTTGTGTGTCTGTTTAATAGGACTAAGGTTGGGCAGTACTTTCCTGGTGAGATTGTCAAGATTAAGTGAACTCATGCATATTAAACCCTTGGCACATATCTGACACATAGTATTGAGTCAAGTTAGCTGATACTATCCCTTAACACATTTATGGATGGTTCTCCGTGTTTTGTTGGGAAGCCCTGTTCTGGAATCGCAGAAGTATGTGTAAAGAGTAGAGGGAGTGTGGGAGAAGTCCAAATGGTCTTAGAGGTTCACTTGGTCTGAGCACTTCTGCCTCAAATCACAGTAAGTCTTGAGCAATTCAAAGACTGTTAAGAGCCCTGGGCACTGCTCCTTTGGCTTTTGGGGAGATAAGCTAATTGATCTGATACCTCAGAGGGATTTGTTGATTGCTTTAATGCTTAGGATATCTATACCATGATGGGCTCTCCTTTTAGTCAGCCAGTCATCAGCCTTCATTGAGGACCTGCTCTGAAGCAGGTTCTTTGCTAGGGCCGAAGGTGCAAAGATGAACGTGATATCCCTTTTTTTCAAGCAGGTTAGGGTAATTGCTGTGTAAACAAATTGTAAGAGGGTCTAGCCAGGAAGAGATGGTGGAGCTGGGGAAACTGTGGATCTGGTGGAGAGATTTGTGGTCAGGGAAAGGCCTTAGGTTACT
>SJYW01040254.1:72374-91547 GCA_006410735.1 Raphicerus campestris
CCTTTAAATTCCTGTTTTTGTTTTAAACTCACTAGTACACGGTGAGTCCTTGAATTATACTCCCAATTATGCCCCTACCCCAATAAAAATAAAACCCCAGGCATGTTCTCTCTCTCTACCTGTTTTTCCTCTCTCCCCAGGACCTAGCTGTGTAGCCTCAGCTATGATATGAAATTTCCAGGTCCTGTAAGTAATAAACATTTTTCCGTAAGGTTTCCTGATGACTAATGAGAAAAAATGTCCTGCAATCATAAGAACCACAAGGTTCAGTATACCTACCCACAACACTGGTTATCAGTAGGGTGAGACAAACACAAAACTTGGATATACTAAAAAAAAGTTGAACTTTACATTTTATATGAGTGAATTATATGGCATATAAATTATATTTCAAACTGCTAAAAAATTCAACATCTACTTCAAAAAAGCAAAAAAGCGATTGACCATATATATTGTTTCAAAATTTTAAAAGTTTGAAAACATTCAGTGTATATTTTATGACTATTATATAATTAATAAATCAGAAATTTTAAAATTAGACAAGGTATTTGGAATATATATTTAAATGAATGTAAATATTAAAATATATTTATATGCATTCACAAATATATTATATATGTAAATATATGCAAATACATATCACAAATGTATACTATATATGTGTGTATGTATATATACGTTTACACATGGTCTTCCCAGGTGGTGCCAATGGTAAGGAACTTGCCTGCCAATCCATGAAACCCGGGAGACAGGGGTTCCATAGCTAGTTTGGGAACATCCCCTGAAAAAGGGCATGGCAACTCTATTATTCATGCCTGGAGAATCCCCATGGACAGAGAAGTCTGGTGAGCTACGGTACGCAGGATCGCAGTCAGCCACGACTGAAGTGACTTAGCATGCACTCCCTAAATATATATGTGTGTGTGTATGTATATATATATATAGTCAATTTAGTCAGTTGACTATAGAAAGTCAATATAGTAGTTCCTTTCAGTTCAGTTCAGTCGCTCAGTCGCTCAATCGTGTCCAACTCTGCGACTCCATGAATCGAAGCACCGAGCCTCCCTGTCCATCACCAACTCCCGGAGTTCACGCAGACTTACGTCCATCGAGTCAGTGATGCCATCCAGCCATCTCATTCTCTGTCGTCCCCTTCTCCTCCTGCCCCCAATCCCTCCCAGCATCAAGGTTTTTTCCAACGAGTCAACTCTGCATGAGGTGGCCAAAGTACTGGAGTTTCAGCTTTACCATAATTCCTTCCAAAGAAATCCCAGGGCTGATCTCCTTCAGAATGGACTGGTTGGATCTCCTTGCAATCCAAGGGACTCTCAAGAGTTGTCTCCAACGACACAGGTCAAAAGCATCAATTCTTCGGTGCTCAGCTTTCTTCACAGTCCAACTCTCACATCCATACAAACTACTGGAAAAACCATAGCCTTGACTAGAAGAACCTTAGTTGGCAAAGTAATGTCTCTGCTGTTGAATATGCTATCTAGGTTGGTCATAACTTTTCTTCTAAGGAGTAAGCGTCTTTTAATTTCATGCCTGCAATCACCATCTGCAGTGATTTTGGAGCCCAGAAAAATAAAGTCTGACAGTTTCCACTGTTACCCCATTTATTTCCCATGGAGTGATGGGACCAGATGCCTTGATTTTCATTTTCTGAATGTTGAGCTTTATGCCAACTTTTTCACTCTCCTCTTTTACTTTCATCAAGAAGGTTTTTAGTTCCTCTTCACTTTCTGCCATAAGAGTGGTGTCATCTGCATATCTGAGGTTATTGATATTTCTCCTGGCAATCTTGATTCCAACTTGTGTGTCTTCCAGCCCAGAGTTTCTCATGATGTACTCTGCATATAAGTTAAATAAGCAGGGTGACAATATACAGCCTTGATGTACTCCTTTTCCTATTTGGAACCAGTCTGTTCCATGTCCAGTGCTAACTGTTGCTTCCTGGCCTGCATACAGATTTCTCAAGAGACAGGTCAAATGGTCTGGTATTCCCATCTCTTTCAGAATTGTCAACAGTTTATTGTGATCCACACAGTCAAAGGCTTTGGCATAGTCAAGAAAGCAGAAAGAGATGTTTTTCTGGAACTCTCTTGCTTTTTCTATGATGCAGTGGATGTTGGCAAGTTGATCTCTGGTTCCTCTGCCTTTTCTAAAACCAGCTTGAACATCAGGAAGTTCACAGTTCATGTATTGCTGAAGCCTGGCTTGGAGAATTTTGAGCATTACTTTACTAGCATGTGAGATGAGTTCAATTGTGCAGTATTTGAGCATTGTTTGGCCATTGCCTTTATTGATTTTGACTTTGAAAAGTACGTGACTGGGAGATGGAGGCAGTATTGTTAAGTGGTTTAATGGGTACTTGCATTATAAAATTTTGTTAAACTGTTTGCATATGTTTTATGTAGTTTTCCATATATATGTTTTCTTCATAATGAGAGAAAAACAAAAAATTATGAGAATGCAATCAGCGTAAGTAACACTGCTGCTAAGTCATTTCAGTTGTGTCCGACTCTGTGAGACCCCATAGACGGCAGCCCACCAGGTTCCCTTGACCCTGAGATTCTCCAGGCAAGAACACTGGAGTGGACTGCCATTTGTTTCTCCAATGCATGACAGTGAAAAGTGAAAGTGAAGTCCCTCAGTCTTGTCCGACCCTCAGTGACCCCATGGACTGGAGCCTACCAGGCTCCTCCATCAATGGGATTTTCTAGGCAAGAGTACTGGAGTGGGGTGCCATTGCCTTCTCCAAAGTAACACTGAGTGAACTTATTTTCATGAATAAAGTTACCCATGAGCAAGAAAATATATGGCCTTGTCTAGAGTATATCAAATGCAAGATCTAGTCTTCTTTTCAGAAGTAACAAAATGCCAAATCTTAAAAAAAAAAAAAAATTTAACATGGAAATAGAGTAAGTATAGTTTGTGAACCTAGTCATCCATATTAGAAATATCAGAGAAAGTATTTGTCTATATATGGGCTTTCTTCTATAAATCTAGTATTCAAAATATCTGATAAATTCAAGTCTCAAGCATCTGCTTTAAAATGAATATGTGCTAAATTAATTAAACTAATGAAATTTCAGAACCATTTTATGCTCTATGCCTGTTCCCTTTGTAATAACATAATTTAAGTGTAATGACAGTTAAATAAAGATCTCTTGTGTTTTATAATGTGACATTTTTTAGCTTTATATGATCATATTTTCTGTATCATTACACCTTTGTATCCAAAATGTTATATTATATGCATTTCACACGACATTGTGGAGTTAGTGAGCTATTACTGTCCTAAAAATGTTAATTTCCCAGCACTGCTCAGTCCAAAATTGATAAAAATCCATCAGATCATCTGAATTCCATCCAGTTTTAGGTTTGCTACTCTCACAGATTCAGTTTATTACAAAGCTCTTGTCTTAACAGTGAATACCACAGTTTGCACTAAAGCAGTAACTTTCAGCCTTAGTTATCTGACTTTTAAGTCACAGGATGGGTTGACTTTCCCTCTTTGATAATCATGTGACCTGAACTTTCAAATTAGTTTACTATTATTACTTTTATTAATGTCCCAATAAAGAGATATTTCCAAGTAATTAACATTTATAATTCAACGCTGTTAAAGGACTTGGCATTTTTATAATTTATTTAATGAGTCTCAGATATGAGATCATTCCTAAAATGGTTTATACTATATTTTTAATTTTTATCATTTATGGCTTTTCATTTCCATTATCAACAAATAGTAGACTATACTCTTAAAAACATTTATTTTTATTTTTCACTCAGTTTTAAAGAACAGGTACTAGTCTAAGCAGTTTTTTAGTGAATGCTAGTAAATAAAATAAGTGCATCAATTTGTCACTATTTTCCACTTTCAGAAATGTCTCTTCACATGTATGCTTCAGCTATAATTTGGAAAAACAAATGCTTCTACAGTGTTAATGTGAAGGCCCTTACTAGAAGTAACACTGTCAGTGTCTTACCAATACTCCTGGTACTTATTTTCTTGTTGCTGTTTTTTCCTGCCCAATAGTTAGACTTCTAAACACCAACATTTGCATATCTTTAACTGAAGTCTGCTCTGGCTACTTGAATCTGGCTCCTTGCAGAGAACTCTGCAAGTGTCAAGGGTTTAATCAGTGATTAACACAATGTGATAGATAAAAATATCTACGTTCTTTCTTGGGTGGTATCATGCTTAATAAGACTCTTATCTGAGTTGAATTACAATGGTATTCAGGTAAAAAGGAAATACACTGGCCAGTATAATAATTTTAGAATTGTCCAAAAATAAGAAACATTTGAAAATTATCAGGGACAGTGAATTATAAAGGCAGTGAAGTCAGTTGATTTTTCTTAACAATATTTTGGTCACCTGATGTGAAGAGCCAGCTCATTGGAAAAGACTCTGATGCTGGGAAAGGTTGAGGGCAGGAGGAAAAGGGGGGAACAGAGGATTAGATGGTTGGAAGTTATCACCGACTCAATGGACGTGAGTTTGAGCAAGCTCCGGGAGATGGTGAAGGACATGAAAGGCTGGTGTGCTGCAGTCCACAGGGTCACAAAGAGTCGGACACAACTGAGCAACTGAAGAATATCAAATAATTAACACCCTTTTAAGGAAGTAACTTGCAAGGTCAGTTCAACCAAAAAGTAATTCAAAGGAAGGTGTGACAGTCAGATGGGCTTTATATAATGACAGAGAGACAACTTCTCCTCCAGCAACCAGAGAGCCAAGTATGATGGAAAATCTGGTTGAGGAAAAATGATAGAGTAACTAAACTGCTACCAGGGAAGGAAAGAGTTCCAGCCACATGGGATAAGGAGATGCAAGTGAATGTGCTAGAGAAACTTGAATTTCCAGATTCGATTCCCCTGAAACCTCTGGACAAGCAAAAGCGGACTGCTCTCTTCCTTGCTAGAGGAGAATTGCCTTTGTCTGGAAACACTGCAGAGGTCTCCTCTGCATTAGCTAATTCCTTGATAATGTTCACTATATCCAGAACTATGAAGTGTCTGACAATTTTTCAGTGTGAGCTAACATGTTAGTATATCACAGTTTCATGAATTCTAGTAAATAAGACAAGACTCCTGTTTCAGGGAGGAAAGATTTTAGTACTCATACCATTCCAAGCATGATCACATTTGTCTCTGCACTTGAAAAGCAAAATCTGACAGTTTCCCACCATTACTTACGAGGTAATATTTCAGAGGATACCCGCCCATTGACCAAAGGAACAAATCAACTTGCATGTTTAATCTGAAAACATGCACAGGCATGTTATTGATACAAGAAGAACTAACAGAAAAAGAAGCCAATGATGTCCCACATTCTATTCTATGTAACAAACACCTGCCTTTATTAATTGTATTGGTTTTGGTTGGACTATGCTTTGGATGAAAAGAAAAAAACAATATCCCAGAATAAGTGAAGTTTAAGAAAATGGCACAGATGAACCTATTTGCAAGGCAGGAATAGAGACGCAGACATCAAGAACAGACTTGTGAACATGGGATTGGGGAGGAGAGAGTGGGATGAACTGAGAGAGGGTCACTGAAATATTTACGCTACCACGTGTAAAACAGATAACTAGTGGAAACCCGCTGTATAACACAGGGAGCTCAGCTCAGTGCTTTGTGATGGCCAAGAGGATTGGGAGAGGGTGGGAAGAGGCTCAAGAGGGAAGAGAGGTATCTATCACATATTGCTGATTCACTTTGTTGTACAACAGAAACTAAAACAATATTATGGAGCAATTATAATCCAATAAAAAGTAAAATGACAGTTTCATTTACATCTAAAATAGAAGCTCATAGGAATGCAAATAAGAGCAGTCATGCAGGCTCTGTGACATTAAGTTCTCAGAGACCCAGGATCAAGTTTCATTGACCACTCCACCTTCTACAATGTGCCCTTCACAGTCCACGACTCTGACTTTACTCCAGGAGGAAGCAGAACAAAGATAAGGAATTAAGAAAAAGAAACGAAGGTCATTCCCAAAGCACTTTTTAAGGAAGGGTTATACCCTTCCTATAAGCCTCTCAATACCCCCACTTTTCTGATTCATGAGAATATTGTCCAATGTATTTGCTCAGCTACAAATGAAGATGGAGAATAGAGATCTTATTTAGAAAAATATGTGCCAAACTGAATAGAGGAAGACTGGGAGAAAAGACTTAAAGAATAGCTATCAGTTTCTGCTCAAACAGCCAGTTTCCAGTCTAACAGCTGGTTGTTTATTTTATCTTACCCACAGAACACATTTAATCCCAGAACAAGCATCTCAACAGATTATTATATTCGCCTCAAAGCCCATTGTATCGAGCTGATGCAGAGTCTTCAGTCAAGTCTGGAAGTGTGTCCTCTTGGTCTGAGAAACTGTCATAGCCAAGAGGACTCTTGACAATGAAATGAGAAGTGCAATGGGACGGTGCAACAGAAAACAGACATTATATGAAAATTTAGGAGATCTGAATAGAATCTAGATTTTAGTGATAATGAATCAATATTTCTTCCATTTTTGTAAAAGTTGTAACATACCATTGTGAAATGTTAAAAACAGTGTAAACTGGGTATGGACTATATGCTAGCTTTCTGTTCTAAACTGTCTTCATGTCTCTTTTCCTTTTCTATTATTTTTCATTTAATTATTTATTTTGGATGCATTAGGTCATAGTTGCAGCAGACAGGACCGTTGATCTTCATCCTGGCAGGCAGGATCTTCAGTTGCTGCATGTGGGATCTAGTTCCTTGACCAGGGATTGAACCTGGGCCCCCTGTATTGGGAGCACAGAGTCTTAACCACTGGGTACCAGGGAAATCCTCCAAGTTGATTTTTCTATCAATCTAAATTAGTCTAAAAATAAAGCCCATTCAAAGTATATGGCAATGCACATGTGAGTTAAATTAAAGTCATATTAGTCCTTTGTTGCAGTTTTAAAGTTTAATTTACTTTTGGCTGTGCTGGGTCTTTGTCGCCACATGGAGGCTTTCTCAGTTGTGGCGAGTGGGGGCTACTTTCTTGGTTGCAGGCTGCAGGCCTCTTATTGTGGTGGCTTCTCTTACTGTGGAGCACAGGCTCTAGGACTCATGGGCTTCAGTTGTTATGTGGCATGGGCTTAGTTGCTCTGCTGTATGCAGGATCTTCCTGGGCCAGGTATTGAACCCATCTGTGCCCCCTGCATTGGTAGACAGATTCTGAACTACTGGACCCCCAGGGAAGTCCCCAGTGCAGATTTTATTCATATTTGTCTATAATTTTCCACATACTATTTCATTAGTAAAACAGTCTGAAATTATACAGGTTAAACTGGTCTTTTCTTCATTCAGTTAGCCTAGTATAATCACAAGAAATGTGTTAAAATACCACTATTATGTTCAATGAAGAATGCTATGGTCACATTCTAAAATTAGATAATAAGCTATTATCCTATAGATATGTTTGCATAATTTGAACTCCTAAAGGAAAATTTCAAATATTGAAATACTGGATGTGGAAATTACAACCTACTTTTAAAAGTTGCAATTATTGGAATTCTTATTTCTTCACACCCAAAGAAAATCACAGTGTGCCAATGAATGTTATCATTATAATTCCTCAGAATATATTGCTCTGGCTTTTGACACTAATATTATCTATTTATGCCTATCCCATTAAATTATAGGTTGATTCATCAGTGTTATTCAAATTATAATAATATGTCATAGGCCATACCCTTAAATATTGTTAATTTTAAATTGTGACAGTGAAAACTGTCTCTCCATTTTATGATGAAGTAAAGAAATAAGATGAGTCAAGCCTTCTTCAAGAAAAACTCCTTATTACTAAATTCAGACTTAAATTGAAAAAGTAGTGAAAACCACTGAGATCATCAGGTATGACCTAAATCAAATCCCTTACAATTATACAGTGAAAGTGAGAAATAGATTCAAGGGATTAGATCTGATAGAGATAGTGCCGGAAGAACCATGGACAGAGGTTCCTGACACTGTACAGGAGACAGGGATCAAACCATCCCCAAGAAAAGAAAGGCAAGAAGGCAAAATGGCTGTCTGAGGAGGCCTTACAAATAGCTGAGAAAAGAAGAGAAATGAAAGACAAAGGAGAAAAGGAAAGATATACCCATAGGAGGCAGAGTTCCAAATAGCAAGGAGAGATAAGAAAGCCTTCCTCCATGATCAATGCAAAGAAATAGAGGAAAATAATAAAATGGGAAAGACTAAAGATCTTGTTGAGAAAAGAGATACCAAGGGAACATTTCATGCAAAGATGGACCATAAAGGAAGGAAATGTTATGGACCTAACAGAAGCAGAAATATCAAGAAGTGGTGGCAACAATATACAGAAGAACTATAGAAAAAAGACTTTCATGATCCAGATAATCATAGGGTATGATTACTCATCCAAGAGCCAGACATCCTGGAATGCGAAGTTAAATGGGCCTTAGGAAGCATCACTACAAGCAAAACTAGTGGAGGTGATGGAATTCCAGGTGAGTTATTCAAATTCTAAAAGATGATGCTGTGAAAGTGCTGATCTCAATATGCCAGCAAATTTGGAAAACTCACCAGTGGCCACAGGACTGGAAAATGTCAGTTTTTATTCCAATCCCAAAGAAAGGCAATTCCAAAGAATGCTCAAACTACCACACAATTGCACTCTTCTCAAACACTAGCAAAGTCATGTTCAAAAATTTTCAAGCCAGGCTTCAATAGTACATGACCCATCAACTTCCAGATGCTCAAGCTGGATTTAAAACCAATACAGTATTGTAAAGTGAAATAAAGTAAAAATAAAATTTAAAAAAAAGTAGAGGAACCAGAGATCAAATTTTCAACATCCGTTGCATCATCAAAAAAGCAAGAGAGTTCTAGAAAAATATCTACTTGTGCTTTATTGACTATGCTAAAGCCTTTGACTATGTGGACCACCACAAACTGTGGAAAATTCTTAAAGAGATGGGAATACCTTAAAAAATGAGAATACCAGCCCTCCTTGAGAAATATGTATGCAGGTCAGGAAGCAATAGTTAGAACTGTCATGGAACAATGGACTGGTTCCAAATCAAGAAAGGAGTAGGCCATGCTTATTTAACATATGCAGAGTNAGTGGAAGGCTTTTCAGAGGGCATGGCCTGGCAGATCTGTATATTAGACAAATCTCTGGCTGCCGTTGTGAGAGATACATTAGGGTGAGGCTAGAGGCAGATGACTTGATGGAGAAGCCCAAGTGAAAGAGAAGACTGTCGGAATTTAGGGTATCGTCTATGGGGGATGGGTAGGATAGGTGTTGAAACATCTTCACCAGATTGAATGGACAAGACTCAGGGACCAGTTGGATGGCTGGGGAAGAATGAGAAGAGGTGAAGGTGAAGGTGCATCCCATATTTGAGTTTTTCCTGGGGCAGGCAGGAACTCTGTCCTAGCTCAGGAAGAGTTGAAGGCCGGGAACGGTGACCTGATGTGTGGGTCTTGGACTCAGGAGGCGGATACTATGTGGTGGTGCAGGGGCCCCCGATGAGGGTTTGTGAGGACAGGCTTCTGGTTCTGCCTCTGCTTCTCAGTGTGTCTTTGAACAAATCACTAGTTTCCCCTCAGAAAGGCCTCAGGGTTTCCAGAGGCCAGCTGCTCTGAGAAGATCCGTCCGATGATGATGGACCCAGAGGGAGGATGGGTGGAGGTGTCAGAGGCTGGATGGGACATAAAGTGAAGCAGAATGAGGNGGGTTTCCAGAGGCCAGCTGCTCTGAGAAGATCCGTCCGATGATGATGGACCCAGAGGGAGGATGGGTGGAGGTGTCAGAGGCTGGATGGGACATAAAGTGAAGCAGAATGAGGCGTCACAGTAGCAAACTGAAAAATGCAAGACACAGCAGAATCACACTGAGGAAAGTAAGAAAGAATTTGACCTCTCCCTTTGAGCGTGGGCTGCACCGAGTGACTTGCTTTTAAATACTAGATGTGGGGGAAGTGACAGGGTGTGATTTCTGAGCACAGGAGGCCCTGAGGCTTCCTCGTTGCCTTCTCTCTTGGATCGCTTGCTCCGNGGCGTCACAGTAGCAAACTGAAAAATGCAAGACACAGCAGAATCACACTGAGGAAAGTAAGAAAGAATTTGACCTCTCCCCTTGAGCGTGGGCTGCACCGAGTGACTTGCTTTTAAATACTAGATGTGGGGGAAGTGACAGGGTGTGATTTCTGAGTACAGGAGGCCCTGAAGCTTCCTCGTTGCCTTCTCTCTTGGATCGCTTGCTCCGAGAAAGCCATCAGCCATGTTATAAGGACATCCAGGGGTCCACCTAGACAGGTCTGCGTGGTGAGGAACTGAGGCCTCCTGCCAGCAGCCATGTGAGGAGCATCCTGGAAGCAGATCCTCAGTCCCAGTCAAGCCCGAAGCTGTTGGTACAGGTTGATAAGGGAATTTGACCTGTGTGAGCATGAATGGAATGGCTTTGAACTGCTCAGTTTGGGGCTCGTTTGTTATGTAGCAGTGCACTTAGTGGTTCAGTTATGTCCGACTGTTTGTGACTCCATGGACTGTAGCCCTGCCAAGCTCCTCTGTCCATGGGGATTCTCCAGGCAAAAATGCTGGAGTGGGTTACCATTCTCTTCTCCAGGGGATCTTCCCAAACCAGAGATTGAACCCAGGTCTTCTTTGTTGCAGGTGGGTTTTTTGCTGTCTGAGCTGCCAGGAAGCTCTCCGGTATTCAAGTGTAGAGCCAAGTGATACTCTTTACTTCCACTGTCCACGAAGCTGCTCACATGTGGCTATTTAATCAGCAATAAGTTAATCATTCCATTCCTGACTTGTCCCAGCCACATGTTCAGTACTAGTAGCCACACGTGGCTGGCTAATGGCCCCTTCTTGGACCATGCAGATACAGATTATTCCCATCACAGAAAGTTCTGTTGAGTAAGCTGCTGTGTTTTTTTCCTATAGAATTCTTCAGTATTCATGAACTAGTGTAATGTTTGGGTCCTGCTTTCCATAAATATTCTCATGCTTAAACTGATACATGATTGCTCTTCCATCTGATAAGCTTGTTGAGTAAAGTGAGTGTATCACATTCCCAGGGTCCCTAGCATCTAGCATACAGTCTGATAATTGCAGGTTGTTAACAAAGTCTTGTGGAATTACTGCTATTTGTGTAAGTCATTATTTATGCGGCTTCTCAGGTGGCTCAGTGGTAAAGATCTGCCTGCCAGTGCAGGAGATGCAAGAGACTTGGATTCCATCCCTGGCTGGGAAATATCCCTTGGAGAAGGCAATGGCACCCCACTCCAGTACTCCTGCCTGGAGGATCCCACAGACGGAGGAGCCTGGTGGGCTACAGTCCACAGGGTTGCCGGGAGTTGGACGTGACTGGGCACACACCGCACAGTTACTCGTGGCACTTGTGTAGTCTTGGGGTTCCATACTTGAATGGGTAAACTGTTTCAATCTTCTCTCAGTATGGATTCTTTCTTCTTGTTAATGTGTGTTTAGTCAAAAGTATTTTCCCGATTTCTTCCTTCCAGGCTTTGTGTATACTGTGTAATAGGGCAGACGCTTCCCTCCCCTTCATGCTTTGAAGCCCCTTTATCTTATAAACCCTATTTTCTTTCTTTTTTTTTAAAGAAAGCCCTTACTAGATTCTACATACTATGTAATTATTAGTAGAGCTTTCTTATTTATGCTCTTCTTCCAGAATGAAGGCCCATGAAGACAGAAATAGTTGGCTTTTTTGTAATTACCCTCTTTGGATAGTGCTTCTTGAATTTGGTATCTTTGAATAGTTGAGGAAATTGTCAGCCAGTATTTCTTCAGCTGTTGCTTCTCTCTCATTCTTTCCTTTCCTTCAAGGAATTTAATTACTCATATATTAAACCTGTCACTGTATTTTGTATATCTCAAAGCCTCTTTTCTGTATTTCCGATTCTCTCTGAGCCTTGGTTTGAAAATTTCCTCCTGTCTTCTCGTTCTCTCTTCTGGTTTTTGCTGTGTCCCACGTGCTGCCTATTGTAGTCTTAGTTTCAGGTAGTTGTGAGTTTTGTAGAATTTCTGTTTGATTTTTTAAATGGATTACTCTGTTGAAACTCAGTCATTCACTTTCTTGAGCATATGAATTGCACTTATGTTAGATGACGTGCCTAAGTGTCTGCTGTCAGTTTCTGTCGTGTGGGTAGTCGTCTGGTCTTCTTTTATTGAATGCTGAATGTCGTATAAGGAATGTTAAGACTGTCTCCAAACTATGTGCAAGCTCCAAACCAAAATCAGTCTAAAAACAATTTCATTCAAAAGATGATGGTAGGACAACTTGATATCTAAATGAAATAAAATGAACTTGGACCCATACTTTTTACCATTCACAAAAATATTTCCACATGGATTGTAGACCTAAACATAAAATTTAAAACTATAAACTGTTTAGAAGATGGGATAATATCTGTAATATTATGTGTAGGCAAATATTTCTTTTACAGGACACAGATAACATTGACCTTTCAAGAAAAATTGATTATCAAATTAGACTGTCAAAATTAAAAAAAACTTCTATCAAAAGATAAGAAAATGGAAAAGGCAAGTCATAGACTGAAAATATTTACAACACATATACCTGACAAAGAATTTCCCTTAAAATATATAAAGTGCTTCTGAAACTCAGTAACAAAAGACAATCTGGTAAAAAAAATTGGGCAGAAAAAAATCTGGTTTAGAAAGGAAGATATATAAATGGCCAACACACACGGTAAAGTACTCAACGTCATTAATCATTGAGAAAATGCAAATTAAAAACTCTACTCTGTGCTCTTTAGGATAGCTGTTACTAAAAAGGAAAAAAAAATGTTGGTAAGGATGTAGAAAATTTGGAACCCTTGTACATTGCTGGTGAGAATGTGAAATAGTTCAGTTTTACGTTAAAAAAATTGTATGGCACCTCAAAAAGCTAAACATAGAATACGATCAAGCAGTTCCGCTCCTAGGTATGTGTGTACCTTGAAGGATTAAAAGCAAAAACTTAAACAGATACTTGTATGCCAGCTTTCATTGAGGCATTACTCATAATAGCCAAAAGATGGAAACAACTCGTGTCCATCAACAGGTGAATGGCTAAAATGTCATATGTACATACAGTGCAGTACTGTTTAGCCCTAAGAAGGAATGGAGTACTGGTACATGCTGGAATGGGGGTGAACCTTGAAACCATGCTAAGAGGAAGAAGCCAGACATAGAATGACCAATATTGTATGATTCCACTTCTATGAAGAACTAAGAATAGGCAAATTCACAGACAAGAAAGGAGATTAGAGGTTACCTGGGTTGGGAGGGAGGGAAGAGTTATTGTTTAATAGTTACCAAATTTGTTTGGGGTATTAAATATTTGGAATTAATGCTGAGGTTTGTATAACATTATGAATATAACTAAAGCCACTGAATTCTATACTGAAAAATGGTTAGAATGTAAAATTGTATATTATTGGTGCAAAAATAATTTGGTTTGGCATTGTTGAACTTTGCCATTTGATATTGGAGTACATTCTTAAATTGGTTCTGTTATACATTTTAATGCACATTTCTCATTTGTTTTGCTAATGACATTACTTGCTGTTTATATTTATTTTAGACTGAAAATGTTAGACAAAAAGCAAATTCAAGTGATTTTTTTTTTTTAAATTCGAGTTCAAAATGTGTCATAAAGCAGTGAAGACAACTGGCAACATCAAAACAACACATTTGGCCCAGGTAACTGCTACCAAACGTACAGTGCGGTGGTGGTTGGTTCAAGAAGTTTTGCAAAGGAGATGAGAGCCTTGAAGATGAGGAATGTAGTGGCAGGCCATTGGAAGGCGACAATGACCAATTGAGAGCAGTCATTGAAGCTGGTCCTCTTACAACTACTCAAGAGGTTGCCAAAGAACTCAGCGTGGACCATTCTATGGTCATTGGCATTTGAAGCAAATCGGAAAAGTAAAAAAGCTCACTAAGTGGCTGCCTTAGGAGCTGACCGAAAACCAAAAACACTGTCGTTTTGAAGTGTCTTCTCTTCCTCTATGCAGTGGCAACAGACCATTTCTCAATCAGGTTGTGATGTGCGATGACATGTGGGTTTTATATGATAGCTGGTGACAACCAGCTCAGTGGTTGAACCCAAGAAGAAGCTCCAGAGCCCTTCCCAGAGCCAAACTTGCACCAAAAAAGGCCATGGTCCCTGGTGGTCTGCTGCCCGTCTGATCCATTACAGCTTTCTGAATCCCAGTGAACCCATTACATCTGAGAAAGATGCTCTGCAGACCGATGAGATGCACTGAACACTCAACNGGAAGATATATAAATGGCCAACACACACGGTAAAGTACTCAACGTCATTGATCATTGAGAAAATGCAAATTAAAAACTCTACTCTGTGCTCTTTAGGATAGCTGTTACTAAAAAGGAAAAAAAAATGTTGGTAAGGATGTAGAAAATTTGGAACCCTTGTACATTGCTGGTGAGAATGTGAAATGGTTCAGTTTTATGTTAAAAAAATTGTATGGTACCTCAAAAAGCTAAACATAGAATACGATCAAGCAGTTCCGCTCCTAGGTATGTGTGTACCTTGAAGGATTAAAAGCAAAAACTTAAACAGATACTTGTATGCCAGCTTTCATTGAGGCATTACTCATAATAGCCAAAAGATGGAAACAACTCGTGTCCATCAACAGGTGAATGGCTAAAATGTCATATGTACATACAGTGCAGTACTGTTTAGCCCTAAGAAGGAATGGAGTACTGGTACATGCTGGAATGGGGGGGAACCTTGAAACCATGCTAAAAGGAAGAAGCCAGACATAGAATGACCCAATATTGTATGATTCCACTTCTATGAAGAACTAAGAATAGGCAAATTCACAGACAAGAAAGGAGATTAGAGGTTACCTGGGTTGGGAGGGAGGGAAGAGTTATTGTTTAATAGTTACCAAATTTGTTTGGGGTATTAAATATTTGGAATTAATGCTGAGGTTTGTATAACATTATGAATATAACTAAAGCCACTGAATTCTATACTGAAAAATGGTTAGAATGTAAAATTGTATATTATTGGTGCAAAAATAATTTGGTTTGGCATTGTTGAACTTTGCCATTTGATATTGGAGTACATTCTTAAATTGGTTCTGTTATACATTTTAATGCACATTTCTCATTTTATTTGTTTTGCTAATGACATTACTTGCTGTTTATATTTATTTTAGACTGAAAATGTTAGACAAAAAGCAAATTCAAGTGATTTTTTTTTTTTAAATTCGAGTTCAAAATGTGTCATAAAGCAGTGAAGACAACTGGCAACATCAAAACAACACATTTGGCCCAGGTAACTGCTACCAAACGTACAGTGCGGTGGTGGTTGGTTCAAGAAGTTTTGCAAAGGAGATGAGAGCCTTGAAGATGAGGAATGTAGTGGCAGGCCATTGGAAGGCGACAATGACCAATTGAGAGCAGTCATTGAAGCTGGTCCTCTTACAACTACTCAAGAGGTTGCCAAAGAACTCAGCGTGGACCATTCTATGGTCATTGGCATTTGAAGCAAATCGGAAAAGTGAAAAAGCTCACTAAGTGGCTGCCTTAGGAGCTGACCGAAAACCAAAAACACTGTCGTTTTGAAGTGTCTTCTCTTCCTCTATGCAGTGGCAACAAACCATTTCTCAATCAGGTTGTGATGTGCGATGACATGTGGGTTTTATATGATAGCTGGTGACAACCAGCTCAGTGGTTGAACCCAAGAAGAAGCTCCAGAGCCCTTCCCAGAGCCAAACTTGCACCAAAAAAGGCCATGGTCCCTGGTGGTCTGCTGCCCGTCTGATCCATTACAGCTTTCTGAATCCCAGTGAACCCATTACATCTGAGAAAGATGCTCTGCAGACCGATGAGATGCACTGAACACTCAACACCTGCCTTGGCATTGGTCAGCAGAGGGGACCCGGTGCTCCCCACGACGCTGCCTGGCTGCATGCCGCACAGCCAGTGCTTCAGAAGTGGAGTGACCTGGNTAGAAGGTGATCTTTAATCTCAAAACTGAAAGACAGGAAGATGCAAGCCATGATGAAATCAGGGAAACAGCATTTTAGGTGAGAGAAAAGGTAATTCAAAAGTGCTGGAAGCCAACAGAGGAGAAATATAGTATGACATCCCTTAAATGTGTAAACTAAAAAGAAATTATACAAATGAACTTACAGAACAGAGACTCAAAGACTTAGAAAACAAACTTATGGTTGCCAGGGGGATAAGACAGTTGGGAGTTTGGAAAGGTCATATACACATTGCCATATTCAAATTGGATAGCCAATAAGGACCTATTGTATAGCACAGGGAATTCTGCTCAATGTTATGTGCCAGCCTGAATAAGAGAGGTCTATGGGAGAATGGATACATGTATATGTACGGCTGAGTCCCTTNTGGAAAGGTCATATACACATTGCCATATTCAAATTGGATAGCCAATAAGGACCTATTGTATAGCACAGGGAATTCTGCTCAATGTTATGTGACAGCCTGAATAAGAGAGGTCTATGGGAGAATGGATACATGTATATGTACGGCTGAGTCCCTTCACTGTTCACCTGAAACAACCATAACACTG
Organism: Raphicerus campestris; assembly: GCA_006410735.1. Taxonomy (NCBI): domain Eukaryota; kingdom Metazoa; phylum Chordata; class Mammalia; order Artiodactyla; family Bovidae; genus Raphicerus; species Raphicerus campestris. Next base: position 88,979 of record SJYW01040254.1, read on the forward strand.
ATAACCGGCTATGCCCCAATAAAAAATAAGAAGTTCAAAGTTTGGGGGAAAAAAAACAGTATGGAAGCCAGAAATGATCTTGGCCTGTTTTTAAATGGAGAGTTATATCAGCTATGATCCCAGCATAAAATAGATGCACATTTCAACTGGGAAAATGAAAAAAGTTGAACAAAGGAAGAACTGACAAAGGTGTAAGAAGAATTTAAACATCAACAAAGGATTTCTATATGTGTACTACATATGCACTACCCTGGAACTTGTCACATTTAGGAGTCTCTCTCAAACCTAAGGCTTGAGGTATCAAAGAATTCTTTAGTTCTTTTGATTCGGATACCTCAAGTATACTTCAAATATTCAAAACAAAAAAATTAAAGAATTCCTTGATTTATGGCTTCTGGTTGGGTTCGGCCAATGAGAGTGGACAGCTGAGGATTAGAGAATGAGAGAAAAATTAATTTGTGTTATTTTCCATTAACTCCCTCTTAGCTGGAAAACCAGAGAAGGCAATGGCACCCCACTCCAGTACTCTTGCCTGGAAAATCCCATGGGGTCGCTAAAAGTCAGACTCGACTAAGTGACTTCACTTTCACTTTTCACTTTCATACATTGGAGAAGGAAGTTGCAACCCACTCCAGTGTTCTTGCCTGGAGTATCCCAGGGATGGGGGAGCCTGGTAGGCTGCCGTCTATGGGGTCGCACAGAGCTGGACACGACTGAAGCAATTTAGCAGCAGCAGCAGCTGGGAAACATGAGAATGCCTGTGCTGCTCAACCAAAAGTCATAGTTCCTGGAGGTATCACACAGGAGTCATAGCTCCTATGTATTACAGATTCTCTTTTTCTCATTTCATTTGAGGTACAGCACAGAAGAAGACATCAATTCAGTTCAACTGCTTAGTCGTGTCCAACTCTTCTGCTGCACCCCATAGAGTGCAGCACGCCAGGCCTCCCTGTCCATCACCACCTCCTGGAGTTTACTCAAACTCATGTTCATAGAGTCAGTGATGCCATCCAACCATTTCAAACTCTGTCATCCCCTTCTCCTCCGAGCTTCAATCTTTCCCAGAATCAGGGTCTTTTCCAATGAGTCAGTTCTTCTCATCAGGTGGGCATTGAAGTTTCAGCCTCAACATCAGTTTTACCAATGAATATTCAGGACAGATTTCCTTTAGGATGAACTGGTTGGATCTCCTTGCAGTCCAAGGGACTTGAGAAGACTCTCAAGAGTCTTCTCCAACACCACAGTTTAAAAACATCAGTTCTTCAGCACTCAGCTTTCTTTATGGCCCAACTCTCACATCGATACATGATAAATGGAAAAACCATAGCCTTGACTAGAGGGACCTTTGCTGGAAATGTAATGTCTCTGCTTTTCAATATCCTATCTAGGTTGGTCATAAATTTCCTTCCAAGGAGTAAGTGTCTTTTAATTTCATGGCTGAAATCACCATCTGCAGTGATTTTGGAGCCCCCCAAAATAAAGTCTGACACTGTTTCCACTGTTTCCCCATCTATTTCCCATGAAGTGATGGGGCCAGATGCCATGATCTTCATTTTCTCAATGTTGAGCTTCAAGCCAACTTTTTCACTCTCCTCCTTCACTGTCATCAAGAGGCTTTTTAGTTCCTCTTCACTTTCTGCCATAAGGATGGTGTCATCTGCATATCTGAGGTTATTGATATTCTCCCAGCAATCTTGATTCCAGCTTGTGTTTCTTCCAGTCCAGCGTTTCTCATGATGTACTCTGCATAGAAGTTAAATAACCAGGGTGATAATATACAGCCTTGTCGTACACCTTTTCCTATTTGGAACCCATGTGTCGTTCCATGTCCAGTTCTAACTGTTGCTTCCTGACCTGCATACAGATTTCTCAAGAGGCAGGTTAGGTGGTCTGGTATTCCCACCTCTTTCAGAATTTTCCACAGTTTATTGTGATCCACACAGTCAAAGGCTTTGGCATAGTCAATAAAGCAGAAATAGATGTTTTTCTGGAAGTCTCTTGCTTTTTTGGTGATCCAGCAGATGTTAGCAATTTGATCTCTGGTTCCTTTGCCAGCTTGAACATCTGAAAGTTCACAGTTCATGTATTGCTTAAGCCTGGCTTGGAGAAATTTGAGCATTACTTTACTAGCATGTGACATGAGTGCAATTGTGTGGTAGTTTGAGCATTCTTTGGCATTGCCTTTCTTTGGGATTGGAATGAAAATGGACTTTTTCCAGTCCTGTGGCCACTGCTGAATTTTCCAAATTTGCTGGCATATTGAGTGCAGCACTTTCACAGAATCATCTTTTAGGATTTGAAATAACTCAACTGCAATTCCATCGCTTCCTCTAGCTTTGTTCATAGTGATGCTTCCTAAGGCCCATTTGACTTTGCATTCCAGGATTTCCGGCTCTGGGTGAGTGATCACACCATCATGGTTATCTGGGTCTTGAAGATCTGTTTTGTTCTTATGTGTATTCTTGCCATCTCTTCTTGATGTCTTCTGCTTCTGTTAGGCCCACACCATTTCTGTCCTTTATTGAGCCCATTTTGCATGAAATGTTCCCTTGGTATCTCTAATTTTCTT